>NQII01004673.1:18158-67476 GCA_002778355.1 Clitarchus hookeri
GCCTGGCCTCGAAGTTCCTCCTTCTCGGGTCCACGCAGTACTCTGCGTCTGACGACGGCCGGCTGCTGTTGTCGTCTGCTCGCGGATTCGCTCCGTCCTCGGTTTCCGTCGGCCGACTGCCCCGCTTGGTCCTCCTCCTCGTGGTTATGTAGGCTCCATCGCCATATTCAACTTGCCCCGTCTCTGCACGTGGCCTGGGGTACTTGTCGTCCCCCTGGGTTATAAAACACGTGTGTGGTACTCTGGCGCATGCGGGTCTGGCGTGGGTGCGCACATGGTCCTTCCGCTGTCCACGGATATAGCCGCTCTTCTTCCCGCACGCCCGCTAAAAGCTCTCATGGTTTATTGCGGTATAAGCCCGGGATAGACGCAGCTGGTGGTGGGATCTCGGTGTCCCTTGGGCAGCTGCAAAATGCGGCTGTGGCCACGCCCTGGTGCTTTCCGTTGTCTCCGGATGTCGTCTGCACGTGCAGAAACAGTTGCACGTGCAGAAACCTTTGGTAGCACGCCTTTGCAGCTGCGAGGCGCGGTCGCGCCCTCCTGGCATCACTCTTCCGGCACGTCCGCTAACCCTTAATCTTTATTGTCGTTGTCCGCCTGCGAGCTTCGCCAGAGCGTGTGTTCTGACGAATAAATATAGGGTTTGAAGCTGCAGCTTGATACTGACGTCAACCTTATTTTTAGCCTGTGGTATCAATAAAGGTAAATATGCCCTGCTCATCAATATACTTCTTTGATAAATGTTTAGTGGAATCTCTACGACTAAAAACGATGGTGAAACCATAAGTTTTAAATCTTTTCAGCATCGAAAATCTGCACTTTAGGGAACTTTTTGGACACTGATACGTTCTTGCATACGTTTATTCATGAGCAGCACTCAGAAATATCGACAGGCATGGAACTTTTCCTTATTCTCTAGAGAGATTACTTTAGACGCGTCATTAAGTGATCATGTTAAAAAAAAATGTATTAAAGGTTTTCAATATATACATTTTTTGTTTTTTCGAGAAATGATTTTTGATGTTTTCAGTTAACTGATAAAGATGCACTTTTAGTTTATAACTGTAGATTTTTCCGTGTTCCAAATACCTGATAGCACAATCAGCTGCTTTATTTAAGCTTGTGATGACAAGCCTGTAATTGTGCAGCAAGCTTGTTGTGCAAGCACGTATGCTTGAACCAAGCCTACTAGTCTCCACGTGTCAAACCTGCCACAAGCTTACCTTGACAGCCCACAAGCATAGTTCAAGCCATCTACAAAATTGCCGTTAGCAAGTATGTGCCAGTCATGAGAAATTTGACTCGAATCAAGCTTGAATCACACGTATGACAAGCTTGCTCGGCAAGGCAAATTAAAGGCAAACGGCAAGCTTGCCACGAGCTTGCAAGCTGTCTGAGCGAGAGCTGGTTATTTGGGACACAGCTTTAGTTCACACCATCCCCGGGATCATGATACTTCGTTCAAATTTTTTAAATTTGGACATTTTCCCTTTTTTCAGCTGGCAGTGTTGTAAGACAGGAGTGATGTTTAAAGTAATTTGTATGTTCTCTCCCACATTCCAGGTCTTCTTCGTACTTCGGAAGAAAAACAATCAAATTTCATTTCTGCATGTGTACCACCATGCTCTGATGGCCCTGGCCCTTTGGTTCGCCACGAAATATTTCGCAGGTACTATTTTACACAACTCTATAAATCTTTCATACATGGGGGCCGCGGTGGCTGAGCGGTTAGCCTGCTCGCCTCCCACCAAGGCGAACCGGGTTCAATCCCCGGCCGGGTCACTCCCGGATCTTCGCATGGGGGAATAGTGCCGGACGATGTCGCTGGTAGGCGGGTTTTATCGGTAATCTTCCGTTTCCCCCTGCCCTTCCAACCCTGCGCAGATCCATACTCACATCAATCATCATCATAGGCTCTCAAGACCTCACTGTTTAGAGCCGCTAAAATATCTTCACTCTTTATCCACCCACTTTCATATATGATTTAAAAAAAAAAATTCAATATTAATTTAAATTAAGTTGTTTAATTTTTTTTTGCGTTTTAGCAAGGCTGTAGTTCGCGTTTTAACTTTTACGTTCAAACATAAAAAAATTAAATTGATTTGCATTAAATAAATTTAAATTTAAACACAGGTATTTGAAATACTATACAAAATTATTAAGGAACAGAAGAAAAAATTATAGTACTTAAACCTGGTAATCGACTTACTAGCTTGCAAGTGACTTGAAGATGTCTTTATTAAATTCTTTGCAGGAGGTCACTTCGTTCTAGTGGGACAACTGAACTCGGTCGTGCATGCAGTAATGTACGGCTACTACCTGCTCGCAAACATCAACCCTGAGTACAAGAAGTCGATGTGGTGGAAGAAGTACATCACGCAGTTACAGATTGTAAGATGATTATGCTCATTCATGTTTGCGCGCATTGCAATACAAATGTTTGTACATTCTACAAAAAAAATTATTTGAAACTAGCTGACAGGAAATTTGTATATCTACAACTTATTGCTATGGTCTATCCGCGGTTTCTTCACACTTTTTTAAATCAAACCTTTGAAAAATCACCTCCCCCCCCCACCATGTTGGACGTGCTCGGTTGTTTCCAAAATATGCTATGTCTCATAAAGCGTTTTACACGTACGTTAACATAAATATACCTTGTTTTCGGCTAAATTGAACGATTACTTGCAATTTTATAAATTAATTATAACGTTAAATTTATAGAATAAAAACAGGTAGAAAATAGGTGTGTAGGTACTGCCTAGTAAGAAATAGTTCTTATGCGAAATATTATTACACTGAGTGCGCACGAATGCGGCGCGTTGTCCCTTTGGTGTGATTCTCTAGACTTGGTTAAGATTTGTTTGCACGAGGCGGAGGAATATCCTGTAAGTAGCACTTCAGCATGGCTTCAGAAAATTTGGAAGTAACCCCGAATGTTACTACATTTGTAACATACACATTTCATTAAAGTATTTTTCTGTTTATAGTAATATATAACAAACATAAAATCCACGGTACTTTCTTGTTGAAATACATAATTTTGTGTTCTCCACGCTAGCGTGCCGTAAAATTTGCTCTAATTTTCTTATTGCATTGATGAAACTAAATTCCGAAGAAGCGTTTTGTATAAATAATATTTTTGGCAGCACACCAGCCGCAAAGATTATACGCGTTTTCATTTGCTTCTTTCAACTGACCGACAATTTGTTGACGACGCCTGATACTGCTGTCTACCCAGCAACCATGATACGTGTAATGGCAGAGCGAGGGAGCTCGTGCAGTGCGGGTTATATGATTCCTTTGAAAGCGCAGGAGACAGTTATGACCCGGCTTCACCCCCTTTGCAGAAATTATTCGTTTTCCCCGCCATAATTTAGGATTCATAGTAATAACTGACAATTGTTGTTTAATATTTCTGTGCGTAATTTTTAAATTGTGTGTTATCTGCTTGTTGTAAAAAAAGTCGAGAACTCATTAATAATATGTAAATATGCTCTTGGCTTTTTTTTTTTTTTTTTTTTTACAAAAATCAGATAACACACAGTTAAAATTACAAGCAAAAATATTTATTAACTCGTAAAGTGTAAATTTTCTACACAAGTACATTGTCAGTAATTACTATGAATACAAAATTATGACGCGAAAACGAAGAATTTCTACAGAAGGGGTGAAGCTGAACATTAAGGACCCCGTCTACCTGGCGCTTGAACAGCGTAGCAACATGCCTGAAACAAGTTTTTTTTAAAAACGAAACTACTCAACGTGTCCCCGCTCTCTTCTATGTTATNAAAAACGAAACTACTCAACGTGTCCCCGCTCTCTTCTATGTTATGCTACGTAAAGAAAACATACATGGTAATTAAAAAAAAAAATCATGCATTCTATAAATACTGTGTTCGAGCCCTCCGACATCTTTGAAAACGTTTTTTTAAGTCTACCGTATCTAAGAACATATTTACCTCGACACGAGCGAAGCTGAGATGAGAGCCTGCACTGGGCNTTTTTTTAAGTCTACCGTATCTAAGAACATATTTACCTCGACACGAGCGAAGCTGAGATGAGAGCCTGCACTGGGCTTCGCCACTCGCCTTCCGCCAATAAAATGACAGGGTCGCCGCTTTGAAGTGACGCGGTATCGCCCAGCACGCCAGTTCAGAGCTCTGCGCGTAGAGGCGATGACGCATCTGACGCGCGTGGCAGTGTCGCCCTTATCGCTCCCGCGCTTCTCGGCCTCGCACGCGGAAAAAGAATCCCAGGTAGGAGGGCCACTTAACTCGTGGACTGTGCTAGGGCATTTATAGTGCGGCAAAGGCTCGTTTGCCATCATATAATTACGTGGATTTTTCGCGAAAAAAATATATGTACACGGTAGACTTTAATACTATAACGAGCAGCAGTTTGTCTATTGTCATTGGTTGCTGTCTGCTTGAGAAGGCGTGTTCATATTTGACCGGGCCAATCAGAATTCGGCAACATCGGCACGGTTCCTACGTTATTTGAGTGAAAGACAGTTAACACGTGTCAAAAAGTAATTCAGCCAATCAAGATATGTAAACGACCCTACAGTGTTTTGAGATAGAACTTATCTTGAAATCATTTCGCGAAATTTCACTACCCCTAGTGAAGGCCTTTGTCAATGCGGGCGAGTACCGAAATATTTCGCGAATTGCTTTTGAATTCGAACACACGTATATTTCAGCCACTGTCACAACTTGATCGCAGTTTATTAGATACCCCCTGGATGACTCCGGCACAAGGGAAAATAAGCCGTTACACCCAGCGCTGCTAGATCATGGCTAAAACCAGATATTTGCTTGGCTCAAAACATTCAGACACGAACGGAGATGAGTTATTCGAGTCACTCGACACTCAATAATCCCCGGTTCATAAAATCCCTCAGACTGTGAAGCGCGGCTTCTTCCAACCAACCAATACGTCCGATTAGCTTCAACGACAGTCACGAGATTCAAAAACCAGTCTTTGACCGCTAGAGCTTCATTGCAGACGAATCATATACTGTATGTATGCTTACTTTATCGTTGTAGTGATTGTTTAGAGACCTGAAAAATTCGCGAGTTCAATGACCTGTAGGCTATACTCTATTTTCGCATGCAAAATCATGCAGATATCACTGTTCATTGGTTGCTTGTTGTATTAGCGGAAGACTGTGATTCGGTCTGCATTTTACTGTGTACTTATTATAGGCTCAGAGTTGTCCAGGAGGTGTGATTTGACGGGTAGACCAATAGCATTAGCAATACAAACGTAATGGGTTTTGAATTCTAGCTGGTCCCGAAATGAAAACGCGAATTTTTCAGGTCTCTGGTGATGGTTGTTGTGGTCGGTGTGCTCGCAGCTGCAGTTCCTGGTGCTGTGCGTGCAGAACTACCCGACGCTGCTCTGGGGGGACTGTCCCGTCAACTACTGGATGAGGCTGTTCCTGTCCATGCAGGACCTCGTCATGCTCCTGCTCTTCGCAGACTTCTACCGGAAGGCCTACGGCAGCAAGCAGAGCGCCGACTGACATCCCACGCCCCTCCTCGCCCGTTCGCAGGGACGTGCGAAATTCGCGTCGTTTCGAGGGCACAAGCCAAACTCAAAGATACAACATGCTCATTTTACGTCTGCCATTGGCAGACAACTGAAGAGGCACGTCCCAAGGTCACATTCAGCCAACAGTCAAGGCTCCAAAGGTTGAGCAACCAATCTCCAGTATAGCGGTCTCACAGCTCAATGACACCTCATAGTTGCCAATAGCCTATCAATAGGGCCAGTGACTTTTCGCGTAAAAATCGGAACACACAGTAGACTTCAATACTACATACACACCTCAGCTGTTGTTATACCTCCATTGGCTGCTGGAGCCGTGTCCGTCTTAGACCAAGCCACTCAGGACTAAGTAACTCCGCCACTGAACCTTCGTGATTCGTGCGCACTGGCCAGAACATTTTTTTTAGCCAATCAAAGAAGCTGGACGACCCTACAGTGCTTTGGACTGTATCTTATCTCGAAATCGTTTCGCGAAATATCACTGCCCCTACTTATCAAATAACGAGGGTAGTGAAGTCTAGTACGTTACCAAATAATAAATCGAATTTTGCATGCCTCTCTCTACCTATTTGTCTGTATCACTGTAAGTTTGTGTGGTGCGGCCGTCGGTCGTGTTTGTTGTCGAAGTGACGAATAAGATTATTTATTTCTTATTTTCTTCGTATTTTCACGCACGACTCCCTCACCCCCACTCTCTTTCCCTTCGAACGTTCTAGAAGTATTCCCCACGCACACTGCAAAAAATGTTTGTATCATTACAAGGAATTCTTTGGTAACTAGTTACCAAAGATTATTTTTCTAACATTGCAAATAAGTTAGGATAAATTTCACAAAACCTTACCGTGGACTGTGTGAAACTAATGTTGACTTTTAACACTAAAGTCTAGAGTAGACTTCAAGTTTACTATAAACATGGAGATAAATAAAACAATTCGGTATTTTTCCTAACACAGCATGTGAAGATACAATATTTCAGCTGTAGAGTTACAATAAAATCTTCGGCAAATAGTTTTTCTAAAGAATACTTCTTTCTAAGTAGTACAGAACGTTTTTACTGTGTACTCGTGCCGCGCCAATCATTTTCTCACAACACTCGCGGTTTTATTTATTTCTATTTCTCCTGTTGACTGTTTCAATTCCGGGTGTAGTATTCTTCCAGCTTTGCAAAATAACTTAACTTTTGTATTGGATTGCGCTTGCCTCAGTGTGAGGTTGCTTGAACTCAGGAGAACCGGGACACAAGTGTGTTCCCTATGAATGTTAAATTGGCGATAGACAGTGAATTAAATATATGAATCTGTGGCACCAGTAAATTAAAGTGTAATTAACGGGGAATCAGTGTCTTGGAATGGTATTCATAGTCACGTGCTGGAAAAGTGACGTTATACGTGTTTTAAAATAACGTTTTATCTTAAATCGGGACCATACCATTTTTATAATTCTTATGAGTGCAAGTCAGAAGTCAAAATCTTGCGCATTTCAGTTGCTTTTACAATTGGATTGGATTTGAAAGGGCTTATTAACGTCCCCGAGTGATATGCCTGAAGGATTATCAGGGGACGGCTCATAAACTAACTTATGACCTAACTTAAACTAACATCCATGCTTTACCTAAGATTCGAACCCAGAACCTACCGCACTTCAGGCCGGCGGCGCACCAACCGACTGCCCTATGGGAGGTCGGATGCAGCTTATATAATCCCATCGCAGTTTATCAGACCTGCCATAACAGCTGCTAAGTCAATATAAATACACGTAGTTTAATAATACATGCAATAAAACCAACATATGTCATTCTACCTGATCTTGGATAACATCGTTTACTCACCTTGGAAGCAACCACAGCGCACAGTTAGTCTGGGCTCGAATATGCTTAGAATCGTGGTTTCTAGCCTACAGGACTTTGAATTCGTGAGTTCCCAGCCCCTGTCTGTGGCTAGAGACCCGGAAGTTAAACCGTTTCAGCCACAGACGTTCGAGCGAAGCAATTCTTTATTCTCAACAGTGCCTGTATCAGTTTAACGCTCTCTCACATACAGTGACAAGTGAACAACGTGTTTTGTGGCTTAAGTTTTCGACAGCGACTCTTTGTGAACCTACGGTGCAGTCTCAACCACCAATAGCAGCTTCCGCGGTGACGCGGTGGCTAGAGCACTCGCCAACCACCGAGGCTAACTGGGTTCGATTCCCGGCGATCTCGCTCCCGGATTTTCCGCCGGACGATGGCCCTGGTCGGCGGGTTTTCTCGACGATCTTCCATTTCCCCCCGGCAATTGCATTCCGGCGCTGCTCCATACTCACCTCGCTTCGCCCTCATCGGCTCTCAAGACTTCGTTGTTAAATTCTCTACCCTAAAAACACCCGCTCTTTTCCATGATATCATCGTAGCTGCTACTCTACTTAACGCTTCCGTCCACCTTTGAACTTCCTTCTGCACACAGAGATATAATTTCATGTGAGGAATCGTTGCGTAGAGTACAGCGAGTGAGCGAAGAGATTTATAGTTTAGAGATAATAGTTTGGTGGGAAAACGTGAATTTCAAACACTCTGCAACGCGGTTCAAGCGCCAGAAAGGCGGGAGCCTTAACAACGTGGGACCTTGAGAGCTGAAGAGGGTGAGGCGAGGTGAGTATGGAGCAGCGCCGGAATGCCAGGTCAGGGGAAAACGGGAGATCCCCGAAAAAATCCGCCAACCAGCGGGATCGTCCGGCATGATTCCCACTTGCGAAAATGCGGGAGCGACACCACCGGAAATCGAACCCGGTTCGCCAATGTGGGAGGAGAGTAGTCTGACCACTACACCACCGCGGCCCCTGTAAAGTTGTTCACAATTAACTGAGCACTTTTGAAATCAACCTTAGAAAAACGTCACTCCACCTCCTGGGCATACTGTGTAGCATGCGTGCAGTAAGATTGGTAACGACGGAAGGAAAGTAGTTCCATTTCTTAACATTGAATTAAACGTGTTAGGTAAAGATTTGTGAACTGTTCTGATTTCTTTTGATTTTTGTTATATATATACATATATACACACACGTAATAATTAGCAAATTTGAAAATTTTAAGGAAAGTTTCGTGAAATTAGTGGAAAGTCGATTATTAACCCTTGCAGTGAAGCCATGCGATATCATTTTATTATTAACCCTTGCAGTGAAGCCATGCGATATCATTTTATTATTAACCCTTGCAGTGAAGCCATGCGATATCATTTTATTATTAACCCTTGCAGTGAAGCCATGCGATATCATTTTATTATTAACCCTTGCAGTGAAGCCATGCGATATCATTTTATTATTAACCCTTGCAGTGAAGCCATGCGATATCATTTTATTATTAACCCTTGCAGTGAAGCCATGCGATATCATTTTATTAACTAGATGTAACTCTGAAATGTGCCCTTAATTTTCAAGTGACATTAGGAATGGTTTCTATGGAACGTTCAAAGGTGTTGTTGGCTGCCAGTTTTCTTAGCAGCTTTGGCTATTAGCTTTCTCTGTGGCTAGTATTACTATAGGACAACGCATTGTGGAACCCTGTGTTAGATGACACGTCGGAAATTAGAAATGTTAAAGTATAACAATTAGTGGAGGCATATGTAAAAATTATTTGTGTTTGTAAAAATTTTGATTTCCTAAATTTCATAATGTCCGGAGAATAAAAAACCCCTACGATAGTTTCTCGAGTCTTTTTATCATAACTTTTACGTTATTAAACGGGAATTTTTTCTAACAGTGTAGCATGTCAAGCACGGGCGGTTAACTTATACCGAGAGACTTCTGGAAGTATTGCCGGGCAAGATGTCGCAATAGCTGACGTTGGAGTACAACGGCTGTGTAGCTGAAGTCAGCAAGCGCTTCCGTCAGATGGCGAAAGATACAGGCCAATGGATCACCACCTGCTTTCAACACCCAGTGCTTCTGGATATACACTGTAAAAATATATGCAAAGATTTCTGTATAGCAAAGAAATTCATTTCTGAGGCTGTTCTGCTTTCATAACAAAATCATTCTCCTTAAATCCAAAATGAATGCTAAGGAAAATTCTGTTTGCTGTTATTAAGATTGTTTATAAATTTTTGTATTATGAAAATATTACATTTCTTTGTGGCATAAACAATTATTACTTTACACTTGTTTTATTTAACGAAAGAGATCTTGCTGTATATAAAAGTAAAATGTTAAGAGTAGCTTTTAATACATAAAGGAACTTGCTAGATGCTACGTTTCCAAAGAATATACTCCTTACATCATCAACATAATGGTTTAAACTTCGAAATACAGTAACTGACTTCATCAGAAAGAATACTGAAGAACTATTGAAACGACAATACAAGATTATATTTACCATTAATAAACAAAGTGACCGACGAACTTCGTGAGGTGTTTACAAGCCACTTTACACCTAAACTGAATATTAAGTAAAATATATGCTTTGAAAATTGAGTTCTAAAAATTTATATTATCAAAATATCATAAACAAAGCGAAAAAAAAAAAACTACCATTCTCCGAGCACAGTTTTATGTTACCGATATCTTCAACCTTAGAGCAAACTATCATTAATACCTTCCCATGTAATTAAAATAAAAGGGTTGGCCACCCTCTTTCTGCAGGCAACATTTTGGCCATCAGGGACTATGGACTCCCGATGCTTGTTTATTGAGAAGCATAACCTATTTAACAAAAAATGTTCCTCTTGTCGCAACTGCCCAAAATCCTGCGTGTTCGTGGAAAAAGCGCGCGAATCTTCCGCAGCAGCAACATGGTGCCTCGCACTGAGGCAGTACTGCCATCTTGCACGTATGGTAACGCTGCTCTGTCCACTGCAGAGGCGATGGCGGAGAGCAATTCTAACACTACCGTAAACAACATGCTGTTATGAAGTGATCAGGCTTTAGCTGAACGGCCTGCCTGATCACACCTTCAAACATTGAACCAGAGCACTAACGTGATTGCAACACCACCTTGCGAAAGACAGTTGCAGAAACCCCCTCCACCGGCCAGTAAACGGGGCCGAAATATATTAAACAACGTGCCCGATATAGGCCAGCGTAACACTGGGAGCGGCGTCTTTTGTCGTCGACCCGACCAGATAGGAGACCACGGAAGATGGGTGTGTCCGGCCGTCGTTAACCGCCTCCTAGAAACAGCCTCCGGCAACATGAACAAGGTGATGACTTTCTAATTAGACAGTAATAGTAATGGCGTGAAGTAAGTAACATTTAATATAATTAATTAGCAACTTGGTATTCAATTTAAAGCTCCCCCGATCAATAGTCATTTAAATAGTTTTTGTAAAATCCTTATGTGCAATAAATCTCTTCTTATACTGTTGTGCTCTACCAAATCATGACTAATTATTGAGCTACGCCCACAGCACCTCTCACGTTTGAATGGCTTAAAAGTTAATTCAGAACAATGCACCATAGGCTCACAGTAGCCTACTGAAGATGCCTGTTTGTTTTTGGCGGAAGTAGGTACGCGACTTCCTGCAGGAAGTACTGGTGTTGCCTACACATCCGGAACAGCGGCAATGCCACCGGAAGTTTCGTGTGCGTTTTACCGGAAAACAGTGCGTCCTGGGCAGTTGCAGTTGCGAGGGCAATTTAAAATATATATATATATATATATTTTATACTGCTCAATAAATCAGAAGTCAAGCGTTCGTAATTCTTGACGGGAAAAATCTTTCCTGCAGAATGAGGGTGGGTACCCCTGTTATTTTCATCACGAGGGAAGGTGCCTGCTCTTAGGTTGAAGATCCCGAATCATAAAACAGCGTTAGGGGAATCATGCTTTACTCTCACTTCGTTTCTGATATTTTGCAAAAAAAGACGGTATAGAAACTCGATTTTTGAGGGCTCATAACTACCTTAATATTCAATTAAGGCAGAGAGTGCCCTGCGTACTCGACTTTAGATTTCACGGAGTTTGTCGGTTGAATTCCGCTCCATTCTCTACGGAGCAAACGATAATTTTATTTTTGGCAAACCTACTTCACAGTGGTTCAATTTCATCTGTACATTTCTTCGCGGCAACAAACCACGCTTTGCAGCAAAGCAAGTGCTTCTTAGAGTAGAACGAAGTGTTAACTAATTTTTAACGGCGTGTCTCTCTCCCGAATAATCACGTTTGGCCAGAAGATTCTATTACCTCATTTTCCATAACGAATCGCTTCACAAAGTTTGCACCTGTATGCTCGTGACTTGTTATAAGCGGAAAGAAGAGGTCCGAGTTACCACAGTATGCTCCTCTTGGGCCTGCCACTGGGGCAGGCACACTTACAAACAGAAGGATCTATGACCAGCGGCGTTTACGGTAGACTGAGCACTTTTTAAAACCCTGCGTAAGATCTTGTGGTATGCACATTGTGTATTATACTTTTGGGATTCACAAATGTTTACCCAACTCTTTAAATTCAACGTTGGGGCGTGGAACTACTTTCCTTCCACCGTTGCCAACTTTACTGGGTGCATGCCAGTCAGTGCGCGTGTTAAACTATATGAAAGTAGGTGTAGTGACATTTTTCAAATGTTGATATCTAGAGTGCTCAATCGACCGTGGACAGTAGATAGTTACTTGTCTGGCTGGACCACACAGCCACGAAATATCACAGACTTACCTTGCGCCAGGGCGTAAAATAATATAGTCTATTTACGGTCGCTTTCAACTTTTCTGAAGTCCTTCTTTCGGACGACCCACGAAGTATTCCTTCCTCATATGCGTACACACACATGCATACAAGCCTTGGCAATAATACTGAGGAAAAACAAGGCACCGTGTTGTGCGCTGGACAGACAATAGAAAAAAAGTTATACATCATTTGAAAATATAAATTCACAGTAACAAATGTTCCAGATAACGAAAAAAAAAAACCTGAATTTAACAATACTGTATGTAAAAATCATTTATTAGTAATTATTATAAACCTGAAAAATATGAACAAGAATATTGCTCTGTTGGAGGACTATAAGTACCTTACACACTAAACTGGAGGGTATTTATAAGCGGTTTATAAAACTAACTTAAGCTGTTGGTTCAGGAGGCCAAGTGATGCCTGTGCTAAATCAGGTCATGAAGATAATGGCACGAGCGTGGAAATGAACGGCAAGGTACAGAAGATGTTGTCTACGGCGGATAAGTGAAATGAGATGGAAGCGAAACAAGCGACTTATAGTATTAAAACATTTGACTAAAAATGGCGTGTGGGGAGTGCACCCAGGGCAAGGCGACACCCTCCGAGTGACGGTCTTTCCAGCTGGGACCCGTAGGTGACCGCCATCCCCGGGCATGACAGAAATGAGACCCTAGAATGGAGCGGAGATGGAATGCAAGGGCGGGGTAAGCGGGAGTGCCCCGAGAAAGCCCGCCGGCAAGCGGCATCGTCCGGCAGGATTCCCACATGCGAAAATCCGGGAGTGACTCCCCCGGGAATCGAACCCGGTTCACCTACGTGGGAGGCAAGTAGTCTAACCACCACACCACCGCGGCTCCTCATTCGCTGAGGATCGCTTCTTCGGCTCGTCTCGGGATTGCCGGACGTAGCCGAAGGTGCTCAGCAGTTACGCTCACTAACCCTACATGCATACCCACCCGTTTATGTGAGCTGGTATCCATACTGGTTTTATATACATAGGACTTGCCCAATTGAAAATATTTAATTTTCTTATAGTTTAAAGAATTATAATTTTTACTAGCTGTGCCCACGGCTCCGCTCGCGTGGACTACAAAATTATTGTTTAGGTTTTTTTTTTAAATAAATTTGAATTTTACTTATTGTTAATCTTCTATACTCTATACATATTATAAAACTCAACGTCTCGGTGAATTAAACGATAAAAACACTTATTAGTATTTCTATGTTGTAGATAGATGACTCGACACACCAACATGTCCTATCACACGAACAAACAAAACTGTGTGTTATCTCAACTTGCAGGACATGGCCAACTGTTTGGTTGGAGTCCGTTTTAAAACGCACTGTGTGTTGCACAACGGCGATCATTGATGCAAAACGAATTAGAGTGGGGGACACCCCCCCCCCCAGTTATATGCTACCGTGGAGTTTTTTTGGGTCTTTTTATTCTACACAATTCTTTACTGCATGATATTGTTCCATTTTGCAAACTTTTTTCCGACTTGATTCACTATTATCGTTTGTAAATTTTTTGAGATATTTTCTAGCGATATAAAGTAGCCAATATCACCTTTAAGCCCTCAAACTATCTCTGTACAAAAAATCACGTCGATCCGTTGCTCCGTTGTGACGTGAAAGGACAAACAAACAAACACTCTTTCGAATTTATAATATTAGTTAGGATTCACGGCGAAGTCTCGTGGTAGTTGTTAGGTTTGCTATGCTTTGGGACAGGATTCAAGATTCACAGGATTCAGGACTCGTCCGCCATCTTGGTTGAGGTCACAGGTGGAGATTACGCTCAGCGGTCTGGCGTGGACAGGTTATCGACGAAAGGGCGTATTTTACCCCAAAATCACTTCGGAGATTGTCGGTTTTGCCCCCCTCCCCCCAAATTTTAAATGCAAAAACTTTCCGATTGAGTTTTTCAATGAGTAAAGCGGATTCGGGGCTCCTCCATGCGAAAGTCCTCAAAGTGGTAGGGCGGACGATAAAGGGACTTCGAGCCAGACCTGGTGGAAACAGGTTGGTCAGCGGTCATGTTTGTTTACATTACTGACCCCGGCAGACATGTTGGATGTGTGTGACCTTGTCCGTGATACCACGTGACCTTCATCTCGGAAAATTAAGAAGTATTGCAAAAATCGAAAAAAACACCTCATAATCAAGGGGAAAATTGAATTAATAACCCCGGTCACCATGTTGAATGTGGGTGACACTGAACTTGACCCCAGTTACCATTTTAAAAAATTTCACAAAAATATTTCGAAAAGCTTAAAAATTCTATGAAAAAAATTACATTACCGACCTCGACATTCATGTTAGATGTAGGCGACTTTAACCTTGAACCTAGTGACATTAAAGTCGCAAGACCGAGAAAAATCGTACAAATTGAGGAGAAAATTATATTACTGACGCCGATAGTCATATTGGATGTGGATGACCTTGCGGCATTAAACTCGTAAAATAAAAAGAATCGCAAAGAAATCGAAAAACTAATAAAATTGGAGGGAAAAGTAGAGCAATAACCCAGACCACCATGTTGGATGTTGGCGATCATAACCTTGAATCCAGTAATCCATTCTACTGACAATAAGTTTTCTTAACATAACTTAAACTTTGCTTCTCTTCGGTCTTTATTGTATCTTACAGACATCTTGCTTTAATCTAACCCTTACGTAATTCACTCCCAATCTCTTCTGATCTCTTTGGGCTTGAAGTGGTCAAAGCTCCAGCATTCATTTCACACAAACTAAGCAAAGGGCGAGGCGAGTCTCTCCCCAATAATGCCTGACTTGGTTCCATCCCTGTAGCTGAAAGTGAAACCGAGGTCAGAGCGACATTTGGAACAGGCAACCCTTAGTCTCATTTCTCGTCATCTTCTCGATGGAAGATTGTTAGGGCGGCTTTCACACACTTATTTATTCATTCGACTTGATTTGGGCAGGGGTAGTAGGGGCTTGTAAAAATATGTTCGATACACCACTAAAAGAACATATCTTTTAATACCTTCGAATCAAAGCACGGTGCATTATCTGATACTAATTGGTCAGGGGCCCCAAAAACTTGTGTTTTCTAGTGGGAGAACACTGAGGCGACAAAAATCATGGGATACCTACTAATATCGTGTCGGGCCTCCTTTTGCCCAGCGAAGTGCAGCAACTCGACGTGGCATGGACTCAACAAGTCGTTGGAAGTCCCCGGCAGAAATATTGAGCCATGCTGCCTCTATAGACGTCCATAATTGCGAAAGTGTTGCCGGTGCAGGAGTTTGTGCACGAACTGACTTCTCGATTATGACCCATAAATGTTCGATGGGATTCATGTCGGGCGATCTTGGTGGCCAAATCATTCGCTGGAATTGTCCAGAATGTTCTTCAAACCAATTGCGAACAGTTGTGGCCCGGTGACATGGCGCATTGCCACACATAAAAATTCTAACGTTGTTTGGGTACATGGAGTCCATGAATGGCCTCAAGTGGTCTCCAAGTAGCTGAACATAACCCTTTCCAGTCAATGATCGGTTCAGTTGGACCAGAGGATCCAGTCCATTCCATGTAAAAACAGCCCACGCCATTATGGAGCCACCAGAAACTTGCACAATTCCTTGTTGACAACTTGAGTCCATGGATTTGTGGGGTCTGTGCCACAATCGAACCCTACCATCAGCTTTTACCAACTGAAATTGGGACTCATCTGACCAAGCCACGGTTTTCCAGTCGTCTAGGGTCCAACCGATATGGTCACGAGCCCAGGAGAGGTGCTGCAGGCGATGTCGTGCTGTTAGTAAAGGCACTCGAGTCGGTCTTCTGCTGGCATAGCCCAGTACAGCCAAAGTTCGCCGCACTGTCCTAACAGACACGTCCATCGTACGTCCCACGTTGATTCCTGTGGTTATTTCACGCAGTGTTGCTTGTCTGTTAACACTGACCATTCTGCGCACACGTCGTTGGTCTCTGTCATTAAGTGCAGGTGGTCGACCACTGCGTTGTCCATGGTGGGAGGTTATGCCTGAAATTAGGTATTCCCGGCACACTCTTGACACTGTGGATCTCGGAATGTTGAATTCCCTAACCATTTCCGAAATGTAATGTCGCATGCGTCTAGCTCCAACTACCATTCCGCGTTCAAAGTCTGTTAATTCCCGCCGTGCGGCCATAATCACGTCAGAAACCTTTTCACATGAATCACTTGACTACAAATGAAAGCCCAACCAATGCACTGCCCATTTATACATTCTGTACGCGATACTACTGCCATATATATATTTGCATATTGCTATCCCATGACTTTTGTCACCTCTGTGTATATGATGTTGACATCACATTGCTCGCTCATGATTGGCTGTTGCTCACGCGACCTACTCTGTATGCACTAATTTTAACGGGTACGTGTCGTACGTGTACGAGTTGTTTAACATCCTTCTCTCTTGTAATAAAACACTGGAATAGTCACAATAAACAAAAAATAAATAAAACTCTAAGAACGCTTGAACTTGCATCTTTTATCGTACATGCCACACACCTAACCAACTGAGCAATCAATTCTACGATTAACGAGTTTTCAACCCTAAATAATGGAGTGCAACTTTCTTAAACAAATTATAGAGTAATTGGTAACTCTTAGTAAATACCTCACAAGGCACTGAATTCAAGGCACTGAATTAGATTACGGTTTTTATAACGTCTGCAGTTTTCGAACATAAATTATTTTTCCATAAAAATATTAAAAGAAACCTTAAAACATCTAGGAATCCGTAGCTGTAATATTTGCACAATTTGGTGCAGAACCACCCATATTTCCCCTCATTTTACTTGCTACGTGAGCCGAAGAAAGGAGTGGAGAAATTTGGGTGACTCATGACAACGGGGTCTTTAGAGCCAATGAAGTTGAAGCGAAGCGAGTCTGGAGCAACGTCGGAGTGCAAGGGCGGGGGGAAACGGGAGATCCCCGAGAAAACCCGTCGACCAGCGGCATCGTCCGGCGCTATCCCCACGTGCAAAAATTTTTGGAGCGAACCCCGCCAGGGATCGAACCCGGTTCGCCTTGGTGGGAGGTGAGTACTCTGCCCACTGCACCACTACGGCCCCAAGTATGGCGGATTATTACCCCTAGTCTTTACAGTTCTTTAAAGTACGCATGAAGTTTGTTGTCTGTTCCCTTGCATATTGCGTATTTCGCTTGCGATTCGTACAGCACTGATGTTTGGAGACCCGGAAATTTCGCGGATTCACTAGGCAACAAGCTATACTGCAGAATCTTTTGTGTAATCGAGCCACATTTAGTTGTTCATTGATTGATGTTCCAGTTTTACCACAAACGAGGTAGCACGGTGATTTGGTCATTGCTTTCTTGCAGGTTAGTTACGGGCTCAAATTCGTCCAGGGCGTGTATTATAAAATGCGATCCAATTGGTAAAGGTTGTCAAATGTATTGAGTTTGAAGTCTAGCTTCTCCTCGGACGAATTCGCAAAATTTCCGGGCCTACTGATTACGTCACTTCCGAGGACAGGTACGTGATCAGTACGTAACTCAGGCGAGCTTGGACACGGCCTTAAAGCGCGTTGTTCAAATTGGTTGACACCGGATGTAGTTTGCCTAGTTTCTATCTGTTTTACGTGCATACCTGAAGTAATTGGCATACTGGCATAATTGCGTTTTTAACAATCCACTCGACCGTCGCACAAAAAAAGTAAAATCAATCGGTTTTGACAGTAATATAAATTTAACGAATGGCTTAATGATATAAAAGAGCCGGGAGGGGGGGGCACTATACCGTCGGTCGAACACAATGCGATAAAGCTGACTCGACGTGACTTGCGGACTTTCCGCTCCCACGCTGTGATAGCCGGCGTGACGTAATCGAACATCGCCTGCGTCGGTGATTAGTAAACAGGGAAATAACCGTTCCTATTGTTTTATTTTTAGATATGAAATCGCGCATTTCTTTCAACTAAACTTGATTATGTTAATGAGAGTGAGTTAAGGGTTTCGTTTGCATTTCAAAACGGCATCGACAGGTAAACGGCTTGGATTGTTTGCATAGCCGCGCTGGACGCGGTGCTGTGAAGGCAAGGGGACACAGGTGCGGCCCGGCTGAGATGGAGTCTACTTGCATCCGTACCAACAAGTGAGTGAAGACTACGTGTCATTTCTACGCGAAGAATGCGTATATTTTGTGTTCGCATAGACACACCTGATTTTCCAATAAAAAAATCGTATTTTTTATTTTACATTACTAATATATTATTAATTATTTTGCCATTAAACAACTACTATACAGTACCGTAAACAGGGGTTACTTTGCACCTACTGGGGTAACTTTGCACCACTCAAAATTTTTGTTTTGGTGCCATTTGGAATAGAAACAGAGAACTTTATATACGTATTTTAAATTTTTTATGTTATTTACTGAGGTAATGTTTGCTAACCCTTCACCAAATGGCTGAAAAACAAACATTTTGAGTGGTGCAAAGTAACCCCGGCTTACAGTATTGTTTATATTAAATTTATTATAATTTTTAACACATAATAGAGTTATTAATACTAAAAATAGTATTTCAATAACCTATATTCACACCTACGCCTTTCCTTTCTTTTTGGAAGCTTTATTTTTTTATTTGTGTATAAAGATTTCTTTTTTAGTTAAGATAACTATGTTTCTGTTCTTGTTCTAAATTTGCAATTTGAAATTATAAAATGAATATAAGACCATGTTATACATTACATTGCTATTTATTGCCTATTAACTTAGACAGATTGATTTGTATATTAAAGGTGAGGCTATTATCTTGTGAATACAGATTTTTCTATTTTATTTATAATAAAAGTGTTTATATATAATTACTAAGCTGATAAATATGTTACTTTTTGTTCAAGAGTTTTAAATGCTTATATTTTTAAAGCATGTTTCTTTATTGATGAGCAGTCATTATAATTAATTAACCTAATAAATCTCGACAGTTAAATGTCTCAGTACCACCCAGTACCAAGTTTTTTTTTGTCAGGAGACATTCCTTACTTGACTGGACCTATCGGAATTAGGTTACTGAACATCTGTTATTTTTGGGCAGGTATCTAACACGCGGATCAGTTAAAATCATCCAATCACGGACGTGTATATGGGCTGACGTGTTTTTAAATACAGCTAGCAATTAAATATACCCGTATATCCACGAAAATAAAGTATCACTATAAGAACTATATATTTGTATATATGTACGTGTATATATTTCCTATGTACGTACCTGAAACACTGTGATATTCAGGGGCGTAGTGGCCAGGGCGCTCGCCTCCCACCACGGCGATCCAGGTTCGATCCCCGGCGGGTTCGCTCCCGGAATCGTGCTAGACGATGCCGCTTGCCTGCGGGTTTTCTCGGGGTACTCCCGCTTCCCCCGCCGTTGCATTCCAGCACCGCTCCATTCTAGGGTTTCACTTCTGTCATGCCCGGGGATGACGGTCACCTACAGGTCCCAGCTGGAAAGACCGTCACTCGGAGGGTGTTGCCTTGCCCTGGGTGCACACGCCATTTATTTATTTTTGCCGTGATATTCAATTTAATAAACATTGTGGATTTAGTGCAGTCTTTGCATCAAATGAAAATACAAGTAGGATCCGCGTAGCAATACCCATGCCACGGACTAGTTCTTCGAATCACACGTGAAGTGACGTCATTTCAGGAAGAGTGATTGACTGGCGATGTCCTGACCAGGAAACAAACCGGTAGAGCTGCAGCAAAGCACTGTGCAACGAGGAACCACGCGACACTGCACTCTAAGCGGCACGGGGTTACCCATCGCTTCTGTTGGTGGAGAGTGGGTGGCTCTTAACGTCCGAGTCGTGAGCTAGGAGAACGACCGCGCCCCCTCCCCGAACATTACGTCTACATCCACCCTGAATAGGCCAACGCTGTCAACAAAATATTTAGTCGAATCAACTCTGTATATTTGCTCGGCCATTCATTTTATTGCTTTGGTTCGAAAATACAGCTCAAGAGCTTGTTTGCTAGAATTTAACTTTTAAAAGTTTTTTCAATTAATAAGTGTTTGTTTTCAATAAAAAATTTAAGTGTTTTCCCATTTGTAATGCTTTAGGAAGCACATTCTGTAAAAAAAAANAGTGTTTGTTTTCAATAAAAAATTTAAGTGTTTTCCCATTTGTAATGCTTTAGGAAGCACATTCTGTAAAAAAAAAAACTTTTCCCTTCATCAAGCAATACATATAATAATGACTCTGGCTGTTTGTAATAGAGAGTTATTCATGAATACAAATATTTTTAGTAATTAATTTTGTTCACATACTTTTCAGCCATGAAAGTNTGTAATAGAGAGTTATTCATGAATACAAATATTTTTAGTAATTAATTTTGTTCACATACTTTTCAGCCATGAAAGTTGCAATTTTTAAAACTGCTGGCCACCGGCAAGCGCCACTGAGAACAAAGCGAAGTGAGTGTGGAGCACCGCCGGAATGCAAGTGAGGGAGAAACAAGGGAACCCCAAGAAAAACCGCTGACCAGCGGCATCGTCCGGCACGATTCCCTACGTGCGAAAATCTGGGAGTAACCCCACCGGGAGTCGAACACGGTTCGCCTTGATACCATCCTAAGTTTTGTATAAGACTGGCATTGCACGATGACTGATTCGTTTACGTGGACTTATGACGTTGCGGTTCGCGTCCGCTTTTCCGTAAGTCCAAGGTCCGAAGTTAATTAATGAATTTTGACTATGTCAACAGACTTGTCCAGAATTTAAAAAAAAAGAAAAATAACTTCTTGAGAATAAATTGAACGTAAACACTGAAAAACAGCAATACCCTTGAATAAATATTTGCACTTTGAAAGAACACTGTTTACTAACAATATTTGGTAATTCATTTTACCAGAGGAAATTGAAAAATCAATTTCACGGAATCAACATATACCAACGATTTTTATTACAACTAAATCTTATTTAATTAATTATGATATAATTAAATAAGTTTAAAATTACAATTGCATATTTTAAATTCATTTAAAGTTTGTATGAATTAAATTAAAATAAAACATTAAAACGATAATAACTTTTATAGTTGTGTGCGTGTACTGCGCTCTGTTGTCAGTTTTGGGAAGCTCTGTCCCCAAACGTAGGAAAAGTAGACACGCATCTTCGGTGCGTCCGCGACCAATTCCGATTGTAAACAAGCCCTTGCTATACATGTGGATGGTTATCGTAGAAAAAGGCGAAAGCGCGCACGTGGGTCCCGTCTGTAGTGTAACAAAAAAAAACNAATTGCATATTTTAAATTTATTTAAAGTTTGTATGAATTAAATTAAAATAAAACATTAAAACGATAATAACTTTTATAGTTGTGTGCGTGTGCTGCGCTCTGTTGTCAGTTTTGGGAAGCTCTGTCCCCAAACGTAGGAAAAGTAGACACGCATCTTCGGTGCGTCCGCGACCAATTCCGATTGTAAACAAGCCCTTGCCATACATGTGGATGGTTATCGTAGAAAAAGGCGAAAGCGCGCACGTGGGTCCCGTCTGTAGTGTAAAAAAAAAAACATGTGCTGATTGACGAACGGCTTTGCGCCATGTTGTTGGCCAGTGTCGCCATTTTACTAGCGTCTGTAGCTGGAGTTCGTTGCAGAGGGGGCTCTTTGACTTGTGTATTCTTAAGGGGAATCTCTAATTAACAGTAGTAACCCCCCCCCCCCAAGGTCACATCTGGCCATAAGGAAGGATTGCGATGGCAATTGAAAATAGCACAAACAAACTTCGCGTGTGTTGTATTTTCTCAGAATTTCAAACGCTGACTGGGTTTTAATACAGCGATTTGTTCAGAAAAAGTACGGCATTGTAACTATAGTTTAGAGCACTGTTTTGCAGAAGAGTAAATATCGTGAACTTACAGCAATTTTTGCTGGCTTTGGCACTTTCAAACGGCCACATTTATGTTTCAATAACAACATTTATGACTGGGGAACAAAAGTATCATACTTTTATTTCTGCCCTAAAAAATATTTACATTGAAATATTCAACAGTTTTTTAAACATTAGAATAGACATGGCTGCTTACAAGGGACCCACGTGATAACTAAGGATACTTCTTATTAAGTNTTACAGCAATTTTTGCTGGCTTTGGCACTTTCAAACGGCCACATTTATGTTTCAATAACAACATTTATGACTGGGCAACAAAAGTATCATACTTTTATTTCTGCCCTAAAAAATATTTACATTGAAATATTCAATAGTTTTTTAAACATTAGAATAGACATGGCTGCTTACAAGGGACCCACGTGATAACTAAGGATACTTCTTATTAAGTNAGTTTTTTAAACATTAGAATAGACATGGCTGCTTACAAGGGACCCACGTGATAACTAAGGATACTTCTTATTAAGTGTACCGTGTATCGAATAATTGCTAAACATGTAATAATTTATTTTCTACTGGAGAGATTAACTTACATATCATACAAGCACTAACGAATGTCATTTCCGAATAAAAAGCAGATTATAAAATGACGTTTAAAAAGCATGATAATTCGTTCACATTCAACTGTTTCTAAACTTACAGGTGAAAATTCTGAAATTCTACTTTATCAATGGCGGCTATCTTGAAGAAATTTTTGGAGTACTACAAGTACCTGAATGAAGATCTATCAGGTATGTAAGTCCTACCAACGCAGATTTTCTTAAATTCCATTCCATCAAGTTAAAGTTTCCGCTACAGAAAGCAGATGTTTTTAATAAGTGTTGTAGTATAGACTTATAATGTTTCAATTTACGGTATTTCGTAACATTTGTCTCCTTTAGCATTTTTCTATGGAAATTTTCTACTGATCTCTCCTGTTCATTCCTTTTACGATCAAGTGTAAATTGTTGCCTCCTTTTAAAGCCTGGGATTTCGTAGAATTATTAACCTACCGTTAATAAACAGGATGCCCTTAACAGTATTCCGGATTTTACAACACACAATTTAGCAATTCCTTCGAGGACTGTTAAATTTGTAGGCTTTGAAATAAACTACATTTTTAACACAAACATTTTTTTGTGGCCCAGTGAAAATAAGAGTTAGCATAAATGAGAACTAAAGCACCTGATGAACTAAAGTAATGGGACGCTAAAAGTGTTATCCTATGTTGTTTTAAGACATAAAAGGTAAATTATTATATCCTTTAATTTAAGGTGAATACATTTTTTTTTTTTNTATCCTATGTTGTTTTAAGACATAAAAGGTAAATTATTATATCCTTTAATTTAAGGTGAATACATTTTTTTTTTTTATCAAATCGACACGTGAGGTAACGACGGAAACAGCGATCGACGTTTGCAGGGTAACCACCTGACNTTTTTTTTTTTTATCAAATCGACACGTGAGGTAACGACGGAAACAGCGATCGACGTTTGCAGGGTAACCACCTGACTAATAACACGATTTGAATAAACGACGTCTCGTTATCTCGGGTATACGACTACGCTTCAGGCAAGAACTTGAGCTGGCACTGCGCATGTGCAAGGTGCGGGTGGGGGCCGGCGGCGACTGACGGTCATCTAGGGTGTGGCCTAAAGTTTCCGGGCTCTACAATTCGCGACTACAATGCGCTAGCACGCTGATCTTGATTCCAAACTAAAGATCTCGTCTATATCCGTCAATTCAAGCCATAAAAAAAAAAGCCACTATGTATGATGTTACTTTCACTTTCATTCCCAAAGAAAATATAATCCACTAAAGCAGACATTGTAATGTTAAACCCACGGCTGTAAACTTCGATTTTTTAACATCATGTACTCTGTACACATTTACATACTGGCACGGGAGACAAGCTAGAATTGAGTCACTTATATCCACAGTTATAGAAACGCCATTTTTACTGGTCTCTGATTTCCCACTTGCCACAGTAATATTGGCCTGTACCACACTTGACACGCCTGCTTCAGTAAATTGTGTTTATTACTGGCTGGCTGTCAGCCAATGGAATGCC
Source organism: Clitarchus hookeri (assembly GCA_002778355.1). NCBI lineage: Eukaryota > Metazoa > Arthropoda > Insecta > Phasmatodea > Phasmatidae > Clitarchus > Clitarchus hookeri. Next base: position 42,317 of record NQII01004673.1, read on the forward strand.
TAGTTAATTGTCATATATGATGGAGAGTGAAGATATTTGGACGGCTCTAAACATCGAGGTCTTGAGAGCCGATGAGGGTGAAGGGAGGTGAGTATGGAGCAACACCGGAATGCAAGGGCGGGGAACCGAGCCATCCCCAAGAAAACCCGCCCACCAGCGATATCGTCCGGTACGAATCCCACGTGCGGAAATCTGGGAGCGACCCCGCCGGGAACCGAAACCGGTTCGCCCGGGGTTGGAGGAGAGTAGTCTAACCACTACAACCTTTCGCATATGACGGGTAATACAATCTATGTTGTTCATTTCAGTTGTAACAGAAGTTTATATTATTTTTATTGAACATAATTAGTGCTAATGGGCTCTCCAGTTATTTTAAGAGATTCAGCACTCGCGGATACAAGTCAGCGTAGCCTATGTGATGTTCGCGGTGTTTTGCAGACCCCCGCTTGAAAGACTGGCCGTTGATGTCGTCGCCATGGCTCGTGGTGGTGATAGTCGGTGCGTACCTGTACTTCAGCCTGGACGCCGGTCCCAGGCTCATGAAAAACCGACCGCCGTTCAACGTCGACAAGCTCATCGTGGTGTACGACCTCTTCCAGATCGCCATCTGCGGCTGGATGACGCTGCAGGTCATCTGTCCTATTAACGCGGAGTATTCTTTTTTTAAAAATTACCTTAACACTTCCAGCGCAGAACAGATTTACTGACGACTCGTCCAATCCCCTTGTCCACGATCGTTGACGCGTTGCACATTAAATATACTTATGACAGGTGTTGTACACAACTAAACATCAATGCCCAGTATTCATTGTCGCTAATCTGACTTGCAGGGAATATCTACACCTCTCTGACATGAATAGTTGGTGTCAATATCGTGGAGCACGCAGCACATTGGTCGCGAGGCAAGTTCTGAACACAAGCAAAGCGCATGCCAATAAATTAAGCGATTGCAACCCTTTAACTCAGAAATTAGTGTTTGACCGAACGTGTTAATAACGCATGGTTTCACAGGTTTTTTTTCGAAGNAATTAGTGTTTGACCGAACGTGTTAATAACGCATGGTTTCACAGGTTTTTTTTCGAAGTCAACTTAGAAAAATTAAGAAAGGTCAACCCTAGATGGTGGTTTCTGCCAACTGCCAACTTAGTGAGTAATTATTTTTATTTCAGTGTTGGGCATTTATTTTGCGAAATATTTTGCGTTGCAATGACACATACAAGTCAACTCTGCCAAAAACAGCTCTGCAGAGATACGTCACTCTGGTAAGATATTCGCTCAAAAAGTTAGTAGAAAAGATCATTTGTTCCCTTTCATTGGATTTTGCGTACTAGCTTCCAAAAATTTGTGGCGTACCAATAACGTTTACAGTATAATATTTTTATCGTGGGTTCTTAAGACAAGTGAGTGGTATAGTATTCACGACTGCATTTCCGCCAGTAACGTTAGTCTCTGGACTCCCATTTACAACCGTCCTATCGTTTCACATGACACCAGACACCATTACTGTGCTGAACAACGTTCGTTACTGGTCTGCTTTCTGCCAATACAATGCCGAGAGTTGAAGTGTCCCAGTCGTCTTATTTCCTACGAAGAATAATATAGAAGACATGGTGTTAATTTGAGTAATTTACACTTGGAGTGTTGCTGACGAAATATAATTTTTTATACGAAGAAACTAATTAAAACTGTTGTCGAAGTAATGTTTCTTCGACCGTCTCTTCACAGAATGCGAGTGTCGTAATTTTGCAGCAAATCCCATACACTCCGGTTAGATTCAGATTAAGTCATATTACGTCTGCAGCAATTAAATTGTTTATTAAAACTAGGAGGAGAGTCGGAGGTCCAAGGCAGGGATGCGACCAAAGTGCGTCTCAGGGCGCACATTAAATATTCTAATTACCGGGCACAGGCATCACGGCCTTACTGGGATTGCGCATGCGAATATCGGTAACGATTGGAGTTATGGTTGCCTACCGCAGTAACTTCTAACCTGAACTATGAAGGGAGGCTGAAACCTCCATAGGGACCGCGATATCCCCCCCCCCAACCATTGACAGAAACTAATTGCCAATCTGCACGCAATCTATGAAGTAGGAATTAGTGTCATACTAGGACAGAGGATGTGAGCGGGTATTATTTATTGAAAGAGCGTTTGAAACACCAAGCGAGAAAGATCGGTAGGGAGGGCGGTGATGCAACGGGTAGCCCAAAATAGTTTAGCTAATATCGGCGGTTAGGGTAAAAAAGCCAGACGTCGGTTCATTTAACCTAAAGAGCGTTTAGCCTACAGACTTATAGCCCGAAGGACGTTTCACCTAAAACTTTAAGAACCTAAACGTCCTCTTATTTAGGCATTCTTCTGGGGCATTTGGTCCCAAACGCGTTTTGCAAAGTTTNACTTTAAGAACCTAAACGTCCTCTTATTTAGGCATTCTTCTGGGGCATTTGGTCCCAAACGCGTTTTGCAAAGTTAAATTTTTTGACGTGCGCTGTACTAGTGTTGAGAGTGCTTTTCGAAACCACTGAACAACTTGTTGTGAGAACGTTGATGTCAGCTTTGACCATTCACAGGCAAGAAGTAGAGAAACTTTAACAAATCAGATTTCTCACCAGGGAGACGTTGAATACCACGGCTACTTATTCCTTGTTGCGTACAGTTCCAGCCATAAATATCCTTGACGTGCANACTTTAAGAACCTAAACGTCCTCTTATTTAGGCATTCTTCTGGGGCATTTGGTCCCAAACGCGTTTTGCAAAGTTTAATTTTTTGACGTGCGCTGTACTAGTGTTGAGAGTGCTTTTCGAAACCACTGAACAACTTGCTGTGAGAACGTTGATGTCAGCTTTGACCATTCACAGGCAAGAAGTAGAGAAACTTTAACAAATCAGATTTCTCGCCAGGGAGACGTTGAATACCACGGCTACTTATTCCTTGTTGCGTACAGTTCCAGCCATAAATATCCTTGACGTGCANCCAGGGAGACGTTGAATACCACGGCTACTTATTCCTTGTTGCGTACAGTTCCAGCCATAAATATCCTTGACGTGCAACACATCCTCAAACCTGGACACGAGGAATCAATGTGTTAAGGGCCAAGGAAAGGTTTCGCCACGCGTGAATTTACAGAATATAAAATCAGGAACTTAACTTGAACTACTTGGCGTATTTGCACCAGGAACCGAGCCCGGTTCGCCCTAAGTATTCTGACCACCACACCACCACGGCCTCAACATCACGTGTTGTTATGAGCAGGCGGATGTGGCGTCTCCACTAGTGTTCTGAGTAGAGACCTGAAAAATTCGCTGTTTCATTTCGGGACAAGCGAGTCAGCGCGTCCAGGAGGTGCTGCTACATGTGGCAATTGCTGAACTGCTTGGGTGGCGCTGAATTCGTCCACGGAGCTTGGTGGACGTGTGTAGGGTCGTTCGTAAACGCTGTACACGAAATATATGTTACTTTAAAAATTATACAGAGCTCGCGGGAAAATAAAACCATTTGTATATGCGCGTAAATATGTTATTTTAAACAACAAAACTATAATATGTTTTTGGGTGTAGGTTCGGGATATGGATAACAGATGGCGTGGAAGGGCGTGTTGTAACAGATGGCGCGCATGTACCTCACAAGATGGCAGCACATGGTTGGAGAGTTCGGAAAAGTGAAAAAGGTTTCAATGTTTCGTTACATTTGGATACGGATCGTTTTATTGTGAATTTCATTTTGAACACCTATACATTATTACTTTATCAAGAAGTTTTGTTTGTAACACTAAAAACCGCTGTTTTATGACCGCATAAAATATAATGTATTAATTANTACTTTATCAAGAAGTTTTGTTTGTAACACTAAAAACCGCTGTTTTATGACCGCATAAAATATAATGTATTAATTAACCTTGGAACTCTTTCTTATCGCGCGTATTTCCGGCTGGTCTAATGTGCGTCGGCAGTGCACTCAGAATAGCCGACGTCATATTAACTTTTGTTCGTTCGTGCATGAGCTGATACAGGATTTTGTAAATGGCACGTTGCTTGTTTTGAATACATCAAGTTGCCACTCACTGACTGTCAGAATGTGGCCTTCTTATATGAAATGAACTATAACATCGTGCAACGGACACCTCGCAGCTTGCTATAGGCCTTTCGCGGTAAACCGAGCACTTTTTGAAATCCCTGTTTAAGATCTATTTGTGTATACACACTGTATTCTTCCACCATAAGTAAAATTAACAATACTATGAACCTAGTCACTTTATTGATGCATCGGCCAAGTGAAAATGTAGAAAATTTTTACAAAAGTAAATATTTTGGAAATTTGCTAATGCATTAAAGAAAACCGATGACAAAATAAAAAATGTCAGCAGTCACAAATGTATACCTAACATTTCTAAATCGACGTTAAAATATGGATCTACTTTCCCTGTGCTGTTACCAACTTTACTGAGTGCATGCCACTTAGTGTTCTTGTTCAAATACATGCAATTACAGGCAGTGACATTTTTCAAATGTTTATTTCAAAAGTTCTTATAGTCAGGTCATGGCCAATTCATCACTTCTGAAATCAATCTCCGAAAAATGTCAGTGTCCCTACTTCCATGTATTTTAACGGGCACACTGACTGGCATGAGCCTAGTAAAGTTGGTAACGTCAGAAGGGAAGTAGTTCCGTGTCTAAACACTGAATTAATAACGTTAGGCAAATATTTGTGAATACTGAATTTATTTGTTTTGTTTTCTGTTTTTTTCTTTGCACGAATGTCTAAGAATTAGCAACTTTGTAAAATCTTTACTTTTCTTATAATTCCACAGTTTTACTGGCCCGACGCATGAATAAAGTGTGCAGGCCCACGTAAATGTTAATTTTACGTAAGGTGGAAGGATACACAATGAGAATACAAGTAGATCTTAAGCAGGGTTTTCAAAAGTGCTCAGTTTACCGTGAACAGTATTTAATTAACTCTGAGCAGCCTATAAAGAATGGTGGCAATACGTTTGGCTTCCCCGGTCCCCATGGATGTTATTGGTCCCTGCTGCGTGCACCCAGAAAGTGCAGCACTGGTCAAGAATTACGGGATGTTGCAAGCCACTCACCGCTGCGCAAGCGTAACGGGAATGACTGTGTGGGTGCCACTTTTTTACTCCACACGGTACCGGCCATTAAATTCGCTCGCTTCGCAGCACGTCGGTTTATGAGAATATACTCTGATTTCTATGTAAAGTAGTTTGTACAACAAATAACATGTCGACTATCGGAAATTTAAACAACATTTTCTCTGAATGAACCACATAACTAAAACAGTTATACAGTCCATTCCTGGCTACTTCCAAATTTTCTGAAGCCTTGGTAAAATTCTATTGTCAGACTATCCTTACGTGTCTTGCTAACAAAGTTTAAGTAAGTCTAGAAAATTATACCAAAGGGACAACCCACCACGTTCGTGCGTACTCGGATTAGTTTTGCATGCAAACTATTTCTTGTTAGTAGAGACCTGAAAAATTCGCGAGTTCAATGACCTGCAGGCTAGACTCTACAGTCTTATCTACAAATACGCTGATATCAACTGCNAAATTCGCGAGTTCAATGACCTGCAGGCTAGACTCTACAGTCTTATCTACAAATACGCTGATATCAACTGCGCATAGGTTGTCTGCTGTCACAGTGGAAGGCGACAATTGGACACCGTTTTCCAGGAGGTGTCAAACACCGCGTGGACCAACGGTTTAAGTTATATAAATGCACGTATTTTGAATTCTAGCTTGTCCCAAAATGAATCCGCGAATTCTTCAGGTCTCTACTTATTAGGTATTACCCAAAAAACCTAATCTATCTCTGTTGTATTCATGTCATAAATGAATTATTGTAATTTATAGTTAAAATATAAGTAAAATATAAAAATATAATTAAAATAACATAAACTTTTATATTAACAGAAGTAGGTATAAAACGTTCGTGAAAAATTACATATGTAGGAAACAAACACTTCATACATGGGCGATTTTTAAAATATTTAATTCAAAAAGTGCAAATATACTGCGAGTACACTAGATGGTATAACTTGAACACATTTAAAAATCAACTTTAGGAGAAAAATAACTTTCTACCCGTAAATGCATACAGCTTAACAGCCATGTTCTCATTTAAGTTGGCAGCGAAACAGGAACATTCGTTCCATGTCTTAGTGTCATATTACATGTTTGACGTTTAAATCTGTGAACACTGAATTTATTTCAGCTAGCTTCTGTTTGTTTTGTGCATACGAGAGTATTCGCTGCTACAAATTTCACAGTCTAACTTGAACGACGCATGAATAAAAGAAGATGGTTTTTGGTGATGTTAATTTTACATACGGCGGAGGATTAAAAATGGCCCTGAAAGTAGACCCCAAGCAGGGCTTGCAAATGTACTAAGATAAACGTGAGGAGACTATTTGTGACAAGTTGTTATGTTTCTAGGGTTCACACTACTTTCCAGGAAGATACAAATTCTACTGCGAGCCAATTGACTACTCGAATGAAGAGTACGCCGTATATGTAAGTGTTCTGTTTCACTGACTGCTCCGTTATTCGTCAGTATTTGTGAAATAGTTTCGCATTAAATTAAATGCAGGTCTAATTGAGGGGAAATATGTGTTGTAGTGGAGTTGAGAGATCTGGGTGGCTCTTAACATCTCGGGGTCATGAGAGCCGATGAGGGTGAAGCGAGGCGAGTACGGTGAAGAGCCGGAATGCAAGGGTGGCGAGAACGCGAGATCCCCGAGAAAACCCGCTGACCAGCGGCAACGTCCGTTTCCCCCCGAGTGAAAATCCGGGAGTGGCCCCACTGGGAATCGAACCACTGTTCGCCTTAGTGGGAGGCGAGCGATCTAGCCACTGCGTCACTGCAACCGCTCAGGCTTCTTGGTCGGTGCTCTTTGCTGATGACACAGAGTTCGTAAGTGGACAGAAGCGAAATTGCGTGCACTGTTCGAAAATATTTCCAGTAATTTACAGAGAAGTACTGGTGAAAGTTATCCAGAAATTATCGTACAATTACGGACACCACATTCTAAAAAGGTACGGAATTTCAGTCAACTCACAAAACTTCCTATTAAATCTCGGAAATTACCGTAAATTTGTTAGGTCATTTTACTGATTGCAGTTTCTAAAGGGGCATTACAAATATATATGTATATATAGGTTTTTTTTCACCATTCGTTTGTTTTACTGTATAAGCCAAAAATGTAAATTTTTGATGTGTTGCGAAACGTGACTTGAACACAAAACAGTCGAGTCACTCTCACTTGCCAGCTACCAACTGTGGTTGCCAGATACAGGTTTTACAAATGTCATTCCTCTGAAATTTGCTATTAATTTACACTGTTAGGAAACTATACAGTGGATGTTTTTCTATTACAGATTGCGATATTATGCTGGATATACTTCATGCTCAAGATACTGGATCTTCTTGATACGGTGTGTGTCCCTGGCTGCTTGTGTATCTCTGCTCTTCAGCTAAGTCGAATTCAATTAATTTTTCTGAATTTATTTAGTAAAAATATAAAATTAGTATGTGTCCCGTTAACAGGTTAAATACATGCCATATGCAATACAAATAAAAAAAATTCTGCAATTAATTTATAGTGCGACAGTATGTAAACGTACAAACTAATTACATAAGTAATTAATTTCTTAGTTCATCATTCATTTAAATTATGACAGTAAAATTAACTATCCAAAATTGTTTTAAGCATTTTTATCTCATTTGAGGAAATGAATAATAGCTCAGTATTTACAATGATGGGAAAAATTCAAACGGGCAAGGGAATATTTCTTGGTTGGTGTGATTACATTTTGCATACAGTAAGTGACGTTTGGATGTAGTTTCATATCGTGGAAAACATTTTGTGTCAATATACATTTCAGTGCTCCGTAGACTTTTCTAAAGCGTCTGGGTGTAACAGGATGACACATGATTGGTACAGTTTAGTTGTTCGCCAGCGAATCACGCAAACTTTCAGTATCGCAGCAGCAGTTTCTCAACGGCCCAGTAGAATCGCGGAGCGGGTACTTGCACATAATATCAGCTAGTAGCGAAATAAACGCGGCAAATGTTAAGACTGTATTTGAGAAATGTATGGCGAGATATTGAAAATTTTACCACTCTGTGAAAATCCAGGTACTGATGCCAAGTTATATACCATTTACGGTTACTTACAATTTTTACGAAGACCTGCTAAAGTTCTGCTTCCATAATATCCCTCGGCCTCACGCAAACAAAGCTTAACCANTTACAATTTTTACGAAGACCTGCTAAAGTTCTGCTTCCATAATATCCCTCGGCCTCACGCAAACAAAGCTTAACCGAGTCTAGAAAATTATGCAAAAAGGACTGCGCGCCGCATTCGTGCGCACTCAGTGTAATAATATTTTGCATAAGAACTATTTCTTACCACGAATTACCAATACGTCTGTTTTCTCACTGTTTTTATTCGCATTAATTATAAATGAAATATTATAATTTATAGGTAAAANTTACAATTTTTACGAAGACCTGCTAAAGTTCTGCTTCCATAATATCCCTCGGCCTCACGCAAACAAAGCTTAACCAAGTCTAGAAAATTACGCAAAAAGGACTGCGCGCCGCATTCGTGCGCACTCAGTGTAATAATATTTTGCATAAGAACTATTTCTTACCACGCANTAATAATATTTTGCATAAGAACTATTTCTTACCACGCATTACCAATACGTCTGTTTTCTCACTGTTTTTATTCGCATTAATTATAAATGAAATATTATAATTTATAGGTAAAATATAAGTAAAAATTATATTTCATCTTACCAAAAATAACTTATGTTTAAGTTAACATAAGTATAGAACGCTTGTAATACATGGTATATTTACGAAATAACCGAAAACGTTATAAATATGGAGATTTTTCGAAGGTTAGATTTAAAATGTGTGAAGAAACCGTGAATAGACTATCGCCAACGTTTTATACTTCTTTACAGTGAATATTATATTCAAATAAATTATTATTGAGTATTTCATCAGTTTGGCAGTCAGGAGATAAAAATAATCCCTTTTAAACTACATTGGATTTTACACCAATGTGGCAATTAGTAGATACAAAAGATATATACAACTTATGTTTTTCTTTTAGTTTATATATTCCTGCTGGTGAGAAAAATATACCCTAAAAAGTGTATCAAAATATGACCAATTAATAATGAAAAACCTGTATTCATGAGTCCTACAAGTTACACTCTGTTCAACTCTTCAACCAGCGATGGATCGCGTGGAATATAGGTATATGTTACTTACCACGGCAGCAGCCAATGAATAAAGGATTATGGTTCGAGTATGCAAGAGATTTAGACGTCTAGTCTGCTGCCAAAACAATTCGTGGTATTCACATATACGTCTCTAATCATAACAATAGTGCGACGTTATAGTGATTTGAAAAATGTGCTGGAGAAGAAGGCTTTTGCTATTTACCTCTGTGAATGATTCACAGAATTTCGATGGCAGCATTAGTACTGGTTATAATTTTTATAATTTTGAACTTGACGCACATGCAGATATATTCAGTATTTGAAGTTGAGGTGCTAATTTTAAACATTTACAGTTTTAGAGCTTGAGGTCACAAATTGAGATTATATAGCACAAATAATTTACATACTGCACCAGTGGTGTGTGGTGAAGCGTTGCAAGGTAAGTTGATGCTTGTTCAGCGCTGTACACACTCGGCGCAAGCAGCAGGAACCAGTAACCAGAGTGGAGCCGGGAGAAACTGAATGCACTGCGGCCACTCACGAGAGAGCAGCGAGGCAACCATTGCGCACGTGCTGTGACGTCAACTGCGCTACGACGTTTAAGTGGCAGGTGTGCAAACTAGCAAACGACTTGGTACAGCATAGAGAAAAACACGCCTTACCTTGCAACAGTTCACCACGCGCCGCTGTAGTGCACTGAAACATAACCAGCAATCACATACGTTTCTTTTTTGTGTGGATATGTTTAATCTCGATTATTTATGTCAGTGTCTGTAAACAGTCTCTTGGAAGAGTGTAATAATCGTGTGAAATGATGGTGTGTTGTAGGTTTTCTTCGTGCTTCGCAAGAAAAACACCCAGATCTCCTTTTTGCATGTGTACCACCATGCGGCGATGGCTATGTTTTTTTACTTAGGCCCCAAGTACTTCGGGGGTACGTCCAATCCCACGCATTTCAATATTTGAAGGTTGTTCACGGTAAAGTGAGCACTTTTGAAATCAACATTTGAAAAATGTCACTGCCCCTACCTGCGCTCAGTAAAGTTGGCAACGGCGAAGATAAAGTAGTTCCATGTGTTGACGTTAAATTACAAGTGTTAAGTAAACATTTGCAAATAATAAAATATTTAATTTAATATATTTTTTACTTTTAATGCATATTAGTGTAAGAATAATAACATTTGTAAAATATTTACTTTTCAAAAAATTTTAAAGTTGTTCTTGACCAACGCACGAATAAAGTGATAAGGCCCGTGGTAACGTTAATTGTACATGTGGCGGAAGAATACGCAACGTGCATACAAGTAGATCTTAAGCAGGGCTTTCAAAAGTGCTCATTTTACCTTTAACAACATATACTTGTAAAAATGTTTAACGCCACAAAATCACCCCACACCGTTAGGACTACAGAATGCAACGACTTTCGACGACTTCGATATATCCCCGCTGTTGCTGAAATCCTAAACTATTGAACGTGTTCTCGTAAGCATGCCATAGCAGCTGGGATATGATTACACATACAAATCATGTAGAAAATTTGTGCAAAACTTGTGGTCAAAAATGATTATTAAAGGTGTTACTCACCATAGAAAATGAGAACTTAACAATTATTCAACTAAATACTTCGGAAGCTTTATAGATGAAAACAAAACAGATTCACATAATGTATCAGCAAATGATCATCAATCTCTAAAAAAAAAAAAAACGTTAATTATAAATAACATCCCCTGATAAAAGCATGAAAGGGACTGCTACACTCACATATCACAGTCAAAGGTGTAACACTGACGAGTATTTGTTAAAATTACAAGACTGGTTATTAATGACCATGTCCAAATGTGCAAATAAAGTGCGCTTTGTTGTAACTCATTACACCACTGTCCAATGTATTTGCGACAAAATAGTCTAAGTGTTCTAATACTAATACCTTGTAGGTGTGCAACACGTTTAACTGATCAGCCACTCAGTTTGCCTACCTCCAAGGTATTTGACGGCCACCTTTAACTATCGGGGGTTTGTGTGTTAAAGCAATGTGGATTTTTTTTGTGCGCAGATGCACCTGGTAATTAATCATCTCTCTTGTAACTTAATCAAATACTCAAGGCTACAACATATACTGTGGCGTGAGAGTAACAACCCTATTTTGTTTCTGACGTTTCAGATACCGATTATTTCAATAGTTCTTACAAAAACCAGTCCCTGATTTACCCCACAAAAAAAAAAAGTCTTTATATTGTGGGCTAACATAACTGCATGCAGTCTTATTTCCATGTTTCTGTCACGGACAAAAGTCGCTTTTATTCAAATATGGTTGCACGTTATTTGCCAATTGTTTTGTGGCTGATCTATTGTTGGTACGGACGCCTTATTTGTGCCAAACTAGTTAGCGTCCAGTTATATTTCAGAACACTTAATCTCAGATACGCACTCGCGACTGAATGTCTTTACTTACTACGACGTTTCAAGCCTTGTCGAACAAAATGTTGTCAATTTGGAAAAGTAACACGACTAAATAAAGGTTTAATTTATAGCTCATCACCAAATAAATACACAAGATTTTTTACGTTATTTATGGTTCCCTCAACGTATACGTTAATTTTTCATTTCAGCTGTTGCGAAAGAAGGCCTTTTTTTGACCTGGAAAATTACTCTGTAACGCCAGATATTAACTTACAACGCAGCCAATACGATGCGTTCATATTGCTCTCTAGTACAACCAGCATGTGGTTGTAAATCGTGACACGCCATTCGCTGCCGACGCCGTTACTTACGGAACATGGGTGTCCTTATTGGCGCCAGTTTCTGACCACGAGCTGCACCGGTATGCTTAGACATATTCTGCATTACGTCGTGAATAAACCAGTTTACTCAAGATAAAGTGTTACGGGGGTTAACATGTAACAAAAATGAAATACTATGGTTTGACTCATAACGGACTGGTGTTAAATATTTATCATTTCTCCTTTGTAATCAGAACTGAAGAAAATTCCTAACATACAGTCAATGTTCTTGGGCCATACCATTACATCCAGTCAATAATAAAAACCATCTTCATGCGCTCATGTGTACCGTCTTTTTTTTTTCAGGGGGTCATTTTTTTTTAGTTGGGTACGTGAACTCCTTCGTGCATACCGTGATGTATACCTACTATCTTCTAACAAACCTCAAGCCCGAGTACAAGAAATCGATTTGGTGGAAGAAATACATCACACAGCTACAAATCGTAAGTTATAGGCACTTTTTTTTTTTACTTTCATCTACCTTTATCTGGTGCCAATAAAAAGAGTTATTAACGTTTTTAAATATATCTCAGTACCACAGACTTTCAGCACTAAGCAATATCTTAAGTTGCTCTCCCTCAGGTATCGATATCATTTAATACTTTAGAAGAGGTACAGATTTACTGAAAATTAAGATTCTCTAGAATTAGTCGCCTGCATTCATGGTTGCATGGCACTCAGTTTTGTCGGTTTCTGTATTCAGATTTACTAAAGTCCTATTGGTTCAAACAACACCGGTCACGTTTGCTGTGCTGTACATCGTTCATCACTGGCTGGCTCTCTGCCAATGTAATGCCGAGTTGAAAGTGCCCCAATCAAGTTTTTTTTTCCTTCAAGTATAATAATACACAATCCATCAAGTTAATTAAAGTATTTTACACTTTAAGAACAGCTGATGCAGTATTACGTTGCAGAGAACATTATCAACACTGCTGGTAGATATACGGGATTATTCATTTAAGATGTTCACCCCAGATATTTTCCGAACCACTGAAGGTATCGAATTTTTAATTTCGAACTCATAAGTGACACTACAGGACTCATAAGACACCGTCCATGTCTGTTCCAAGATGTAAGTACGAGGGTTATTTGGAAAGTAAGGTCCGAATCGCCGTAGCTAATCGAATGTTGTGCGAACATTGTAACGCGCATGCGCACGGACTCCCGGCATGCCTTAGTCGTCAAACGACGCAATTTTCATTGGTATTTTTGCAGTGTGCTGTTTACAGTGTCAGTTCAAAATGTTAACACAATTTATTAGCCCGCCGACTGTGAAATACGGCCAGTGATTCGGTTTTTGACAGCAAGGAACGTTTCAGCAGCGGAAGTTCATCGACAGATAAGTCAAGTGTATGGCCCCAATGCGATGAGTGACAGCAAAGTGCGTAAGTGGGTGAGAGCTTTCAAGGACGGACGGGAAAATGTCCATGATGAACCGCGATCAGGCCGACCATCAGTGATCACAGAAGATTTGGTCAAAGCCGTGGACGAAAAGATTCGTGAAGACCAGCGGTTCACAATTTCAACTTTATCATTGGAATTTCCGAATGTGACTAGAACAACTTTGCACAAAATTGTCTCTGAAAATTTGCAATTTCACAAATTGTGCGCAAGTTGGGCTCCCAGGCTGCTTACTGAGGAACAGAAAATGAAAAGAATGGCTTGTGCTCTTGATTTTTTGGACCGATATCATAAGGAAGGTGATCAATTTTTAGAGAAGATTGTCACAGGGGACGAGACGTGGGTTTCTCACATGACCCCAGAGTCTAAACGTCAGTCAATGGAATGGCGTCACCCGACATCACCAGTCAAAGTCAAGGCCAAACGGACAATCTCAACACGCAAGGTTATGGCAACCGTGTTTTGGGATAGACATGGAGTCTTGTTAGTTGAGTTTATGCAGCAAGGGACAACAATCAATGCAGCCGCTTACTGCGCTACCCTGACTAAATTTCGGCGTGCAATACGCACCACATGATACACTGTCTCGGCATCTGCACACTCCGTCCGACACTTAGGCAAGGAGCCAGAGGGGCCCCTCCTGCCTCTACTAGTTCTCACCCTTGTTGGGAGACTGTTGCTGATTAACTGCACATAAGAAATGAAATCAGACGGAGGGACCCTCCCGGCCCCCTGAGAGAGCCAAGTGGTAGAGGTGGTTGAAGAGGGGGTGGTGGGCTCCATATCAGTACCGTCAACAGAGACTAAACAGACTATGTGCCAAAAGGTTTTAATTTTGGAAGAAGTGTCAAGGACCCGCCCATTCGTCACAGCAGCACTCTCCGCCCATTCCACCCCCCAAGAAAAGTGAGGTAATTTAAAAAGATCTCGCGCTGGGGCATAGTCGGACTTACAGACGTTATGCAGCCTACCTAAAATCCATGAAGGAACTGATTTCAGAAGATAAGGGACTCCCAACGCCGTAGACGAGACTGGCGCTTGGAAGAAGCCCAACCAGTCTCAACCAACGACTTATGGAGGCCCTAATAAGGACATCCATGGTCTTCAGAATGCCCTTAGTGACACGAGCGAAGGCAAGTTGGTAGATAAAAGAAGTAAGGTAGTAAGAAGACTTGCAGGATCTCCATCCTCTGATAAGGTTTTAAAGGAGCTGAGGTAAGCCGTCTCAAAGGCTCCTCAAGGCCAGCCTTGAAAGACCTGACCCCCCTCCCCCTGGAAGTGAAGGAGATGCCTAGATACTTCCAGACCTCCTCCACTCCCAGAGGCGCCAGATCCACGCCACCGACCCTGAAGAGAGGCTCGGTTAGAATTTTTGCCTTGCGAGATTTACCCACCGGAACCATCGCTAATAAGTGGGATTTAGACGGAGAGAGTTCAAGACCGAAATTCTCCAGAGATTCCTCAAACTGAGCAAGGTAAATCTGAAGGCCCTCACGTGTGTTGGCGAGAAAAATCATGTCATCCGCAAACGCTAGCATCGATATCCAATGATCCCCAACAGTACAGCCAACAGCACCTACCAAGCCACGAAGAGCCTCATCCATAATTAAGTTGAAAAAAATGGGGACAAGGGGTCACCCTGGCGAACACCCTGATGGACGGGTATATCAGGGGTGACCTCGCCTGGCAACTGAAGAGTATCTGTGGCCTGGGAGTACAAGCTCCAGATATACCGGACCACTGCATATGGCGCGCCTCTGGCCCACAAGACGTTGATCAGGGGCAAATGTTGCACCATATCATACGCCTTGCGGACGTCCAACACGGCCATATACAGCGGCCGGATCCACTCAGAAGCGTCAGCCAACACCTCGGACAGCAATGACAAGTTCTCAGCCAACCCATCCTGTTTCAAGAAGGCTCTTTGCTCAGGACAAATGGGAAGAGCTGCCTGAAGTCTCCGACTAATGCTCTTATTGAAGTGGCGTTTTATCTCTGACGTGATGGTAATGGGACGGAAGTCACCCGGGTCAGAAGGGGCTGTCTTCTTAGGGATCAGCACAGTCCTTGTCTTTAACAACCAGGGCGGGAGGTCACTGGTAAGTAGGAAGATGTTAAAGAAGACCGCTTTCAGTTTGTCAGGAATTACAGACCAGTCCTTCAGCGAAACTCCGTCAGGGCCAGGCGAAGACTGCTTACGAATGGCGCCCTTGGTCACCTCCTCCTCAGAGATCAAGGTGGACAGATTTAGGGGTCTTCAACAAGAATCCAGTACATATGACAGGGGAAGGTTCCCCTTAAGTAATGGCGGCCACTTAAGAGCTTTATCTCAAAAGCCCATAACTTGATGTGTGCTGTGCTTGCCCAGGGGGAGTCATGTTCACTACTATTATTACGCGTTGCACTCCGCTTTACACGGAGGTCTTTACACCGTGAACCAATCAGAGTAACGCGATGCGGCCGGCAACTAGATCGGTTACTGCTGCTACAATGACAGGTTAAGTGAGTTTTGAACGTGGTGCTATAGTCGGCGCACGAGAGACGGGACATAGCATTTCTGAGGTAGCGATACAATTTGGATTTTCGCGTACGGCCATTTCACGAGTGTACCGTGAATATCGGGAATCCGGCAAAACATAAAATCTTCGACATCCCTGCGGCCGGAAAAAGATCGTGAACGAACGGGACAAACGACGACTGAAGAGAATCATTAAACGTGACAGACGTGTAACCCTTTCTCAAATTGGTGCAGATTTCAATGCCTCCTCATACCTTCAGACATTGGTCGAGTCCATGCCACGTCGTCTTGTGGCACTTCTGCGTGCTCGCGTGGGCCCTACGTGATATTAGGTAGGTGTGCCAGTTTTTTTTTTGCTCTTCAGTGTATTACTTCGCCAGCGTTGTTCACAAGGTTATCTGCAAAGTAATATTAAGTCAGCAGCACTCAGAATGTAGATTAGCTAAATGAACAGGATGGATCGTATATCATCTACGTAGAAACGAACATTTGATTGTGACACTTTCCACTCGTCATTATTGGCGGAGAGCGGCACCTATCTCTCAGGGATGGTACTACAAGCTACTAGAGGTATCGATTGTATCGACTTGCATTACATACGAGACTCTTCGATCTATCATACAATATGCTGTAATTTACGTGCTGAATAACTACTGAGGATAAGCACTTAAATAATAAGACAATATATCGATTTCAGTATCTATTTACAGCTATTGCACGTATTTTATGATAAGATAAAATAAGTTGTTCCCCGAGAGTGAATATTTTTGCGGCAATACATTCAAAGCGCTCTTGCCATATGGCGTGAGACGTGAAATTACATCCCTCCCGAGAGAACCGGGAACACAGCACAGTTTAATCTTCATTTTATGTACAGTCATTGTTCTAAATATGAACTATTTCACTTTTAAGCACGCTAAAAACAATTATCTGTAAGCACCAGAAAAACTACGCACACCTTTTTCCTGTTCTTAATCTAGTTGGCTAGCGATACATGTGACAGTCGTTACTAGAGCCATTCATTTTTTTTGTGAAAAAAGGCTGGAAAGGGGAGGGGGGGGGGTTAAACTTCTATAGATCACGATGGAATTGTTCTGCCTAACAGTTTCCTCCCATTGGCCAGTAATGAACGACCGGTGTTCCGTGAACCAATAGGCCGGTTGTAAATGGCCGTACAGAGACCAGCAAAACTGAAGGCCACGCACTTGTGAATACACGCACTTCTAGCTGGCCTTAATTGCCGCCGAATGACGCGCACCACACTCAAAGTGATAAGCTTGGTTCGCAATCGAAAAAGCCACAACGGTAATCATAGAACATAGGTCGTGTGCACAAATATAGACCGCCATGTTTTCGAACACCTGCCGATTCACAACTGTGCGTGATGGGCACTGACGGTGCATAAAAGGAAATGGCTATATATATATATAATTTAACAACCTATCAGAGCATAGAAGAAAATTTTCGACGAAGTCGTTTACTATTTAAAATGGAGGAACGCATGCTGCAGAAAAGAATAAATGTCGCAAGATATAAATTTATAGGAGAGAACCGGTGACAGTTACTAGCAAAAATTGTCAGANAAAAAAAAAAAAAAAAAAAAAAAAAAAAAAAAAAAAAAAAAAAAAAAGCTTATCATTGTGTATTTTCAACACAACATAACGATTTTATTATAAAATCAAGTTTGTGTGTTAAGACACTCAAAACATTAAAATATTATTTACGAACACCACCAACTGACGTCAGACATTTATAGGTTGTTCACGGTAAAGTGAGCACTTTTGAGGCCCTAGTTACATTTTTCTTTTCAGCCATGTCTAATATTTTAACCACATTTTAATATAAATATTGCCATTTAAGTAATAAACACAGTGCGTAAATTCCACCGCACTCGGAAGTTACAGCCTAAAGTAAAAATAAAATATAACTTTTGAATATTATTCCAAATAAAAGGGCTTTCAAAAGTGCTCACTTTACCGTGTATAGCCTATAGCAAAATTTCAATGGCTAACCTTAATACTTAAGTATTCTATTGTGGATCAATTTCGCGAAAGGTACCTGGTCGTGTGGATGTTCTATTTTTATGTTCTATGTTCTGTGCTTATGTTTATTGATTGTTAACAAACCCTTGTTCTTCGCAGGTGCAGTTCTTGCTGATATTCATACAGTACTTACCGACTTTCTTCTGGGCGAACTGTGACGTCAACTTCCCCGTGAGGGTCGTTTTAACGATGCAGAACTTCTTCATGCTCCTCCTATTCTGCGACTTCTACAAGAAAGCGTACCGCACCAAGAAAACCGCCGAGTAGCTCGACCCCGTCGATAGTTGACCGTCGACTCTGCGAGCGAGCATCGGCGACCGCGTCGATATCGACTCCAGGCGTCGACGATGCTCGACCTGGGAATCGCTGAATCTCAAGACGCAGATGGATACGTAAACATTTTTCGTTCTTCTTTTTATAAGAAGATGAACTTCAGNGGGGGGGGGGGGTGCTTTTGTCACGGTTAATTCAATATTTTTTGAAATTAAACATTATGAGGGTGGAATGATTCGACACTACACATACGTATACTGAAATTTTGGCTAGTCACTGAACTGAATATATATACTAACGTTTTTGAAAAAATGCAACACCAAGAAGGATATGCGATTAACTTTGCATCACAGATTAGGTACATGACAATACACAATTTATTAGGATTATAAAACAGTGCATGATCTCTGTCCTTGAGAATTCAGTATATTGTGATGCCTCCACGTGCTGCAATCAGAGTCCCTAAACGCCGTGGCATGGAATCAAAGAGGACCTGGATATGTTCCTCGGGAATCTCCCTCCACGCGGTTTGTTTGCGAGTCCACAAAGAATCAATAGTGGTTGCTGGAGGACCGTGACGAACAAGTCGCCGACCAACCATATCCCAGACAGGTTTGATGTGCAACATGTCAGGCGAACGTGCAGGCCAGGGAAGCAGTGGTGCCCGTCGTTCATTGAATAAGGCTTGCACATTCCTCGCCACATGTGGCCGAAACCTAAACAATATTTGTGTAGTCCACGCGAGTGGAGCCGCGGGCACAGTTAGTTCCATATATTAAGCCATGTGTGTTTCGTTTTCAGTATAGCCTACAGTAAATGCATAAACCTCCCCCCCACCCTTCACCAAAAAAAATCCCTCAAACCTCACATCACAAATAAAACACAAGTTGTATTTTCTGAGCATTTAGCATACCTTAATTTTTTTTTTAAATCTCCTTTGATTTTTTGGGACAATAATTATTACGATACCTTCCTCTAAGTACACATTAGTTTATAACATATAATTTCATCAAAATGTTACATGTATACATGTTACCACATTTGCAGTTTTTATGGGTTTCTACACTCATGCTGTACTTAATTTCGGTTGTACTATTTTAGGTATTGAGTAAATTGCTTCAAATTATCGCCCTCTTAAAAAAAAACTTAACCAGCTGTAATAATTGTTTTTTTTTTACATACTAACAGCAATGCGTGCCAGTAAGGTGTATTGACAAAACGCTGTGACATTGACCTTGAAGGGGGCATTATAAAATTTACGATATGTAACCTGAGAATCTAAACCAGTTTTTCTTGGATCTCGTGATTCATAAGAAGATTATGTTTCATGTCACAAGCGACAGTACACGAATAGCATGGGAGTCAAAAAGTTACAAAGAAAATAAAAATGTTTGACAAATATTTTTCTCCAGAATTTAAATTTTAAAAGCAATTTTATTCACGTGCAAGTCATAGTGCAGGGAAGGTAACTTAGTGGAATTGTATGGCTGTGTATGTAAGAGGCGTATTCATGGAAACCTAATTGTAAACTTATTTTAATGCTTAAAATTTTATTCAAATGTAATGTAGAAGACATGTCACTGGTGCATTCTAAAAACTGCTTTGTGCCTACAGTTTTGCACTGAACGCTCCGAATAACAAATATTTAGTGACATCACAGTTTTTTTATATTCGTGATTGGCAAATCAGTGAAAAGAGCCTTAAAGGATTTATCTTTATTTATTTGATGTGGACTTAAAAAAAATTATTTTACAAAAACCCGGGAACATCCAGAAACAAAACTATTTAAAGATATCTATATCAGCAACATACAAAAAAATTAAAATATTTGTTTGATGTTCTTGCATAGCTCACGATACTTCTTTCAGCGCGAATGGTCTCATTTGTGCAAATAAGTCAGTTGACGTTATTACTGTGCTCCGAAAAAACTCTTGTACTGATGAGAAAAAACAACAGAAACTAATTAATTAACTTAATTTGCACTGAGGAAATATATGGTTGTAGGAATCACCAAGACTGTAACAATAGGGACTGCGATGTACTGGGTTGTAGATGCCATCTAAATATTTAGAACCTAGATAGTACTACAAACAGAACTGTGTGTTGCATTCCTGTCTGTGATTGTGTTTGTTGCTGTACACATGGTTGCCACATCAGAGCACTACGTTCTTACTACAAGCACGCAGTACCACCAACATAACAATTTCAACAGTACAGTTTCTACCAAAAGTTTAAGACCGACAGCCATTTTCACGCAATCTGTCACTGGTCTTAAATTTTTGAAGTAATAAACTTGGACTAATTTTTTTATAATTGTACTTGTAAAATAAAAAACTTATAAAAATGAACTCTTATATATCTCTTTACTACACTAATTTATAATTTTTTTTAAAATTAACATTAAGAAAAAGAACATGTAAAGAATTCTTACTACAAATGCTACTTGCTGTAATACTTAATGATTTTACACAATGTGAATTGCACTACAAAGAAATTATGGCCTAGCTGTTAGCAGCAAGTGAATCGTGCAAGCTACTTTTCCACATGATTTACGACTTTTCTTCAACTGTGGGAAAAACATTACATAAAGTATATTCATTGTAATTAATGTTTTTTATGCCAAGAAAGCCATCAAAGCCGTTCCCGAAGAAGGCAAAACATTAATTTGATACACAATTTAGCACCACCCTAGCACAAAATTGGAAACTCCTCAAAGTGACATCCGGCCGGCAAGGAAGCGTTCCCATGGCGACGGAGGATTACCATAAACAAGCTCCACGCGTGTTCTGTCTCATCAGGGTTTTCAGCCGTGGCTATGGGTTTTTGATACAGCAATCTGTTGAGAAAAAATTGCAGCGTTATCCCTATAGTTTAAAACGCGGTTCGAGAGAGGGACGGTCAATAGTGAGCTACTTAGAGCTGTTTCTGCCGACTTCGACACTTTTCAAAGACTGCGTTTATATTTTAATAATCAAATCTACAAAACTGGTAACAGCATAGACTTTCACTTCTGTTCAGGGGAAAAAAAAGCATAACATTGAAATATTCCTCAAATTTTGTTTTAAAATTTGAGTGAAACAGCTGCTTTCATTGAGATCCACGTGGCAACTAGAAAGGCACATCATAAAAAAAAATATATATATATCTTCTGTTCAACGCCTGAAACAGCAAATTTTAATTGGGTTAACGGCTACTGTAAAAGCTATGCCTTTTCTGGGCTGCAGGTGAAACCATTTTTCCCTATGTCCTCCATCTTTGCGATGCAGCATCCGTGGTTATTGATCACGTGTGAGTGGTGCTGATGGAGCCATGACGAGGGGGGAGGGGCAGACTGCCATCCAGGACCCCGCAGCATCCCGCGCTGCCAACCTTGCCACCACAAATTACCCTGCGGCGATAGGTAAACAATCTCCGCGCCATTTCCGACGGACAAACAAACTCTTCAGGCGGCAGCAGCCCTTGCGCGTCGTATATATTTAACTAAACTTGTATAATTACATTCATTGTAATTACAGGCACTATTTTTCTTATTCTTTTAGTTCAAAAAGCGGTTACATTATTATTTTGTAGCATCGCTGTTTTGAATTTTGTAGTGGTAATGAGAATTCCTAAAAGCAAAACTGTTGTAGGGTAAATAAATGTTTATTCTGTTTTCACAGTCTACGGTGTATTAGATCTTCTATTGAGTTCCCTGAGAAGACCCGCCGACCAGAGGCATCGTCCGGCACGACTCCCACACGCGAAAATCTAGGGACGGCCCCGCCGAGAATCGAACGCGGTTCGCCCAGGTGGGAGGCGTGCAGTCTAACCACTACACCACCGCGGCCCTAATTGCTCTTAAAAATCAAACCATTGAAAAATTACCCCATGTATGACCTGTTTAGTTATTTCCTAAATACGTCATGTATAGACATGAAGAATTCGCGGATTAATTTTGGGACAAACTAGAATTCAAAACACGTGTGTTTATATAACTTTAGCCATTGGTCCACGCGGTGTTTGACGCCTCCTGGAGAACGCTGGCCAAATCGTCGCCTTCCACTGTGACAGCAGACAACCTATGCGCAGTTGATATCGGCATATTAGTACACAAGACTGTTGAGTCTAGCCCACAGGTCATTGAACTGACGAATTTTTCAGGTCTCTAGTCATGTATCATAAACTTTTTATACTTCTATTAACAAAAAATGTACTTTACTTTCAGTTAAATTAAACTTTTACTTAAATTTCATATATAAATTACAATATTGAGTTTATAATTAATACAAACAAAACCAGGGAGAAAATAGGCGTGTTGGCAATGCCTAATAAAAATAGTTTTTATGCAAAATTGTATTGCACTGAGTGCGCACGAATGCGGTGCGTTGTCCCTTCGCTGTAAATGCCTATACTCAGTTCATCTTTGTTTGGCATGAGGTGGAGTATATCCTGGAAATATAACTTTAGCAGGTAACTGCGAACGGCTTGTAACGCGGAACAGTAGCGTGTCTAATTATTTGAGCCCCGGAAATATCGCGAGTTGAGGCGGTCTTGTTTTCTCTCCTGAAATATCCTGTATGACCTTGAAACATACATTTGGTCGTTGAGCAGTGTCGAAACCAGCGACAGTCGTTGAAAGCAGCCCTATGCTTGCGACATTTATTCTTCTGTAGAACAGAAACTATAGCGCCAACGCTTTGTCATTTCTGAATAGAATGCTGTGTTAAAAAAAATTATTATAGTCACCGCTTGAAAATTCTGAGGAAACAGAAGACACGCGAAGCATGTTTATGCTATTTATTTTACATCGCCGTAGCAATGACTGCTCACTGCCGACCGTCACCATCGGGCATTGCAAATATTTTGCTAAGGCTCTTCTTTACAGCTTTTGCAGAATATCTTCGTTTTCGTGTCATCATTTCAGATTCAGTGTAATTACTGACAATATACGATTATAGAAAATTAACATTTTACGAGTTCTTTAATGTTTTTGTGATTAATTTTCTTAATGTGTTATCTGCTAGTTGCAAAAAGTCAGGAACATATTTATATTTTATTAAAAAGTTTCCGAATTTTTGCAAGCAGGAAATAACATACAGTAAATTTTTGATACAAAAATATTAAACAACTATAAATTGTAAATTTCCTATAATGAAACATTTCCAATTATAAGCTACTTATGAAACTGGGGGGCCGCGGTGGTGTAGTGGTTAGCCTATTCGCCTCCCACCTGGGCGAACCGGGTTCCATTCTCGGCGGTGTCGCTCCCGGATCTCGGCATGTGGGAATCGTGCCGAACGATGCCGCAGGTCAGCGGGTTTTCTCGAGGATATTCCGTTACCCTCACCCTTTCATTTCTACGCTACGCCATACTCACCTCACTTCACCTTCATCGGCTCTCAACACCTCGATGTTAGGAGTCGTCCAAATCTCTTCACTCACTCACTCACCTCTGAAACTGAAATGATGGCACGAAAACGAAGAATTTATGCATAAGCCTAATAGGTGGAGACCCGGAAATTTCGCGGATTGATTCTGCAACATGTTAGAATCAACAGCTTTAGTTCATTGTTTGCTGCTCCAGTTCAACACTTTGTGTGCGGTACAGATATACTGGCAATCAAGGCAGGCTAGAAGTGAGTCTTCTATATTCACGATTGCATCACCGTCAGTTATGCTGTTCTCTATAGTTAGGGGCAGTGATATTTCGCGAATAGATTTCGAGACAAGATACAGTCCAAAGCACTGTAGGGTCGTCCAGCTTCTTTGATTGGCTAAAAAAATGTTCTGGCCCGTGTTAACAGTTTGCGCACGAATCACTAAGGTTCAGTGTCGGAGTTACTTAGTCCTTAGTGGCTTGGTCAAAGACGGACACGGCGCCAGCAGCCAATGGAGGTATAACAACAGCTGAGGTGTGTATGTATGTAGTATTGAAGTCTACTGTGTGCTCCGATTTTTACGCGAAAAGTCACTGGTGCCCTATTTGTCTATAAACTAAAAAAAATGTAATTACTGGCTGGCTCGCTGCCAGTATAATGCCGAGTTGAAAGTGTCCCAATCAATTCTTCTTTGATATATATAATGACGTACAATCCATCCTGTTCATTTTAGCAATTGACACTCTGACTGTTGCTGACGTAATATTACTCGGCATAGAACCTTACGTAAAGTGCAGGCGAAGTAATATTTCCTAGCCCGTGTCTGTAGGGAATGCTGATGTCGAAATATCACGGGATTCGGTAATTTGTTCCTTGTAGGTTTGTTATTGGCTCGATGTCGTCGGGTGTTTGGTACGGGGGGNAACGGTCGCTGGTGTTTTCTGGTGGGCGCAGAGTTAGGTTGGCAGCGGCGTGGTGGTCCGGGACCGGGCAGCAGCGCTCCTGGCGGTCGCGGCGGCAAGCTGGCGTGTCCAGTTGCCGTGCGGCGCGGTCCCCCTCCTCTCTTTTCAAACCTACACAAACGCCAACGTTCGCTCGGCGGAAGCGAGCGGACTGGCTGTAACGTTGTTTGTGTTCGTGCGCGCGCGTTCTCGCAACGGTCGAGAGAGAGAGAGAACCGTCTGTCTGTCCGCCCGTCCACCCAGCTGACTAAGAGGAACTCCCGGGGGATGCTGTGAGCCGTAGCCCGACTTCGCTCGGAGCTGGCGTATCAACATGGGAGTAAACGCCGCACACGAGAAGAGGATGCGCAAGTGAGTGCTCGTGTCTGACGTGTCTCCGTGAGCTGCCTTGTCTTGCGCGGGACACGACCGCGGGACCGTGGAGTGTGTATATAGTCTATTAGCGGTTTCTTCACACTTTGTTTTGGGGGGCAGCGGTGGCTGAGCGGTTAACCTGCTCGCCTCCCACCAAGGCGAACCGGGGCTCAATCCCCGGCGGGTCACTCCCGGATTTCCGCATGTGGGAATAGTGC
>NQII01004673.1:81775-94332 GCA_002778355.1 Clitarchus hookeri
TTTTTTTTTTTTTTTTTTGTTTTCTATTTCTGTTCTTCTGCTTCCCACAAACAATGCATGGCAATTTTGTAGAGTCTACACTTGCCGATGGTGAGTTTCGTGATATAATTTCAGATCTTTGTCTGGTACTGGAGACTTTAAGTGTTTCTCTGCTTGGTTCCAAGCGCGAAATACCTTAATTTTAGCTTTGTATTCTAAGGAGTGTTTTCTTATGGGTGTAAGATATATAACATTCGTTTGTACAATGATACACGAATTCGTAATCAGACCCTACGTCATGAATGTGCTCTAAAACAATGTCCTTTTGTGTTTCAGCTGCAGCTATAATCCTTTGCCTACCCTCTGATGTACTAGTTATTTTTTCTCCTGATTTATGTTTTTGACGTATGAAACACTTTGAGGTATCCATCTGTGCAGTGCTTCCTTTGCCTCGACAGAGTTGCAGACCAACCATTTCGATAATGTCTGCCATTTTTACACATCATTCAACCTGAAACACACAAAATCAATGCACATAAAACTAAAACTAAAAAAGGAATTACTTGCATTTATAATTCTCTAGGCACCAGTTTTTAAAACATACCCTGAAACCACGATTAATAAAAGTATATATACAGTTTAATGCGGTAGACATTTTATTATGAAAACATGCTTATCTTGCAGGAAATTTAACAGTAAACAAAAATAATAGGTCAAACTTGGCACGCCAGTAATACTAAGTACAGAAATGTCAATAAACCTTGTATGTGGCAAACTAAATAAGGTACTATAAGAAAATGACGCTGTATAAAACTTAGGCCCGGGATGCCAGATGTCTACCCAAAATTTTTTCATCCCTCTTAACTTGCTCTAATAGGATATCTTGTCCACTCCGAAATTCCTACGGATCTTTATGGTCAGGGACTGTATTATAAAGTGTTTACTGGGAGCCTGCATGCCATGCTAGAACTAATACAGTTAACGAACAGTGATTTTTCTTTGAAAGGTTAATTTTAAGATTACTCATTTTACCGTGAACATAGTATAAAAAAAAATGGCACCTGCCGCGTTCTCCAAGTGCGTGTTCAAGGACGTCCACAACCTCGTAAGAATTTCTACGGCCGTTGCTGGGGTTCGCGTCGAACGGTATTTTACGTGTAGATGGCAGGAGGAGCGAGAAAACGTGTCATCGATTACACGATCCAGTTATCGAGTCACGGCGTGGGACGATCTCGGACCATTTAAATCTCGACTCCTCGCTGATGCCAAGAACTCGCATCCACGCGTTACGTCGCTCGGAGGAGAAGGAAGCAGGTCTCCTATGCACACCAAACACGAGTTCTTCCTTTGTGTTTTCACCTGTCGCCCACCTGTTTGTTCGCTTTAAGGCTCCAGCCAACCTGGAGCTTTTGTCCGCGTTTGATGCGTGGTGCAGGGGCGATAAGGGCGACACCGCTACGCACATCTAGTGCCCCATCGCCGCTAAGCGCAAGGCTCTGAACTGGCGTGCAGTGTTCTCGTCGCACTGCGTGTACCTATGAGTAGAGACCTGAAGAATTCGCGTATTAATTTTGGGACAAGCTAGAATTCAAAACACGTGTGTTTATATAACTGTAGCCATTGGTCCACACGGTGTTTGACGCCTCCTGGAGAACGCTGGCCCAATCGTCGCCTTCCACTGTGACATAAGACAACCTATGCGCACTTGATATCGGCATATTAGTTCATAAGACTGTCGAGTCTAGCCCGCAGGTCATTGAACTGGCGAATTTTTGAGGTCTCCACCTATGGGACTTTCAGCGGTAACCCTACTATTTTATTGGTGCAAAACCTGTAGGAAGTTTCAACGCCATGCCCTTGAGTAGTTTTGTATGAATCTGACGCGTATATTTTGAGATACAACGCTTAGAAACAACCGTTTTTTAAACAATTTTGGAGAACTAAAAAAAATGGTGTTTTTAATGTGCGTAACCTCTTGGAAGCACTCAACAGCCCTCGTCTGAAGACTGTTCTTTTCATAGATCAGTAAATTGGACGCCCGTTTAATAGTTTCGTAAAAACATGTGTATTTCTAACATCCTGTATCACATTTCAAGCCCCAGGTAGGCGGGAGCCTTAAGGAGTCTACCAGGTATAAAAATATAAACGCCTCAAAGTCACGTCCGACCGAAAGAAAGCATAGCAACGGCATTGGGAGATAGCATACAACAAGGTTCGCGTGTGTTGTTTCTTCAGAATTATAAGCTGTGACTATATAGTTCAAATACAGCAGTTCGTTCAGAGAAGATAGGCACTATCGCTGTAGTTTAAAACACTGTTTTACAGAAGAATAAACATCGTAGACACAGTGCTACTTACGGCGATTTTCGCTGTATTTGACACTTTTCAACGACCATGTTTATTTTTCAGCAACCAAATTTGTAAACTGCCAACTGATCGACTTTCATTTCTGTCCTGGAAACATATTTATAATGAAACATTCCATAATTGTTTTTAAACTATAATAGACACGGCTGCTTAAAATGAGACCCATATGGCAACTGGGGACTCCCCTTAACCCCTTTACGTAAACAATAATTTTTCTTTTCATGAGTTGCGAAATAATAAATTTTTGGTGTGAAAAGTTTTGACGAATTTCTTATAACAAGTGACACTTTGGAACATATGTACAAGGCTTCAGTAGATCCATGGCACAAGAAGCAACCAATTATAACACAGTTCGTGTTTCAGAAGTAACCAATAGTATTGCGCCACGCAGAACTCATTAAAAAGTAAGTACACGCTACCAAAATTATCGGAAAAGTACGACGTGTGTAGCATTTGAAAGAATAATGCATATGTTTTGAAACACTTTAAAATCCACTGCGGATATTTCAGAAAACCAAATGTTAAATGGTTTTTAAATTTAAAGTTATAGGTTAGTCACGGTAAAGTGATCACCTTTAAGGCCCTCCTAGCTGGCATCAACCACCAATAAATATATTTAATTCAGCCTGAGACGTTACATTTTTTTGAGAGTGGTGAGATGTATACATTGTGTTTGTTAGTCACGTGTAGAGACCTGAAGAATTCGCGGATTCATTTTAGGACAAGCTAGAATTCAAGACACATGCGTTTACATAACTTAATCCATTGGCCCACGCCGTATTTGACACTTCCTGGAGAATGCTAGCCCAATCGTCGCCTCCCACTGTGACAGCAAGCAACCAATGCGCAGTTGATGTCGGCGTNTTGGCCCACGCCGTATTTGACACTTCCTGGAGAATGCTAGCCCAATCGTCGCCTCCCACTGTGACAGCAAGCAACCAATGCGCAGTTGATGTCGGCGTATTTGTACATAAGACTGTAGAGTCTAGCCTGCAGGTCATCGAACTCGCGATTTTTTCCGGTCTCTAGTCATATGTAGGGGCAGTGATATTTCGTGAAAAGATTTCGAGACAAGATACAGTCCAAATCACTATAGGTTCGTCCAGCTTCTTTGATTGGCTAAAAAATGTTCTGACCCGTGTTAATCGTTTGCGCACGAATCAAGAAGGTTCAAAGCCGGAGTTACTTAGTCCTGAGTGGCTTGGTCAAAGACGGACACGGCACCAGCAGCCAATGGAGGTATAACAACAGTTGAGGTGTGTATATAGTATTGAAGTCTACTGTGTGCTCCAATTTTTACGCCCCATGTCATATAGCAATGTTTATATTAAAAAGTATAGAAAAATTAGAATTTGGCTAAAAAAAAAAAAAAATAAACAGGGTCTTAAAAAGTGCGTGCTTTGCCATGCATAACTTATANTATTTGTACATAAGACTGTAGAGTCTAGCCTGCAGGTCATCGAACTCGCGATTTTTTCCGGTCTCTAGTCATATGCAGGGGCAGTGATATTTCGTGAAAAGATTTCGAGACAAGATACAGTCCAAATCACTATAGGTTCGTCCAGCTTCTTTGATTGGCTAAAAAATGTTCTGACCCGTGTTAACCGTTTGCACACGAATCACGAAGGAGTTACTTAGTCCCGAGTGGCTTGGTCAAAGACGGACACGGCACCAGCAGCCAATGGAGGTATAACAACAGCTGAGGTGTGTATATAGTATTGAAGTGTACTGTGTGCTCCAATTTTTACGCCCCATGTCATATGGCAATGTTTATATTAAAAAGTATAGAACAATTAGAATTTGGCTAAAAAAAAAAAAAAATAAACAGGGTCTTAAAAAGTGCGTGCTTTGCCATGCATAACTTATANAATTAGAATTTGGCTAAAAAAAAAAAAAAATAAACAGGGTCTTAAAAAGTGCGTGCTTTGCCATGCATAACTTATAAATCTGAAAACCTCAGTGCACGTGAGATCTGGAATGTGGTAAATCTATTTCCGGCGCGGAACTTCTAACCGTTTGCCTCCAATGATGCACGGTCTGGTCTGCAGATCGAATTGCCCGGGACACAAGCAGTCGACCTCCGACCTTTCGTGACAGCTCTCTACCAGAAGAGATACCGAGGCTTGCAGAGAAGTGGTATCTGAGGAACGTCCCTGTTAATGCCACTTTTGACACACGCTATGCTGCACTTACTACACTAACCTCACTCCCCCTCGTGACCCCTCCTTCCCGTCATCATACAACATTTCCAGACAACCCTTTTCTCCAGCACATTCGTGCATCTCAGGGCNCGTGACCCCTCCTTCCCGTCATCATACAACATTTCCAGACAACCCTTTTCTCCAGCACATTCGTGCATCTCAGGGCTTATTTCCAAGATCACGAAACTTTTTCAGTTTCTCCGGGTACCAATATTTTTTTCCCCTATTTTCACAAACAATTCTTTGAAAACCGGTCGCCAAGAGAATTTTTATATAACACTGCAAGTAAACAAGAGCAAATATTAAAACACGTTGCTGTGTCTTGTGTAAAATTAATGTTGAAATTTAACAAGCAACTACAGTAGACTACAAGTTTATTCTAAAACATGAAGAAAAGCAATTTTGTATGTTTCATTTAAAACATATATACTGTAAAATTACTAAATTAGATTTTTTGTGCCACAAAAAATATTTGTTATCTAGTTTCCAAAAAAATTGTTTGTAAAACGCGCAAATTTTTTTCTGTGAAGGTAGCAGCACCTTCGGTTATCTATCCCCAACGTCTGCCGGAATAATTTTTTTGACAANAATAATTTTTTTGACTAACTTTTCCTTAATATTTCTCCCTTTTTTTAAAGTGAAATCTAAACTATTTAAATTTTATTTCTAAGCAAATCACAGGAAACGTAAGGTAAATTTCACTCATACATGTTTAAGTAGATACATGTACAGATATAATACATATTATTGCCAACCAACACACCAAACGTTAATGCTATAGGTAGGGCCACGTATTTTTTGCTAAAAGATTAATGCTCAATATCCTATGTTCACAACCACAACTTACTTTGGTTATTCGCGGCGCGTGTACATGAGAAGACATGTTCTTATTTGACTGGGCCAATCAGAACGAAGTACTCCGATACTGAACGTCCGTGATTCGCGGTCAGACACTTGAGGCACGTGACGTTTAAAATCATCCAACCACGAAAGCGCATATGAGCTAAAGTGTTTTGGAGTACAAGTGGCCTTGAAATATTTTCGCGAAAAAAAAGAGAAAAAAACGTGCCTCTAGCTATAGGTTATTCACGGTAAAGTTTGCACTTTTGAAACCCTCTCATTTGGAATAATAGTTAACACGTATATTTTATTGCAGCCTTAGAAGTTAACTTTAGAGTCCGGTGCAATATATACACTGTGTTTATTACTTACATGGCGATATTTATTTTAAAAAGTGTGGTGGAAGGATAAAAAATGGCTGATAGGAAAAAAGTAGGGCCTCAAAATTGGTCATTTTACCGTGAACAGCCAATAATTAACTATGCACGTATTAGGCTAAGGAAATTTTGTGAAGAAAAAGTAAAGGATGATACAGAATTCCAGGGCCGCCTGTTTCTCGTGAAAAGATCACACGACTTTTACTCCAAAACACGTTAGTTCAGAACCCGTATCGCGGTTGGATCATTTGAACCCGCACACGTCTTAGGTGTCTGCCCACGAATCACAGACGTACAATATCAGAGTAACCTGATTCTGATTGGCCAGTCAAGTAAGGAAATTTCTTACAAACACACGCCGCCAATAAGAAATATAATACTGCTGATATGCCCGTAGGGTATTGAAATCTAGCACGTGCAGAAATATTTTCGCGAAAAAGAGGTGGCCCTAAGAGCTACATTTGAAACAAGATTAACGATTTATTTACTACGTGTTGTGATGTTAATGTTTTAAATTGCGGGGAAGTGTTGAAAAGGGAACAAAATATCTTAATGCTATTTCTCTGGCACATACTGCGGTATTTGTGCTGATTGCAGCTTCCTTACATAGTCAGCTGTCGACCAAGTTCTGAATATGGTGGCAAGAATGCCATGCAGCAAACACAGCAAAAAAAAAAAAATAGTGACTGAAAAAAAATTATTGGGAACCAAAAAATTCTTGTGTCGGTATAGACATCAAAATATTTTTTGTAATTTGAATATTTAGTTGGCAACCACAGAAAGGTCTCGTCGACAGCATGATCGGCAAATTGGCCAAGGATTTTATTAAGGAACCTTCTCAGCGTTCATAGAAATGGCATCGGACAATCAAGGGAACCAACGTTCCAAAAAAAAACTTTATTTGCTGCAACACAAGACTTGTTACAGTAAAGAAATTTATGGTTCAATATAAACCACCGCAAAGTACGTTTGCCACTAACAACATATCTGTTTGATCTATATATCAGTGGCAATGATAGCCTTGCATTGTCGTTACAGTAACTTAGCAATATGCTTTATGGTAAAGTTAGTTGTTGTATTTTGATGGTTAAACCACAGTGTTATTGATATAACGATCTTTTTTTGGAAGCGTATCATTTAGTAAGTTTAATTACATACTTAAAAAACTGCAATGCACGGAAGGAATTTTTTTAATGGTACTTTATNCGTATCATTTAGTAAGTTTAATTACATACTTAAAAAACTGCAATGCACGGAAGGAATTTTTTTAATGGTACTTTATTCTTTCCTTTGGTGTAGACCACGATTTCCTTACTGTAAAGTAATTGAGAATTTTTTTTTCTTTGCTATAATGGAAGGCAATGTTGCCTAAAATAAATCTATGTAAAGAAAACATTTAATAACAACAAACCTAAGTTTCTTTGATTTTCTCTTTAAACTACAGCGAGATTTTGCNCGTATCATTTAGTAAGTTTAATTACATACTTAAAAAACTGCAATGCACGGAAGGAATTTTTTTAATGGTACTTTACTCTTTCCTTTGGTGTAGACCACGATTTCCTTACAGTAAAGTAATTGAGAATTTTTTTTTCTTTGCTATAAAGGAAGGCAATGTTGCCTAAAATAAAGCTATGTAAAGAAAACATTTAATAACAACAAACCTAAGTTTCTTTGATTTTCTCTTTAAACTACAGCGAGATTTTGCNCTATGTAAAGAAAACATTTAATAACAACAAACCTAAGTTTCTTTGATTTTCTCTTTAAACTACAGCGAGATTTTGCAATAGTAAACAAGACGGTCTCAAAGAAATGGTTTTATTTGCCTTACAGAAAGCTTTCAACGTATATTTTTACAGGGTAAAAATCGATACCGAGTCCTCTCGAATGCGAGTCCAGTGTATTATAAGCTGTTCATGGTAAAGTGAGCACTTTTGAGGCCCTAGTTACTTTTTCCTTTCAGCCATTGTTTATCCTTTAACCGCTTTTCGAAATAAATATTGCCTTGTAAGTAATAAAAACAGTGTGTATATTCCATTGCACTTGAATGTTAACGTCTAAGGCTAAAATAAAATATTGTATTGACTGTTATTCCAAATGAGAGGGCTTTCAAAAGTGCTCACTTTACCGTGAATAGCCTATATCACTGCGTCGCTTGCACTCTAAACATGAATTAGTGAGGATTTCACATCAGTTAACAGCACCTGACTTATTCAAAGGGAACTTCAATCAATTTAACTGATGAGTTAGTGAAAAATGCCAGTTTTCCTTCGCTTATTGATTCAGTGACTTTTTCCACTGATTCGTTAACCATTTCATTCGCTGTTTTTCATTGGTTTGTTTTTTGACTAATGCAGCAGTCGAACAGTGTGTATCAAATGAAATAACAACGCATAAACTAATAAAAGCAATTCAAAATAGTTTTTTTTAATGTACGTTTTATTTTTTATAATACAATTTTACGAGGCAACATGAAAATTCAGTCTTTTATTCCGTTTTTACGTCTTTCATTTTGTTTTCACGTCTTTTATACAGTTTTCACGTATTTCATTTATTCTTCACGTAATTATTATAGCTCTCGGTTTGAAAGTTTAAACTGCATTAAATGTAGCGGAGTGATTCCATTATTACGTACTATTGTTTCAACAATACTAATATTACTAATCAAACAAAATGTAAAGAAAGGGCATAGAAAGGGCACATATTTTCGATAAAGAAATATAATACATATATTTTCCTCTTTGTGGCTAGCGTTGATTTGGTAGCTCTATTGGTAAGGTAACTGTCGAAGAAACGGGGTGATGTGAGTTGAAACCATGGAAACATTTAACTTTCTTTAGTTTTTTTTTAAATTACGTTTACACTGTATATAAACAGTGACTGTCGGAAACATTGTTTATTTCTCGTAATGATTTTTCTTTATTCAACTAAAAACANAAACAGTGACTGTCGGAAACATTGTTTATTTCTCGTAATGATTTTTCTTTATTCAACTAAAAACAATACCTAATTGGCCGCACGCAGTTGGCCGTCGCTTATTTGAACAGTAAAATGGGTTCGCCGAAACGACCAGTGGTTTTCCTCTGATTCTACGTGGAGCAGTTTTCGCTAATTCGAGTAGTTGAATCGCACTGCGAATCAATGGTTTCCCACTGATTCGAATGTAGGGTGTGGTGTTGCAGGCTTTGACTCGAAGCGTGCACGCACTCGCCAAGCTCTATAAACACTTCACCTCACGGGAGTTTTATTTTCTGGAATCATTTGTGTACACTGCTCACTCACTTGGAATCCATTTCCGATTTTTTTTAGCACTTCCACGGCCGCTGTAGACAATTGTGTGCGTGTTTCACAAGAATGTTGTACACGTATTTGGCCAGTGCTGTACACTGCAATGATCGTCCCTGGGGGTAACTGATTCATAAACCGCGTTACTACTACACGTTATGGCTGGTTCATATCGCTTGATCGCCGACCACAAAGCCTACAGTTTGTTGGTTGTGATCACGAAGTAAGTTCTTCACCAGCTTGAGTACAGGGCACATCAAAATATTCTTATTTACGACACCAGTAACTTCAATCAACCTGGCAAATGAGAGGGTTTAAAAAAACGAGTCCCAAGTATCTTACAGGCCTACAGAGACCCTAAAGGTTCTTATAAATAATTTGTTTATTTTGAAACTTATAAAATTGCAAGTAACCGAAAACGTAATATTATTTGGAATTTCTTCTAAACACAGAACATTTACGCTATAATTTAAGCTGACACTAATGGGCCAAATAATTTTTATGTCCACAGATCACCTCCCATTTTTTTATTTCCCCAAGTGTCGGATGTTATCCAGATGTCCCAGATTTCTTAACACGCTCTCAAAGGTATCACTGGCGTCCCACAAAGTCAGCGGTATATTAAACAAAGCCTACCCGAGCGGTCCGGAAATTATTATTCATAGAATGGAAAATACTGTAGAGCTACCAGGTCGCCAACATGACAGAATCCCATTAATAATTCGTTCCCGTTAGAACGTTAAGTATTCAGCATTAATTTTCTATCATACCACTGTATCAACAGCATTATTTTGCGTCTTGCAATAATGTTGTAACATTNGTATTCAGCATTAATTTTCTATCATACCACTGTATCAACAGCATTATTTTGCGTCTTGCAATAATGTTGTAACATTCATGTAGAGTCTTCATACGGAAGATAAATTAGTGAACTTTTGGTACTCACTGCGCGATGGAATCGTATCCACTGTCACGGCGGCCTTGAACACATCGCGCTATTGTCAACACCTTTACGGTAGAGTAAATTCAGTCCAAAGAAAGCGATGTTTTTGTTGGAAAATATTACGCTCGACTGACANCAACACCTTTACGGTAGAGTAAATTCAGTCCAAAGAAAGCGATGTTTTTGTTGGAAAATATTACGCTCGACTGACAATCGGTCGGACTAGTTTTTTTTTCAAGTTCCTTTGTCTGCTCCGCTCTGCGGGAAGAAAAGCCAACAGAACTCCTCGGATGTAACCGCAACCTCTGTGAACTGTGATGACGTTGTTGTCGCTTGCCATCACGGACACCTTACACTCAGCTCCTCGTTGTGGGCACGAATGGTGTTTCCTCATTGTCTCGCTTACCAGTGTCGCCAGCTCTTCGCACACGCGCTGTGTTAGAATGCGTCTCCTTCCGTCGCTTTTAGCGTGAAGGCAACCCCTGTAATTCTANGCCTCGCCAACGTGAGCTCCTTCGCAGTTCTGTGTCC
The DNA here is from genome assembly GCA_002778355.1 of Clitarchus hookeri. Taxonomy (NCBI): domain Eukaryota; kingdom Metazoa; phylum Arthropoda; class Insecta; order Phasmatodea; family Phasmatidae; genus Clitarchus; species Clitarchus hookeri. The sequence goes on from NQII01004673.1 coordinate 92,296, forward strand.
TCCGACACGCGTGTTAGTAGCTAAGACGGTTGGAGAATGGGATGCGTCTGAGGGCAAGTGCGTTTATTACGTTTAAAAGGGGTGCATGCATCGCGGCTACAGCAGGGTTGCCTGGTGCCACGGCCGCCATTGTAGCCGTGGTCACGCCCCGGACGAGGAAGGGTCTAGACGGAAGGGCACAGCGAACCAGCGCATATACCGGAGAGGGCACGGGGAAAATCTGCGCGACAATCGCCGGGGGTAAGACATGTACGTATTCCTTTAGCTGGATTAGGGCCGCGGGGGAAAGCAGGGTAGTTGTTAGTTCGCGAAGATACGACTTCTGTGAGTTTGATGCAGGGCGGCGTTACAGAAGTGAAACAGCGACTTACACCGAGAACTCCAGACGCAAACGCCAGGGAAATGGCGGCATTCACCAGCAACACGTGGGAAAGCAATTCGCCAATCAGCGTCTGTTTAACCCCCTTGCCAGCCGGCAACCCAACCAATTGGGGAATCTTCCGTGATTTATGTTAAGCTCAATGTGCGTTATTCACTGGCTGCAGCGTAGACGGGCGCACTATGCCGATGTAAGTACAGTTGCTGTCATAAAATTAGTTCACAGGATTATAAAGATACTGACTAGTGCTACTCATTTAATTACGAACGAATACAATGAATCAATGAAAAATCTTATCAAAGTTTTAGAAAAATACGCTGAATAATTTATTAACTTAATCAATTATCCTTTTCGGTTTTGCAGTGTGTGTGTGCGAATAGTATATATTTCTGACAAGTAGTTTAAATATATATATTGGTTATAATGAAAATAAATAACTTTTACTAAAGTAACACATTAGTTGACTTTGTGTTTGTATGAACACACACAGTTGTAGGAATATATCATATGGTAGTCTCTCCATGATCAGTATATAATTTCAAACATTTTCTTTACGTACCACTGCATTTTATATGTATTGCATTTTTTCCTCTATTGAAAAGGTAAATAAATGGCTAAAAATTTAGAGTAACGTTTTAAATAACTGCCTCTAGAAGAGCAAAAAACATTGAATTACTGATTGGTAGAGGCAAGGAAGATTCGCATATGGGGTCTGGCAGCAAAGTAAACTTCAAGATTGTATACTTTCGTTTCACTTAGGTCATTGAACAACTGTTTATTCTGGCACGCACGTAAAACTCTCAATACAGTAATTATAGCTTAACGGTAGAGAGACGAATTACATCTAACGCCGTTACACAGGCATATATGACTCCGTCAGAAGTCCTACGCCACTTTGCTGACGTTTGCTAACGGCAGTGAAACCTAACTTGCCACCACGTAAATACCGCTAACTTAGCAAGCATTTCATACATTCGGCTTCAATAAAAATTAAGACTTTCATACATTAGACATTTGGCACATCTGTTTCAACTTTCATAGGCTACATTCACAAAATACATTACAATATCAAACGATCTTCTGTCTTGCCGGCTACGTTGCATACTGCATAAGAATTTCTCTAAACTTGTAAACATTTGAGTGTTTTGTAAGACGGGTTTTCATGATTTTACGTGTCTAATATAATTGTGATTTTAAAATAGATGGAATAAAACGATAGTTAACTATTAATTGTACTATTGCGCTTGTTACTGAACTACTTCCATGAGTTGAGGAAGCAGAATTCTATATCCGATCTTTATCATGCAAACGTACGATTATACTTCCAGTCCAGCTGTTATATACGTTATCAAGAACACGTTATTTATTAAAGTTGAGAACTGTATGTAAAATCCTGAAATATTTTTTTTTGGATTTTAATTAATTTATTTTTCTACTTGACGATTTTGTCGTTGACGTTATGCCCCAACCAGCAGACTGGCGATGTGGACGGAAGTTCACAAGGCTCTCCCCAAACAGCTCCACCCAAACAGCCAGGACGTGTGACAACGGAGGAGACCAGTTATGGTCACGAACCGTGGCAAGCCCTCCTCCTATCCCCCCCCCTCCCCCGCGGGGACCAACACCGCGACCATGGCGCGGAGCCGCGTGCTAAACGA
>NQII01004673.1:94414-191860 GCA_002778355.1 Clitarchus hookeri
GAGCAGGGGGCTGCTTGTGCGCGCGCATCCGTTCTGCGGCGTCCAATTCGCGTGCCGTCTTTGTTGTCGCGTTGAAACGCGAATAACGAGTCTACTGACGGGCTGTCGTAAACCATACTTACGGCACACATTTTCGGAAACAACCTTTTGGTAATCCGGGGGCCGCGGTGGTGTAGTGGTTAGACCGGTCGCCTCTCGCCAAGGCGAACCGGGTTCAATATCCGGCTGGGTCACTCCCAAATGTTCGCGCGTGGGAATCGTGCCGGACGATGCCGCTGGTCGGTGGGTTTTCTCGGGGATCTCCCGTTTCCCCCGGCCCTTTGATATTCCGGCGCCGCTCCATACTCACCTCAGTCACTTTCATCGGGTCTCAATACCTCGCTGTTAAGAGCCGTCCAAACCTCTTCACTCACTCACGACTGGATAACCATCAGTTCTATCGTTCTCCGTATTTACAACAGTCTTATTGGTTCACAGAATACTAGACGCTCTTACTATACTGTACAACGTTCGTTACTGGCCAGCTTTCTCCGAATATTACGCCGGGTTGAAAATTCCCCCCGTCAAATATAATTTCCTACGTAGAGCATGTAATTTACACTTATCGTGTTGCAGACGTAATGTTACGTTGCATATAACCCTACGAAATGGCTGGAGAAGTAATATTTCTTCGCCCGTGTCTTCGAAGAATGCTGATATCGTAGTGTTGCATTCACGTAACTCGCCCCGAAGTATATAGTACTGTGGAATCTAGCGTACTGTCAGGTGGATTCTAGAAATATCCCGATCTCTCGGTTTATCTCCAGATGTTTTTGTTTCCGCGAAAAAAAGATCCACTTAAGTGTGTTACTAATATCCTGCGCGAATTCCTGCAGTTCGTCTTTGATCAGTGCACGCATGTTTGTGCGAGATGACATTTTATGTGTGTATCTTCCATCGTGTCCATTTGAGTAATTACATTAAAATGGCGTAATTCACGAGCATTATTGCTATATTCTGATTTTAAAAAATTACGGAACTATTCATTTACCTTTTTTATAATTTTTCAAATACAGCCAAGACACCAAATCCCACTTCACTAACGTGAGTCCCTCCATCAGTTCTGTGGATCCACTAAATAGTTACCAACTTTTTCAGATTTGCAATATGTAGAGCTAATGATTTGTCGCAAAAAAAAAATGAGTACACGGTAGATTTCAGATTTCAATAATATAAGCACCTAACTGTATTGTGCCTATTGCTATTGGTTGCTGTCTGTTTGAGGCGTTTTCATATTTGACCGGGTCACTCAGAATTCAGCAACATCGGCACGGCTCCTACGTGATTGGTGTGCAGACAGTTAACACGTTTCAAAAAGTAGTTCGGCTACTCAAGATAGGCAAACGACCCTTCAGTGATTTCAGTTATAACTTGTCTTGAAATCTTTTCGTGAAGTTTTACTGCCCCTAGCCATAAGAAACACTCCCGGTAACTCGACGCAGGACTACTTTTGAAGAAGTCTGAGATACATTGGTATAGGCGTGCGTTTGCAAATAACAGAGGCATGGAACCAATCAGAGTAACGCGATGCGGTCGGCAGCTCCTATATAAGACAACAAGCGTCTGGTAAAGTTGCTAGATCGGTTACTGCTGCTACAATAGCTGGTTATCAAGATTTAATTGAGTTTGAACGTGGTGTTATAGTCAGTGCACGAGAGATGGAACATAGCATCTCCGAGGTGGCGACAAAATTTGGATTTTCGCGTACGACCATTTCACGAGTGTACCGTGAATATTGGGAATCCGGTAAAACATCAAATCTTCGACATCGCTACTGCCGGAAAAAAAATCGTGAACGAACGGGACAAACGACGACTGACGAGAATCATTAAACGTGACAGACGTGCAACCCTTTCTCAAATTGGCGCAGATTTCAATGCTTTGTGCATACCTTCAGACATAAGTCGAGTTAATGCCACGCCGTCTTGCGGCACTTCTGCGTGCTCGCGAGGGCCCTACGTGATATTAGGCAGGTGTACCAGTTTTTTTGGCTCTTCAGTATGTATGGCGTCCCGTTCTATGTCCATATGGAATGATTCTTTTAGCCACAGGATACAGGAAATTACGTTCAATATGGGACGGGTGGCAACCCTAGCCCACTGGCGTGCATATTAGTACGTAAGTCGGTAGGAACATGGAATGTGGCTCAGGGCAAGCCCTACATGCTCTGAGTCGAGTTCATTGTTTCAAAATGGACGCATGTATGGCGGCTTGAACAGGTTGTCTGGTGCCATGGCTGAAATTGTAGCTCAGAATGGGTAACGCTTAGCAACCCAACTAAGCTTTGAGAGCTTTGAAAGTATCCGTGCGACTGTCGCAAAGGTCAAAACTAGTTATCATTAAATGATATAAGGCCTGAGAAGGTAGGCTTATTTTTAGGTAGCGAAGATAGACGTTTGTGATTCTGATGTAGGGTGAAATCAAATGGGCAATCGTGGAGTGGAGTGGAGATATTTGGGCGGCCATCAACGTCGGGGTCATGAGAGCCAATGGGGCTGGAATGTAAGGATGGAGGAACGGGAGATCCCCGAGAAAATCCGGTGACCAGCGGGCATCGTCCGGCACAATTACCACGAGCAGAAATCCGAGAGCTACCCCACCGGTTCGTCTTGGTTATCGTAGAGCTGGTTTATAACCAAAGTCGTACGTGGCCCTGGTGGCGGGAGAGAGAACTGATCCACCCACCCGTCAGATGTCAGTCATCTTTCTGTAACACAGAAAAATGTGTTTGTGTTACATGTCAACATTTTAAGCTGTGTACATATTTACTGATAGTCACAGCAAGCTAGAAGTTAGCCGTCTACTATTTACTAATGGAACTCCACTAACTGTAGTCCATTTATGGCTACTTAAAACATTTCTAAAGCGCTGCTGAAGTTGTATTTTCAAGCTATTCTTCCGTCCTCATGCAAACAAAGCTTTACTAAATCTCTAAAAATACACTAAATGTACATCGCACTGCATTCGTGCGCTCAATTTGATAATATTTTGCACGAGGACAATGTCTTGCTTGTCATTGCGAACGCATTTATTTTGTCTCTGTTTTATTAGTATTAACAGGGACGTGAAAAATTCGCGTTATTTTGTGGGTGCAGACTGAACTCCAAGATACGATATGCTCGTTTTACGTGTGCCATTGGCCGGCAACTGGTGTGGCCGCCCCAAGGTCACTTTGAGCTAACAGTAAAGGCTCAACGGTTGAGTAACCAAACTCCAGCGAAGCGGTCTCACAGGTTAATGACGCCTCATAGGTAGAGCCAGTGACTTTTCGCGTAAAAATCGGAGCACACAGTAGACTTCAATACTATACACACACCTCAGCTGTTGTTATACCTCCATTGGCTGCTGGTGGCGTGTCCGTCTTTTACCAAGCCACTCTGAACTAAGTAACTCCGACACTGAACCTTCGTGATTCGTGCGCAAACGGTTAACATGGGTCAGAACGTTTTTTTAGCCAATCACAGAAGCTGGACGACCTTACAGTGCTTTGGACTGTATCTTGTCTCGAAATCTTTAAGCGAAATATCACTGCCCCTACTCATAGTTGCCAATACCCAGGGACGGGTGTTTTTCGCGAAAAGATTTCAAGACCAGTTGTACTCCAAAACATTTTTGTTCATATGCACTTTCGTGGTTGGATGATTTTAAATGTCCCGCGCCTCGAGTGTCTGTCCGCGAATCATAGACGTTCAGTATCGGAGGACTTTATTACGATTGGCCAAGTCAAATAAGAACATTTCTTCTCACGTATAGAAGCGCGGCCAATAACCAAAGGGAATTGTGGTTGTGGACGTAGGCTATTGAAGTCTAGCATGACCATAAATATTTTCGCGAAATACACCTGTCCCTGCCAATATCCAATCAAATTACGATTTCATCTCAATCATCTAAAACACAGCGCATTCTATAATTTTTCCTAATAATAACGCGAACTCTGCATGTCTCTATACTTTAGGGCAATTTTACAAATGTTCGCTTCAAGAACTGCGATGATACTGCGAACGACTACAGCGTCCTGTTGGTCCAAATTACACGGATTATGCTTGGCGGGCTGAGTAGTTTCATTATTGGCTGTCTGATGTCCATTGAATTGACGAGCTGACTCTGTCCCAATTACAGTAACTTACATGAGTATCGCGATATAAGTCCATTATGTTCCTTTCTATAACTGAATAAAAATCTAGCCTATTATTTTGCTCACAAAAATTACAATTAACGTGAGTGTTCACAGTGGGTCATCATCAGAGACCTGTAAAATTCGCGTTTTCATTTCGGGACAAGCTAGAATTCAAAACCCCGTACTTTTGTATTGCTAATGCTATTGGTCTACCCGTTAAATTACACCACCTGGACAACTCTGAGCCTATGATAAATACACAGTAAAATGCAAACCGAATCACCGTCTTCCGCTAATACAACAAGCAACCAATGAACAGTGATGTCTGCATTATTTTGCACACGAAAATAGAGTATAGCCTACAGGTAATTGAACTCGCGAATTTTTCAGGTCTCTAGTCATCATGAAAACTAGCGAATCAACGGCAGCATGGCTGTACAAATGTAGTCTTCAAAGACAAAGAAAACCGTCGTTGACACAGCCGCAGTCCTGCACGTGTAAGAGGGAAGAGAATAAAGAGAGGTTCGGGATGGGACTGCGTAATTTACAAAGTTACATTTCCCGTAACCACGTCTGCAGGTGTTTTGTAGTGATGTGTGTGCTTTTCGCACGCACTCATGTAATGAGCAATAACAATAATAATAATCGTCTTTATATTTGTGGGGAAGTCAATGCATTACCGCCTTCTCTTACACTTATCAACATGTCCTCGAAGACATATTTCAAACATAAGGCAGTACTTAAAATATTTTTAAAAAATATTCAAAATTAAAACATTGCACTGGTCAATTTCTACTATACCAGGTACGATAAAATTAATACTTAGCTCTACCATTAATAAGTAAAACTATAGAATAAGTAAACATAGTTTTGGTTTCAATTTCACTAACATTTTAAAATGGTTTGGGAAACAATATTGCAAATGCTATTCAAACACGAATCGAAAATAGAAAGAATAAATAAATTACTATGTCGTACAATGTTATTGGCCTAAAATATCATTTTGGCATCATGTTAATTCCACTATTAATAAGTTAAATCCTACAATAACAATTATTTCAGCAAAACCCTTCCCCTACACTTACATATTTCAATAGTCTGGGGAAAAAATGGAAAAATCTATTTATACACGAAGTGGAAATAATAATGAATAGATAACAATTGCTCTTGTATCGTTGTTGCCGGCCAAGCGACGAAGGCATCGGCAGGTTGGCGTGGTCTCGAAGGCCTGTACCACTTGTCTACTTGTCTGGCGTTGGCAAACCTGTTAACGGCAGTTCGCTACGCCCCGAAGTACCCGGGACTGCCAGCAGATGTCGCTGTAAATCTGCGCCTACGATTAAGCCGTAAATCTCCGAGGCGTATCCAATACGACGTAGCGAGCACGTGTAGCTCTCAGAGCTCGTCAGGATCTGTACAAACTGTCCGCGATGAAGTGAGCACCTTTCTAAACCAACCTTTGAAATACGTCACTGCCTCTACTTGCACGCGTATTTCAACGGGCGCGCTGTCTGGCGTACGCCCGGTTAAGTTGGCAACGACGGAGGGAAAGTAGTTCCATGTCTTAAGGCGCCCGTCTACCTGGCGCTTGAACTGCGTTGCAGAGTGTTCGAAATACACGTTTTTCAACGAAACTATTAAGCGTGCGTCCAACGTGCTGATCTACGAAAAGAACACACACTTCAGACGAGAGCTGTTAAGTACTTTCAAAATATCACGTACGTTAGAAACATCAATTCAGAGTACTCCAAAACCGCTAAAAACGGCCTTTCCAAGGCGCTGTAGCTCAAAATGCACGCATCAGATACATACAAAACTACTATAGGGGCCTGCACTGAACCTTCCTAAAGACTTCCCACTAATAAAATAATATGGTCACCGCTGAAAGTCCCATAGGTACACGCAGCACGACGAGAACACTGCACGCCAGTTCAGAGCCTTGCGCTTAGCGGCGATGGCGTACTTGATGCGCGTGGCAGTGTCGCCCTTATCGCTCCCGCGCTTCTCGGCCTAAACGTGGGACAAAGTTCCAGGTAGACGGGGACCTTAAACGTTTCTGAACACTGAAATTATTTCTTTTGTTTTCTGTTGAATGTATATTAAAATCAGAAACAGAAAATATGTGAAATAAATACTTTGCTAATATCTCCACGGGTTCACATGACCGACGCTTGAATAAAGTGTAAAGGCCCGTGGCAATGTTAATTTTACATTTGGGGGGGAAGAATACATGATATGCATACAAGTAGATCTTAATCAGGGCTTTCAGAAGTGCTCAATTTACCGTTAACGGCATCTATAAGGAGTTATTTTGGCGTGTCAGCGCGCCAAGACACGTTCCAAAGTGTCGAGCGGGGTTGTTAGTGATTTTGGCGGGTGATTAATGGCTGTTAACAGTTCGAGGTCGTTACGTTGCTACTGGTAGAGACCGGAACTTTAAGCGGGTCAATGACCTCTAGGTAAGATTTTATAGAGTCCTCTTAATTTAATGGGCTCGAGTCGCCTCCCCCTCCCCCCGCAGGGCCAAACCATCATAAACCAAGTTTTTTTTCGACTGGGAAATTTCTCGAATCCAGTTAATGAGAAGTTAGACTTCGAACATGTGTGTATAGTCTATTCGCAGTATGTTCACACTTTTTGAATCAAACCTTTGGAAAATCACCTAATGTACGGCGTGTTTGGTTGTTTCCTATACAAATCAATATAATACGAGCGTTTTAAACTTGTTAACATAAAGTACGTTATTTTTTGTTCAACTAGTATTTTACTTACATTTTATCTATTAACTATGTTTCATATTTTATTAATATGAATAAAAGCAGCGGGAAAATATGTATGCTAGTAATGCCTAGAGACCTGAAACATTCGCGAGTTCAATGACCTGTAGGCTATACTCTATTTTCGTATGCAAAATCATGCAGATATCACTGTTCACTGGTTGCTTGCTGTATTAGCGGAAGACGGTGATTCGGTCTGCATTTTACTGTGTATTTATTATAGGCTCAGAGTTGTCCAGGAGGTGCAATTTAACGGGTAGACCAATAGCATTAGCAGTACAAACGTACGGGGTTTTGAATTCTAGCTTGTCCCGAAATGAAAACGCGAATTTTTCAGGTCTCTAGTAATGCCTAGTAATAAATAGTTCTCGTGCAAAATGTTTTTAAACTGAGTGGCAACAAATACGGCGCGAAATCCCTTCGGTGTAATTTTCTGCACTTGGTTAAACTTAGTCTGCAAGGGGCGGAGGCATGGCATGAAAGTAGAACTTCAGAAATGCTTCAGAACAGTTGGAAGTAACTGTGAACGGACTATGGGATCGCGGAGTCTATCCCACCAGTTCGTTTGAAAGGCGCAATTTCCCTTTCCTTACTCAGGGGTTGGGAATTTTTTGAATTCAAGCGGTGCAAGGTATGCACTTTTTTTTGTTACACTTTGTTATTGTGTTATTGGTTTCCTGACCCCCTGCAAGACTGTGAACTAGTCAAGGCTCTGTCACAATTGTGCAGATGCGTCTGTCTATGCACTGTAAAAAAATTTTTAGTATTTGTACAAGGAATTCTTTGGAAACTAGTTGCTAAAGATATTTTTGTAACACTACAAATATATCACAGGAAATTTCACAAAAATTTAATGTGGAATGTATAAAACCAATGTTGAATTTTAACAAGCAGCTGTTGTAGACTCTAAGTTTATTGTAAACACTGAGCTACATTAACAATTTTGTATGTTTTCTAAAATAATGCTTTTTGCAAATATACAATGTTTCGACTGTATAATTACAAGAAAATCTTCGGCAGCTAGTTTGCAAATAATTTTTTTTGAAAAAAAGTGCAGAGATTTGTAGCCGTGCGCAGTTCGGCCGTGCCGTCAACCTGACGCAAGTGTCGAGCGTGCCACAATTGAGGTCGCCTGACGCTCGTAGTTTGCACAACGCTCGACAGATGGCAGGGGAGACACCCGCCGCCACTTGTTTTTACTTTCGTCTGCCATTGTTCGTAATCTATTGTTTCTTCCCCGCCGTGCATCGTCTGCGCACAACATGCTCGTCAGCAATTAATTCCAGCGTTGCAATCAGGTTACTATCCTTCGCAGGTGTTTCAATCACGCAGTGCCCGATCGTGTGTGTACATAAAATGTACTGTCTGGGTAAATTCATTTTTGTTAAGTTTTTTCACTGAATGACAGAATGGTTTCGCTAGTATAAACAAAACACTTCATATGCCTTCGTTGTTAGTTGCGTCATTTGTATCGAAGAGTTATGTACCTGGGTCTGAGGGCATTAGCAACGTAATATTATGTTTATTTGCTACAATTCTGATTTGTTGCGGGAGCAATCCAAATATTGTTGAAGTTGTTCTGTTGGGGGTACTATCTGTTCTGTAGTAAGGTAGCAACCGAATGTACAGCAGCAGATACAATCACAGAGAGGAAAACTTCAAACAATAATTATGATGGTATTATATATGTGGTTTTAACTAAATTTACATGGTACCTATAGGTAGGGGCAGTGATATTTCGCGAAAAGATTTCGAGACAAGATACAGTCAAAAGCACTGTAGGGTCGTCCAGCTTCTTTGATTTGCTAAAAAAATGTTCTGGCCCGTGTTAACCGTTTGCGCACGAATCACGAAGGTTCAGTGTCGGAGTTACTTAGTCCTGAGTGGCTTGGTCAAAGACGGACACGGCGCCAGCAGCCAATGGAGGTATAACAACAGCTGAGGTGTGTATGTAGTATTGAAGTCTACCGTGTGCTCCGATTTTTACGCGAAAAGTCACTGGCCCTACCTATAGCCAATCAGATGGCTGTCCCTATTTCAACAATATAAATGGTTCCTATAAATATATTTTTCTTCTTAGTGATACAATTAAAGTTCCTTACAAACATTTTTGTTTGTTGCGACGAACAAAATTTTTATACGGCCGTGTCTGTTAAGGGTTAACGCGCTAATATCCGTACTGTTACGTGGCTCTTTCGACATACGAGGTAGTGCGGAATTCGTCCGTATAGAGATTAAACTCTATTTTTATTCGTTGGATAATAGTTATTCTCTGACACAGAATAGGTAAGTGGAACTGCCGCACGCGTGCTTTAATCTGGCCGCACGAGAGCCAGGAAATTGACGACACTTATCGGCAAGGAAGGCAGGACGTAATTTGCCAATTAGTGCTGAGATACTGAGACGGAAGCCGGATCAATAAAGGAAATTGACAACGATGTTGCCAATCAGACTTAACCAGTGGCGTGTGGTGAAGTGTTGCAAGGTAAGCTGGTGCTTGCTCAGTGCCGTACACCTTCCGCGCACGCAGCACGGACCAGCAACCAGAGCGGAGCCGGGTGGAACTGAATGTACTGCGGCCACTCACGAGAGAGCGGCGAGGAACCCGTTACACACGTGCTGCGACGTCAAACGGGCTACCACGTGTAAGTGACCTATGTGTAAACTAGCGAACTATTAGGTACAGCACAGAGGAAAACACAGCTTATCTTGCAACAGTTCATTACGCGCCGCTGGACTTAACCTTTCCAGTTACATATATATATATATATATATATAAATATATATGTAACATTAACCGTTGCGATTAAAATTAATTTTGTTCAGAACTGTACTGGTACCTAACTGCACTTTGCCGTATATAGAGACCAATAAAAATGTATTTGTGCTTGATTTTATTGGCAGCTGTTTATGAGACGCCATTTTGTTGGCGTGTGCGCTTGGAGTTCGCGGAATAAGCGGCTATTTCGCCTCTGCATTCTTAAGTACTCTGTGATGAAATACTCGTCTAAGCGTGATGAACAAATGTTCACTGTCCACTAGAAACACTACTGTTATTAGTGCACTTGAATATGACCACGCCCTTTAACTCCGCGGATCAATAACAAAGATAAGTGTGTGAACAAGTGAAGTTTAGACTCGGCGGAAAAAAAAACTGTAAAAGTCAATAAAACGTCCTTTATCTTCTGGCGCATATACTGGTTTCATATCTAGCCTTTTGGAACCAATTATTTCACTACCGAATTTTGCCAAGTGTCGAAAGTGTTAAAAGTGTTTGATGAAATAACAAACCTGGAAAGAAACGAGGAAGGAATCGAAGTATTTACTGTTGGACAAAACTGGTTACTGGGACTTTGATTTCCAACCTTCTAATCTGCGAATCAAGGAAGTTTTGGTGTATCTTACAGTCATATGCTTAAATCGAAATCTTACAACATTTTGGAATGTACAAAAAAAAACCGTTCTCTCAGTGATATCAGCCAGTGAAATAACGTTCACTTAAAGTCAATTGGTAAACTTCTACCGACTGGCGAACCAATCACTTGAAAATGACAATAAATGACTTATGGTTAGAAACCTGCAAAATTCGCGTTATTATTTGAGGGTATGTTAAACTTATAACACTTTTCCTTTGCAATACGTTTGTCATTGGACTATTCTTATTTGACACGCCCCGGGTAACTCTGCGCCAATAAATGAACACTTGACAATCGTGCGCCCCAATCACGTGCAGTTCACTTAGGAAGGGAGTGACATAACATCTAGGCAGCAGCCAATGAGGAACGCCGCTGGCTTGATTTTAGCTTGATGCCAAAAAACAACGCGATTGCAGGTCCCTAATTATGGTAGTGACATTCAGTAGGAATAACATAAGACGGAACAGTGGAAACTAGTTTCATTAAACTGGTCGAAAATTGTCCCGGACAGATCGGATAATTCCGCCGGGACGAGGGTGTTTACAAAGCTTATTCTTCGATTATCTGAACGGGACATTTGAGGTATTTAGACCAACTTATTGACATCTGGGTCACAGTTACCTATGCCACGCATGTTTGCGTTGGAGTGAGTTAGGTGTTTATAACAAAATGTTTTGTTTAATTAGTCTCTAGCGAATATATTGCACATTCAGTGTCTCATGGATGCCACGGTTACGAGTGAATCGCGTAGCATTGTCCAATATTATTAAACAGTTGTTTTGTGTTGTTTGGTGGTGGTTTACTAATGCTTTAGCTGCGATCCCTCCCGGACTTCAATCCCGTTTATTAGGGCTGAGCGGACGATAGTGTTGCATACTAAAGTTCCTGCCTGCATAGCGCTTCGCGGAGTGTTTGAAGAACTCGTCTTGATACGAAACTATTAAACGTCCGTCCAATGTGCTGAAATACGAAAAGAACACACACACACTCACACACACTCCAACACACTAACACACACACTCTCACACACACACACTCACACACACACACTCACACACACGCACACACACTCACACACACACTCTTACACTCACTCACACAAACTCACACTCACACACACGCGCACACATACTCACACAGACACACATACTCAACAACACACACACACACTCACCAGACGAGGACTGTTGAGTGTTCTCAAGACGTGTCGCACATTACGAACACCATTTCAGAGCATTCCAAAATGGCTGAAAACTGCGTTTTCAAGGTGCTGGATCTCAAGATATATAGGCTCTTCCCAGTAAATTGAGCACTTCTGTAAACCCTCTCATTTGGAATAATAGTCAATAAATATTTATTATTGTAACCTTAGACGATAACTTCCGAGATCGGTGGAATATACACACTGTGTTTATTACTTACATGGCAACACTTATTTCAAAAGGTGGTTAGAGGATTAAAAATGGCTGAAATGAAAAAGTATCTAAGACCTCAATAGTGCTCACCTTATGGTGAACAGCTTGTACGCGTCAGATACACACACAACTACTCAAGGGCCCTGCTTTGAACCTTCCTACAGACTTTCCACCAATGGAATAATAGGGTCACCGCTGAAAGTACCATAGGTACACGCTGTGCGACTAGTACACTGCACGCCAGTTCACAGCCTTACACTTGGAGGCGATGGCGCACTTGATGCGTGTGGCAGTGTCGTCCTTATCACTTCCTCGCCTCTCGACATCAAACGCGGATAAAAGCGCTAGGCAGGCGGGAGCCCTAAATATTTGTAATCATTTCGGCAAAATATTGAGGGTAGAGTGGAGTGGAGAGATTTGGGTGGCTCTTAACATCGAGGCCTTGAGAGCCGATGAGGGTGAAGAGAGGTGAGTATGGAGCAGCGCCAGAATGAAAGGGCGGGGGAAACGGGAGACCACCCCGAGAAAACCCGATTCCCACTTGCGAAAATCCGGAGTGAACCGCCCGGGGATTGAACCCGGTTCGCCGTGGTGGGAATGGAGAAGTCTGACCACTACACCACCGCGGCCCTAAAATAGGGTGGAGTTGAATCAATTTGGTACGGGCGAAGAATTCAGTTTGCTTGACGTGCACGTCCCAGAACAACCACGTAGAGTGGAACAGGCATCAGCACACCTTGAAACGGGCGACCCTTCTCTAAATACGTCGACACGGGGCATCCGAGTCCCGGAGAGTTTTCATAACAGCACGGCCAGACAGAAGTGCCCCCGGGGGTTTGGGAAGCTGCCCAGCGGACCTGCCGGAGAGGACGTCATTAGGGAAGGAACCGGTCCAGAACGATGCTGCCACCGCGATTTGGACTAGAGGCGCGTCAGCACTCCGCAGTCGCTAGTCAGTCGTCGACGGCGGCTAGGGACGCCTCGCTCTCGCGGGGAAGATTTCCTGGCTGAAGGCTGTTCACGGTAAACTGACCGCTTTTGAAACCCCTGCGCAGATTCCCCTGTACGCACATTGAGCATCGACTGATCGGATAGGATTCATTAACGTTGCCTGATGGCTTATCAGGGGACGGCTTATAAACTAACTTATGACTAAAGCCAATGACTTTTCGCGTGGAAATCGGAGCACACAGTAGACTTCAATACTATATACACACCTCAGCTGTTGTTATACCTCCATTGGCTGCTGGTGCCGTGTCCGTCTTTGACCAAGCCACTCAGGACTAAGTAACTCCGACACTGAACCTTCGTGATTCGTGCGCAAACGGTTGACACGGGTCAGAACGTTTTTGAGCCAATCACAGAAGCTGGACGACCCTACAGTGCTTTGGACTGTATCTTGTCTCGAAATTTTTTCGCGAAATATCACTGCCCCTACCCATAAGAAATAACGTTTTGTTACATAAGGTGAGTAGAATAAGCCTTACTTTATTCATGCGTCGGTCAATTGAAACTGTAAAATTATTATAAAAGTAAATGTATTTATAAATTTGCTAATTTGTTACACTTATGAAGTGCCATTGTGAATATAGCTCTGTGTAATCAAAAGTTAAATTTTTTAGTATAATGAGTAATGTGTTAATAATATTGTTTGATTTCTACATTATATTATTTTTGCGTGTTACAATGAATTTGCTATAGTACATCATAAAAAGCTGTAAATTATAGTAAATATGCTATAATTATGGTACGGTTCACATCCCTGAGTCACATGCTGTCCAGAGAAATGTGAAAATAATCAGTCAGTGAAAAACAAAGCAATTCTCGAGTATACAAAGAGGACTGGAGTTTATTCCACAGACCATTTAGACCGTTTATGTCCCCTGCTTCTAGCTGCTTCAAGTTGCTTGTCTCAAAATACAGCAAAAAAAGTTTTCGCACTTTTTTATTTCTACCTGATCCATAATTTCTTTGAAAAAGCTTTCGACAAGCACATATTAAAAAAAAAACATTGCGATAGCTTTCAGTAAATTCGTTCGTTTTATAAATAGTTTATGTTATTCGTATGTTCCAAAAACAATATAATAGTTATTTTGACATGTGATTATGTAGAAACAGAGTTTGAGATAAACAATAAATAGCTGTTTTGCTATCCAACGCCATTGTGGTCTCAACTTCTCCCCTTCCTTCCTGCCTTCCCGCCATTTCCCGACAGCGTATCCAGGCGGTATTGTTGTCGCGCCGAAGTTCCGAGTTCGACGAACCCACCCCGCCTCCGCTCCGAAGCCGCGCTCTCCAAGTTCTTGGCCGCGGTTGAACTTTGAACACCGGGAAAGAAAAAAGGAACGGAACTTCATTATGGTCGCGGGCTTTTCTTCGGCCGGCGGAGGATTACATCACTTTCCTCCCGTTCCTTTATTTCCATCCCTTCTCGTCCGCGGCGACGCACGGGCCTCTTTGCGAGGGGTTGAAGACCGCGGTTATCGCAACACCTCGCTAAGAACGGAAGGGGATGAAGAGGGGGTGGAATCTTGCTCATAAATTGCCTCGTTGCGCAAGGCGTTACCCTTTGTCGTCGAAAAGAAGAAGAAAAAAACCCATCCTCATCTCGGGGAAGTGTTTCCGCGCCGTTAAGATGGGAACCTCAAAGGCAATTTCCTTTTCATGTTCTTGCAGTAACGGAAAACATGGCCAGCGTTTCGTGCAACCCACGGTCTTTTTCTCTCTCACACACATATGCGAGGCTGCTTACGAGTATTTTAACTGGAATCTCACTTGAAAATGTACTTTTATTTCCAGCTTGGAATATTTTTTATACATTCCATTCACCGTTACTTCCAACTTTTCTGGAGCCCTGCCAAAGATCTACTTCCAAGATATTCCTCCGCCTCGTGCAAACTAAGCTAAACTAAGTATAGAAAATTACACTAAAGGACAACGCGCCGAATTCGTGCGCACCCAGTTGTAATGATATTTTGCATAAGAACTATTTCTTACTAGGCGCTACCAACACACATATTTTATCATTTTTTTCATATATATTATGGAATGATTATTATAATTTATAAATAAAATACACGCAAAACTTCAATTTAACGAAAAATAAGATACTTTCATGTTAACAGAGGTATAAAACGGCCGTGATACACGGCATATTTAGAAAATAACGAAACACGTCATACATGGGGCGATTTTTCAAAGGTTTGATTTAAAACAAAATGCGAAGAAACCGCGAATATACTATAGTAGTCCAGCGCATGAATATATTAAAAATTTAGGCGTGGCTGTGTTGGCGACAGGACCGTCGGTTTTACATGAAACACGTCTACGTTAGCGGGTGATATTTTCTTTGGAGCACGGCACAAATCCACAGACCTAGACGATGTTTTTCTTCTGGCACCGAAACAAGCGCGTTATTGTATCGCAGTCGCGATGTTTACTGTCCGGAAATTCTCGCCCACGCCCGAAATCGCCGCCTGTCGCCGCGGATCCCCACCCTAGCACCGCGCACGTGGAGGTGCCAACTCGATGCTCGCCGCATAGTAGCCATACACCAGTTAGAAGAAGATTACATTGTGAATCAACCGCGTTGTTAATACCTTCGCGCATTATCCAGAGTATATTCGTTCACGTCTAACACGTTGCAGAGCAGGCGATATTATGGTCTGCACTGTGCAAGTCCAAAAGCTATCGCTAGGGGCAGTGATATTTCGCGAAAAGATTTCGAGACAAGATACAGTCCAAAGCACTGTAGGGTCGTCCAGCTTCTTTGATTGGCTAGAAAAGGATCTGGCCCGTGTTAACCGTTTGCGCACGAATCACGAAGATTCAGTGTCGGAGTTACTTAGTCCTGAGTGGCTTGGTCGAAGACGGACACGGCACCAGCAGCCAATGGAGGTATAACAACAGCTGAGGTGTGTATATAGTATTGAAGTCTACTGTGCGCTCCGATTTTTACGCTAAAAGTTACTGGCCCTAGCCATATGATATGAATTTACCCCTCGAATTACTCTTAAATACTGCATTTATTTACGTGAAATTATTTAGCCATGTTATTTTTCGCTTCCTGCGTGGGATCTATTAATTTGTTTATTCCATTTGTTTCTCTCGGGATTAAGTTTCTACAGCGACAAACGTTAATTGTTTTCTAAGGATATCCCTCGGGAATCGAACATTCGTTGTTCGCGCGCAACTGTGAGCTGCGTGCATCAGAAGTGAGATCGAATTTTATTATTTCTCTCGCCATGACGAACGACTTACTTGACGTAAATCAATTCGCGTTTGCCATCATTAAACATTAATCTGTTCACGACAGTTGACACGTTGCACATGAATTATATTTATGACCAGTGCTGCACACAGCAAGGCACCAGTGCCCAGTCTTCCTTGCGGCCAATCAAATTTGTGGAATTTTACACAGCTCTTTGGCGTGAATGGTTAATGCCACTGTTATTGAGCACGCAGAGAGTTTTACACTGGTTGCTATACAAGTGTGGGCACGAGTACAATGCGTACCAAAAAATTACATGGTTGCAACTCTTGAACTCTGAAATTAACGTGTGACCGAACGGGTTAACCGTTTCAGTCCCGTGATAATTTATGGTTCAAAGTGTTTAAACCAAGTCATATTTTGGTTCGTGCTGTACTCATGCTGATTCGACAGTTGCTTCGTTTAGGTAATCAATGAAACACGAGCTTGGGGCGTAAGAGACATTGGGAAAACCACTGACAAACCAGCGCTTTAGAAATGTCCAAAAATAACGTTATCTACAGGGAAGAAGCTGACTGCATTTGGCCATGATATTAGGTGTGTACAGCTCTGATAATATATTTCCTTCCTCTGCAACATATCCACTGTAGTGGACGCAGCGACTGAGAGGGTTCAAATTGGCGTTATTATCGAAATCTGGAAACGGAGCGTTGTAGTATTTGCACGTTCATCCAACATTTTTAATTAGTCGCAGGAAGAGAATATGCATATCCATGCAGTGCCATACTTGATTTATCAGCCATTTAAGGCAGCTTATTCTGTTGACCTATTTTGTGCTTGAAGCTCGGAATCACAGGAGCGATAAGAAGGGCTAAACTTCCACACGCGTCAAGTGCCCCATCGCCACTACATCCATGCCTCTGAAACGGCGTGCAATATTTTCGTCGTTTTACGTGTAACTAAGGAAACTTAAGCGTTGACCCAATCATCTTGTAAGTGCGGTGGTGTTAAACTGTTTTTTTAAGGGCCGCAACCCTTGTTGTGAACTTGTCCGCGGGCCGCAACCGTAAAAATAAAAATAACATTAAATACATAGATTAAAAAAAAAAAAACGTTAAAATTAAGGGTATTGAAATTTTGCGAAAAGATTTCAAGACAAGTTATGTTTCAAAACACTGTAGGGTCGTTTACCTACCTTGGTTGGCTGAATTACTTTTTGACACGTGTTAACTGTCTGCACACGAATCACGCAGGAGTCGTGCCGATGTTGCCGAATTCTGAGTGGCCCGGTCAAATAAGATAACGCCTTCTCAAGCGGACAACAACCAATGGGCATAGAAAAACTGCTGTTGTGTGTTCATAGTATTCAAGTCTACCGTGTACCCATATTTTTTCGCGAAAAATCACTAGCTCTAGTAATAATCAGTCTGTATCCAGAACGTAATCTAACTAATTTAATAGCACTTCATGTGGCCTCGATTGCTGGCGGTTCATTACACAGCTAATGCTCACTTCCGGCAGAGATGATAAATGCGCAGAGGCCCCTCTAGCAACGGAGCGACGCAGTAACAGTAGAGTTCATTAGTGGCGTGTAATTTGATTCCAGCTGACGTCAGCCATGGTCAAGAGTCGACGTCAGCTGCTATCGTCGCAGTCCGTCTTAGTAAAAGTATGAACTGTGTTCAACTAAGGCGTCGTATCATTTCTTTTATTTAATTTGTCCTCTCTATTGCTTCTAGCTTTTACGTTTTGCTGCTCCGCAGACTTATGTGTAGAGACCTGAAAAATTCGCGGATTCATTTCGGGACAAGCTAGAATTCAAAACACGTGTGCTAATAAAGTGTCAACCATTGGTCCACGCGGTGTTTGACATCTCCTGGAGAAGGCTGGCCCAATCTTCGCCTTCCGCTGTGACGTCAGACAACCTGTGTGCAGTTGATATCGGCATATCTGTACATAAGAGTATGGAGTCTAGCCTGCAGGTCATTGAAATCGCGAATTTTTCAGGTGTCTACTTGTGTGTCGTAACACCGTTCAGTAAACGTCAGGATTTATTTCTCACATTTGTAGAGACATTGAGGTCCGGACATATTTTCAGATAGTCAAGCCAAGTTAGAAGAGAGTGGCCTATATCCAGCACTACAGTAAGTTTACTCCTACCACAGGTTGGGGAGGCCAATATTAAAAGATTGGCAAAGGGAAAATTTTTGCCATTATGTAATCGCTAGCATCGGTAAGGTACCAGATTTCCTCTAATTAATAAGTTAAAAAAACAGGGTAATTGCGATAATTAGGGCCAGTGATTTTTCGCCTAAAAATTGGAGCCAACAGTAGATTTCAATACTATATACACACCTCAGCTGTTGTTATACCTCCATTGGCTGCTGGTGCCGTGTCCGTCTTTGACCAAGCCACTCAGGACTAAGTAACTCCGACACTGAACCTTCGTGATTCGTTCGCAAACGGTTAACACGGGCCAGAACAATTTTTTAGCCAATCAAAGAAGCGGGACGACCCTACAGTGCTTCGGACTGTATCTTGTCTCGAAATCTTTTCGCGAAATATCACTTCCCCATGCGATAATCATAAATGAAATATTCTCTTTTACAATTTACGTAGCTTAAAATTTTAATCAAAAGCTACCATTTGGAAACTGTGCACCTAGCGGCGGAAATTTTCCTATGACACCTCTGCCATAAAGAATCTCGTTTAGTTCCTAACCTAAGTAGAAAAAAACAGTATCTGCAGGAAGACCAGTTCTGTTGATGTGTGTGTTCCCACTCACCGCTGTCCTATTGGTCCATACCACACCAATCACTACACCGTACTGTACAACGTACATTACTGGCAGGTTGTGAACCAATATCATGCCGAGTTTACAGTCTTCCAATCAAATGTTATTTCATGCCTGACACGATTTACATTCCATCGTGCTCATTTTCTTAGGCATACAAAAATGTTGTTTTTTCTACAAAAATACTCTTTGGTGAGTCGAAGTGTTCATGTAAAATCATTATAAAAATTACGAAAACAATGATATTATAAGTATTTAGAAATGGTCGATTCACACAAAACCTGGATGCTAGACGCTGTGCCGCGGCTCCACGGTGGCCGTCTTGGATGACGTAACGCCAAAACCGCCTGCCCTGTCATTCCTCGCCAATGTCGGCCATCTTGGATTTCACTTTTTTTCCTTTATAATTTTCCTTTTTTCCCTCCTGCTCTATAATTTCACCCTGTCCCTTCACGCTCTTGCATTCCGATTAATTTTCTCATGCACTGTCATTCCGATGTTATTTTTACTCATGCTCTGTCATTCCTTCTTGTCTCTATCGTCCATTCTATCTCTTGGTTTTTTTTTCTCATAATACTTCAGGTCTCCATTATTTTTTCTCTTGTGTCTTTTTTCCTCATGCTCTGGCATTCCTTCCTGTCTGTCTCTCTCTCTCTCTCTCTCTCTCTCTTTTGTCCATTCTATCCCTTGAGTTTTTTCTCATATTCCTTCTGGTCTCCTTTATTTTCTCTCTTGTCGTCCTTTCCTCTCTCTTATGCTTTTCGCGTCCTCCAACTTGGATGTCATCACCGTCGTCATCGTCTGATGTAGGCGGCCATCTTTGATTTCCACATCCACCACCAGAGTGTGCTAAGCCATCTTAATTCTCACGCCTGCCACCAGTCGGCTGCTGTAGGCGGGGCCATCTTTAAATATCACTCCCGCCACCACAGTGTTTGAAGTTACACAGTTCGCGGCTAGGAGCGCTGGTATCGTACAAGGGATCTATAAAACAAAAGGGAATAAATAAATGAATGATTAAAAAATTCCCTCATGGAGCGAGCTGCCTGTGTTTGTCCACTCGGAGTGCAGCGAGCGAGACAACGCCCACAGTTGCTCTTGTCGTCGGTTGCAGCAGCGGCCGTATATCCTCTAGGCATCCACCTGGAACACCCAGAGAACACCCCCATTCGTTGCTGCATGCACCACCCAAGAGACTATCTCCGTAATACTACCAGTCATTCAACTCGCGAATTTTTCCTGTTTATAATTACGCCCCCCTCTGCTGGCTGTACGTTGGCGAACTTATCAAATAATAAATTGGGACCAGGCCAATGGAAATACACAATCAGAAACAAACGAAAATAATGCACGCATTTAAAACACGTGCTGCAGAAAGCAGGAAAATGAACTCGCAGGATGTCACCCACCTGCCAATCTGTGCCTAACGATTAACTTGTCAGATGTCAGCATGTCCATAACATTATGTAGCCATTCAGTCACACGTGGCTTACGTCAAGGGCTTCGTGTGGCTGGTTAGCAGTAGAGCATGAATACACAAGAGGAACTGATTTGTATTTTTGCTTCTGTGTTTCATCCTACAGGCTGTGGTAACTGAGTGATCTCGACTGTTTACGGTCGAGATGTCCAGTGAGCTCAGCTGTGGCCGGATGATTCCGACTGCATCGGCTGTCAAGACCTCGCTGTTAAGAGCCGCCCATATCTCTTCACTCACTCACGATTCCGACTGCAGTCGGGCAATGTCGGGCGAAGTCGGTTGATGTCGGCTGTTGTGCTCGGGTAATGTCGGCTGCGTTCAGACAATGTCGGTTGAAGTTGAGCGAATTTTTCCATGCCAGATGTTAAGGTTTAATTTCACTCAGGTTAGGAACAAAACGAGTTTTCTTATGAGAGAGTTTGGCGTGGGGAAAATTTCCGCCGCTAGGTGCACAGTGTTCCAAAGAGGTTAATTTTAATTAAAATGTTAAACTACATGAATAATAAAAGAGGAAGAATCTACTCAGTTAAGTGGTTATTCTTTGTTTTTTTTTATTTATGAATATTGCAATTATTTGGTTTTTTAAGGTAGACAACAGAGAAAATCAGTTACACATGCGACACTAGCGCTCGCCTAGTGGCGAAATGTCTTATTTGCCAAACTAAAATCATTGAGCTCCCCACTTGAGTAGATGTCTGCCGTGGTCGAGGGATGTAGGCTGCGGTCGGGTGATGTCGGCGTTGGTCGGGGCGATGTCGGCATAGATCGGGTGGTGTCGACGTTGGTCGTGCTGTGTCGGCTGCGGTCGGGATACATCGGCAGCTGTCGGGAGGTCTCGGCACTGGCCGGGAGACGCTTCCTGTAACTGGGCCGCGGTTTGAGAGGCGACGCGGCGCGGCGGGCNCGGAAGCCAACAATGAGCGAAGCCCCACGCCGGCGTGGCGCCGGTCGCGACCTTGCAGTCTCTAGTTCCCTAGTAGTCGGGCGTCGGCGGCGGCGGCGTCGCAAACCACGCTCACGGGAGACCATGTGGAAGACCCTCGCCTTATTCTGCTGCAGGTACGGAAACTACTCACAGTTACTTCCAGTCAGCCGCTCGTTATACCCGCAAAATACCCATCGTTATTAGCGGCAAGTTTGACTTCACTCCTTCACAAGATCATCTTTAGAGATGATGGAAAATCGCGAAAATATTTTGACCCAACTCATCATCCATAATTAGGGGCAGTGACTTTTCGCGAAAAGATTTCGAGACAAGATACAGCCCAAAGCACTGTAGGGTCGTCCAGCTTCTTTGGTTGGCTAAAAAATGTTCTGGCCCGTGTTAACTGTTTGCGCACGAATCACGAAGGTTCAGTGTCGGAGTTACTTAGTACTGAGTGGCTCGGTCAAAGACGGACACGGCACCAGCAGCCAATGGAGGTATAACAACAGCTGAGGCGTGTATGTAGTATTGAAGTCTAGTATGTGCTCTAATTTTTACGTGAAAAGTCACTGGCCCTTTACATAACTAGATACTTGAAAAATTCGCCAGTTCAATGACCTACGGGCTAGACTCAACAGTCTTATGCACTAATATGCCGATATTAACTACGCATAGGTTGTCTTATGTCACAGTGGAAGGCGACGATTGGGCCAGCGTTCTCGAGGAGGCGTCAAACACCGGCGTGGACCAATGGCTAAAGTTATATAAACACACGTGTTTTGAATTCTAACTTGTCCCAAAATGAATCCGCGAATTTTTAATGTGTCTATCTATAACGCGCTAAGTAGTTTATTATTTCATGATTGGATGACCAAGGTTTTGTCTCGGCTAAGTTGTTTGCAGACCAATAACGAACGTTCTGCCGTATAGTATCAGAATCCTTATTGGCCTAGTGAAATGGGGTAGTAGCTCCATATATGAATGACAGCCAATAAGGAAAGAAAACTGTCGGACACAGTACGTTGAATCCTAGCAAACAGTCAACTTTTCATGCGACAAACCATCATCTCTATTCATGTTCCACGATCACAAACACGAAAATTTTGCTAAGTAATTTGGTGCTATGCTAAGATGCAAACACTAGCGCATTTGTCTTGTTTTTTTTTTCATTGAACATCAGTTTGCTCAAAATACCCCGGAGGACTGTGCGCCTATAATATACACCTAAAGGGAGAGTGGTCGAATAACGTACAACAAAGGCCAATGTAAAGACAGTATCACAGAGACAGCAGCTAATAAACAAATGTAGATCGTTGTAGTGTACACAGGACTTTAGGTTTTAGCTCACTGCCAGCTGAATTCACGAAATACCCGCACTTTTAGCCACGCTTTCATTGGTTGCCGTCATTCAAATACCTGACCTCGTGAATTGTACAGGTTACTATGACGTTTAACTTCTGTAACTGGATATGAGAGTGCCTATTTTGGATAGTAGGACAACATGCCACCCGAACGACCATGACATATATTCAGAGTTACGTCTGCTGCCAAATAATGATGGGGATTTTGCACGTCATTCGGGAAAGAAAATGTCATCTCACAATTACACTTGGCCGAAAATGAAAGGAAACTTGCTAGTGTGCTCTTAGGAATTGAAGTTTACGTCGAGGGTTAGTTCTTTTCGAGAGAACAGGGGGTTCCTCGCTATAGCTCACCATATCTCATTTTTATTTCTTGTCGTCTTGACTCAATTTGCCTACTAGGTGGAGTTTCAAAGGAAGATCAGATGTTTCCACGAAGATGCATTTTTCTGACGCCCCTGAATTGTTTTGTCATTTGAATAAAAACTGATTTTTAAAAATATTTTCTGGAATTCGGCACTATTGTGGGTACAGCATATTTCATGTATTATCTTTACAGACGTTTTATACTCCCGCTGTTTCTTTAGACACGTAAGAATTACAAGTCCGGAGAACAAAACAGGCTTCTCTTAGTAAAATCACACCTGATACTGTAAATGAAGTTGGATATAATAATTGTACAAACTATTGAAAGTAAAATTGATGAAATATTTATTTCATTTATGTATTTAACGTATTATATATTGTTCACGACATCTGTACGGATTCCTGCAGACGGAGATATATAACTTTGTACCTGCGTCGTCGAGTGCAGCCACTTCCGTATTGAAACGCGCTTTTCTGTTCGACTCAGCTGCAAAATAATACAACTGCCAGGTTTGCCACGTTAGGCGATTTACCTCCATCGTGGCTGCTTCGAGCGTCTGTCTCGTTATTCCATATACAGAGCTGGTGACTTTTTGCGAGAAAATATGAGTACGCGGTAGACTTCAATCCTGTAAGCACCCAACAGCAGTTTGTCTATTAACATTGGTTGCTGTCTGCTTGAGAAAGCGTCTTCATATTTGACAGCACCAATCAGAATTCGGCAACATCGGCACGGCTCCTACGTCGTTCGTGTGCAGAAAATTTACACGTGTTAAAAAGTAACTAAGCCAATCAAGATAGGTATACGACCCTACGGTGTTTTGAAATATAACTTATCTTGAAATCTTTTCGCAAAATTCCACCACCTCTAGTTACTGGTGTACTGGAAGATGGTCACGGCCTCTATCACAGCGGACCAATAACAACAGACATTAGTCGGAACGACTGGTGACTTCTTTGTGGACAAGGGAGGTGAAGACACATCGACAATAAACTCCGACAGGGAGTGAAGCGGACTTCCCTCTACTGGCACGCATACAAGCAACTGTTAGACACATGAAGAATTCGCGGATTCATTTTTGGACAAGCTAGAATTCAAAACACGTGTGTTTATATAACTTTAGCCATTGGTCCACGCGGTGTTTGACGCCTCCTGGAGAACGCTGGCCCAATCGTCGCCTTCCGCTGTGACGTAAGACAACCTATGCGCAGTTGATATCGGCATATTAGTACATAAGACTGTTGAGTCTAGCTCGCAGGTCACTGAACTAGCAAATTTTTCAGGTATCTAGCAATTATTTCGCTTTAGAATTTCTCCGAGTGTTTAAAGTGTTAAATTTTTCACCACCTGTAAGAAGAAATCGACGAGTGCTTTGAAGGAAAAAAAAACTCTCAGTGGAGGACGGCGCGCTTGTTATAACGGTGAGAGCCTCGTAATAAACACGTGTTGAGGTGAGTACTTACCGCTCAGCAGCCGGGCGGGACTGTTTACCTGCCCGAGTTAGCGCGACCCGTTCCCCGCGCAAGCCGCTGTGCGTATCCAGGTCGCGTTCTCGTCCGTGCCCTTGACTCGCATCGCGCCGCCGCGCCGCGGAGTTCCGGGTTCGAGTCCCGGCCAGACACCTCAATCACCTTCGCGTGAAGAACAACAGTCGTGGATCCCACCCACCTGGGTCTTGAACTGTGTGCGGTGGCGTGTGTTCGCGACAGACGTTCTCCTGCAAAACTACTAAGCGTGCGTACAATGCGCTGATCTACGAAAAGAACACGCACTTCAGACGAGGGCTGTTGAGTGCTTTCAAGACGTCACGCACATTACAAACACCATTTCAAAGTACTCCAAAATGGTTTAAAAAAAAACGGCATTTTCAAAGCGCAGTATCTTAAAATATACGCGCCAGATCCATACAAAAGTACTTTAAGACCCCGCATTAAACGTTTCTGCAGACTTTCCACCAATAAAATAGAAGGGTCACTACTGCAACTCCCATGCGTAGAGACCTGAACAATTCGCGGATTCATTAATAGGGCAAGCTAGAATTCAAAACACACGCGTTTATATAACTTAATCCATTGGTCCCCGCCGTATTTGACACTTCCTGGAGAATGCCGGTCCAATCATCGCCTTCCACTGTGACGGCATATTTGTACATAAGACTGCAGAGTCTAGCCTGCAGGTCATCGAACTCGCGATTTTTTCCGGTCTCTACCCACAGGTACACGAAGCGCGACGAGAACACTGCGCCAGTTAAGGGCCTTGCACTTAGCGACGTTGGCGCACTCGATGCGCGCGGCAGTATCCCGTGCTTCTCGGTCTCAGCTAGGCGGGAGCCTTAAGTGGATTATGAAAAAGTAATTTTGGCAGAAAAAAATTATTTTGGTTTAAAATATTATTTTTTATGACTCATTAGTAGAGCTAGTGATTTTGCGCGAAAAAAATATAAGTACATGGTAGACTTCAATAAGCACCCAACAACAGTTTGTCTTCTGCCATTGGTTGCTGTCTGCTTGAGAAGGCGTTTTCATATTTGACCGGGGCACTGAGAATTCGGCAACATCGGCACGGCTCCTACGTGATTCGTGTGCAGGCAGTTAACACGAGCCAAAAGGAAATTCAGCCAATCAAAAATAGATAAACGACCATACAGTGTCTTGAAATATAACTTTTCTTGAAATTTTTTTTGCTAAATGTTACTACCCCTAGACTACACATTAACTCCTTGAGCACGGCACAGATTTACTGCCACTGAATAAAGGTTGAAGTGAGCTGCCTATATTCACGACTACAGCAATATCAGTAGTGTTGATCTCTGCATTTCCACCTGCCTTCGTCCTATTGGTCCTGGCTACACCGGACACGCCTACTGCACTCTGCAACGTTTATTATTGGCTGACCGTCGAACAACTACGTTTTAATGCATACGTCTCCATTTTTCCATGAACAGCTTCATCTCGAACATTGAAAGTTGTACCAGTTATTCATTACATTGTTGTGGTAATGTGACTTACGATGGTAGCGACAGGACAAGTCATGCGACCATAAAAAACATAACGAAAAACAAACAATTTCATTAAATTTTTAATAAGTTGGGGTATATTTTGTTTTCATCTAATTTTATCTTAATTAAAATATTTCAGTAAGCGTACAAGGGAAGAATGCATATTCTTAAAAAAGTTGTATCTCATTATCTTTAATTAGTATACAGGGAAGATAACATACATTTTTTTAAAATTTAACATTGCCAGTATAGGCCTTTCATACTCCCTGTAACTCTTTGAAACTCAGTGTAATTTACGGTTTCAGGTGTCGCAAATAATATATTTAAGCTAACACGACAAATGATCGGTTTACTTATCAGTAGGGCCAGTGACTTTTCGCGTAAAAATTGGAGCACACAGTAGAATTCAATACTATATACACGCCTCAGCTGTTGTTATACCACCATTGGCTGCTAGTGCCGTGTCCGTCTTTGACCAAGCCACTCAGGACAGAGATAATTGGGCACTGAGCTTCGCAGTGTACAGCACTGGCCAAGTATAACCTTCCTGTGCAACATGAACACAACTGCGAGTACCGTCTCTGAACGTGTTAATGCACGGCGTGCTGCACAACGAGAGAAATTACGGCCGGTGCTGCACACTGGACGGAAGCGGGCGGAAATCCACCAGTAAGATTTCCGATGGCCGCAGATGGCAAATGGGAAACTTATAAATGCCTGCAGGAACACTTCTCATAAATTGCACTGCCTGTTTCTGTTAAGCGTGTCATTTTTTTTCAGAAGTCTTTATACCAGAAATTCTTTCTGTCGTCACAGCTGGAATGGGAAGTTGCGATTGTGGACGTAGAATATTAAACAAAAACAGGCCTCTGCTCCCTACGTATAACTAGGGCCACCTGGTTTTTCGCGAAAAGATTTCCGCACATGCTAGACTTCAATACCATACCGGCATGCCAGCAGTTTTCTTTTGTTTATTGGCCGCGTGTCTCTGTGTGAACACATTTCCTTACTTGACTGGCCAATCGTAATACAGTTACTCCAATACTGTACAGACGGTCCTACATATAAAATTAATAAGACCAAAAGATAAACAACGGCCGTGTTTTGGACCATTGCTCAAAAATAATTGATTTTTTTTTCGCACACATATTCAACCTTTGCTCTACAGAGTAGCCTAGATAGCAGAACACTCATAAACGTTTCTTCCTAGAAAAAAAAAACTGAGAAACAAACGGCCATGAAAAGAGAAGTCGCCGGAAGCGATGCGTCGTCTGAAGTTCCCGAGATGAGGTCGCTAGCCTCAAGGTATTTCACCGTGAACAGGCGGGCAGGTCATAGTGGCGCTTCGTCAACAAGTCCTTTTGTTGCGGCGCCTTCTTTGTCGCAGGCCCTTAACCTTCACCATACAACCCACCCCCCTCTTTCCTCCGGACGTGACCTCGGCACAAGCCCCTACAGGGGCTCCTCGACATCGTGGTCCCTTCCAAAGACAGCCAGCCTCTCTTCCGAGGCGAACGAAAAACCATGTAGTTAGGGAATGGGAAATTTCGCTAGTTCGTCTTAGGATAAGCCAGACTTCAAATACACGCACGTTTCTGTAATATGTTTGCCGTTGGAGGGCCGTTTATTAGACACGCCCAGATGCACTCTGAGCCAGTAAAAGACCTGCAAGAAAACAATAACAAGCACTGAATGCCGCGTCTCAGGTAAAACTGGCCCCCCCTCCCCTTGGTAGAGCAGCTTCTTTCAGCCACATGATATATTTGGAGAATATATTTTTTACCAAGAGGTAATATCTTATTGGTAGGGCCCCTGATTTTTCGCGAAAAAATCAGAGCACTCAGTAGACTTCAATACTTCAATACCTCGGCTGTTGTTATACCTCCATTGGCTGCTGGTGTCGTTTCCGTCTTTGACCAAGCCACTCAGGACTAAGTAACTCCGACACTGGACCTTCGTGATTCGTGCACAAACGGTTAACACGGGCCAGAACATGTTTCAGCCAATCAAAATAGGTGGACGACCACACAGTGCTTTGAACTGTATCTTGTTTCGAAATCTCTTCGAGAAATATCACTGCCCCTAGTTATTGGTCTAAGGAAAATCATTAAATAAACTGGCGTAGGAGATGAGAGATCAGGTAGTAGTCACACGTTGCCCGTATGCCATACGGGCAACGAGTTAAGTGTTAAGAATGCAGAAGTGATAGAGCCCCTTAAACCTTGAACTCCAGCAGCACACGCCAGCAAAATGGCGTATCTGGCAAGGCACGTGTTTGGACTCCGTTCTCCGATGGGCACCTAGTAACTTACTCGCCAGCCGGCAGGCCAGAGCGCTGTGCCCAATCAGACACAAGACCCGTTCCCCGAGCCTCGGGCAGCCAATCAGAAACCATAACGGCCACATCAATAGAACCACCACGCCATTTCGCCCCTATGTACTAATCTACTCTCTGGTTACTTGTTGCTTGTCAGCTTACAAAAATTCTGGAATACCATAACATATGTGGTTTTATAAGTAGGTTTTCTATGTTCTAATGTTTTGAATGGGTCGCGTTTTTTGATGCTTACATTTACTGCTACAGTTTTTGTCCATTTGTTTATGGTCGATTTTTTGTACTCTTTGGTGCTGTTTTTTATTATTAAATTTTGGATGTTATCCTTTTACGCCGAACATAAGAATTTTTGTGCTTATTTTTCTGTTGTCTGTGTTTTAAGTTTTGCTTAATTTGTTTTATATGTTTTAAGCTTTGGTTGTTTTTCGTCGACAGGGTTGCTCAGATATAAATATATGTCCTTTGTGAACACAGATGTATTGTGCTCTCCATCAATTTTTGGACTTTTCTAAGTGATTGAAGACGTTTTTTTACCCGTTTTCATCCCACAGCCATTATTGTTATAATTCGATGTCAACCTGATAATAAAGACAGTCATGTCCGTTTCTGAATATGGGCTAATGCGGTTATTCGTGTCTAGTTCCAGTTATTCGGTAATCTGCAGCTGACTTCGGAGGTCATCCGTTGCCGTGCACACCGACAAGTCACGCTACGCGTCGGGAATACCGAACCTTTGATAGGTCGAGCCCAACTGCCCCCTTATCCTCCCTTGGCCCATGTTTAATGAGCGGTGAGTCGATACGTTAAGTGGTTCCGTGTCCGGTATCGTCAGGAACTTCCATAGCTTCTAATCCTTGCCCGCTAAATGTCACTTTGATCTATACTTTCAGTGCACAGATATACACAAAGTTTTATTGTTTACCAGGCGGTTTAGTATAATACAAGCGATCCTAGGTGTTGTATGAATCGTATGCATATTGCGCTGTTTTTTTATTTCATGGACGTTTATGTGCTTAAGTAAAATATTAGTTTTCAACTGTTTTTTTTTATGTCATCGCACCGAGGTGTGTATCAAACCAAGCTATGTCAGACACTGCATGAACATCATTCCTGTTAGTCTTTCCATTGCTATTGGTCCAAATTACGCCGGACACCCGACTATATAGTACAAAGTTGACTATTGGTTGGGTGTCGGAGCGGATATAGACTTTCGGTTTGGGGAATAGGAGGAGGGTTCTGGTTCATGATCTTTTAGGAAACAATATTAAATTAATCAAATAAAATCACTATTTTAAAAACTAACGATAATATTTTATTTCAATTTTAAAACATTTACAAGACAGTTTTATGTACATGTTAGGGATTTTTATTGGGCAAGTGGGGGAGGGGGAGTTCCCTGTTACACCCCTTCTAAATTAGCCACTGGTTGGGTATCAGTAGGGCCACCTGTTATCGCGAAAAAAAAAATCGGCCACTATAGTTGTACTTCAAAACACTTCAGTTCAGCACCAATATATCGAAGTTGAACACGCGCGCATCTAACGGTGTCTGCCAATCAATCACGGGCTCTCAGGGTTAGCCTATAACTTTATTCTGATTGGCCCAGTCGATTATAAAATGTCTTCGAACACAA
The DNA here is from genome assembly GCA_002778355.1 of Clitarchus hookeri. Classification (NCBI taxonomy): domain Eukaryota; kingdom Metazoa; phylum Arthropoda; class Insecta; order Phasmatodea; family Phasmatidae; genus Clitarchus; species Clitarchus hookeri. The sequence continues at coordinate 124,279 of NQII01004673.1, forward strand.
ATGGCCAATACCCAAAGGGAATTTGCAAACTTGCTCGCAAGAAGTTGAAATCTAGCCTGCGCATAAATATTTTCGCGAGAAACAGGTGGCCCTAGACATCAGCCAATTAAGTACTGAGTTTATCGTGTCACAATATAATTTTCTTTCACGTGCAAACGGAGGTTCAAACAACCGTGTTTATATGGGTAGTAATTAGGCACACCTGATTTTAGCGAAAAAAAATTCAACGCATGGCAGTTTTCATCACCTGCGTACACACCTACGGTTTTCCTTTGCTTATGGGTAGAGACCTGAAAAATTCGTGTTTTCATTTCGGGACAAGCTGGAATTCAAAATTCCGTACGTTTGTATTGCTAATGCTATTGGTCTACCCGTTAAATTACACCTCCTGAACAACTCTGAGCCTATAATAAATACACAGTAAATTGCAGACCAAATCACCGTCTTCCGCTAATACAACAAGCAACCAATGAACAGTGATATCTGCATGATTTTGCATACGAAAATAGAGTATAGCCTACAGGTCATTGAACTCGCGAATTTTTCAGGTCTCTACTTATGGGCCATGATTTTATGACAATTTTTACTTGACCAGGGTAATCCGCATTGGGTTACTCAAGAGAGGAAAGTTTGTGATCCCCGGGCAAGCACTGAAGAACGTTGCAAGTATCATCTACACGCAGTATCTTCACATTTTTTAAATCAAACCTTTGGAAAAACACCCCGTGCATGGCGAGTTTGCTTGTTCCCTCTATGCCGCGTATAACAAGCGCTTTACATTTTTTTCAACATAAAAATATTTTATTTTTGGTTAAATTGAACTTTAACTTTTCATTTATAAACAATAACATTATATTTATAATTAATACTGTCACGGGGCGGGAGCACCAGGGGGAAACCCAACCCCCTCACGACAGTGACCAATGCGTCCTTCTCCATCCACAACATCCATATCAATGTATGAACTAATAAACTCTTTAAAACTTTGCGCAGATATCATAAGTACATTGAAAAACTCAAGTAAAGAATCCCATCCCATAGGAACAAATGACAAGATGAATTATCCTCAGTTGTGAGAAATGAACAATTGACCCGAATTTCGTTTTTAACCATATAATTTCGGACTAATATATCTTTTTTTTTTAAATACCCCAAAAGTTTAATACAAAAATATATAAGACTATTAAAAACCTTTTTAAACAGATAAAAAATTGCACAATTGAATAATATTGGACTTAAATAAAATTACAGAGTAAATGCCCATTAAAATACAAATCTTTTAAAGAGTTCCTTCTATGAAGCCCACCCCATGTTCTCTCTCGAGCAGTCTTCAAGCGAGGGTATATGCAGTCTAGCCAGCATCTCCAAGAGTTCGTGACGTCAGGTGTTGAGGAGACTCCATAAAGGTGGCGCTGATCGTCTTGGCGGCGCAATCACAACCCGATGACGTAGTAGAAGCGTCGCACCGTCTCTAGGCAACGCCAGCCAGGTGCTGAGGAGGGGAAGTGGGTGAGTTGGAGGGGGAACCCTCGTAGTCGCGCAGTCGACCAGTTGATCGTGGCGCGTAAGCCAGGCCATCCCACACCGCTGTGCATCGAAGGGGGGCATAGACATGCATGTTGAATAACCCACCCGATATCCCTCGTAGGGCACGTAATTCAACTGCATAGTAGACGAGAATTGTGCGGTGTTCCAGGCACACCATCACAAAACTAAAAAAATATATAGAATAATAGGTGTGTTGGTAATACTTAGTAAGAAATAGTTCTAATGCAAAAGTGCGCACAAATATGGTGCATTGTCCCTTTCGTGTATTTTTTTTTTGACTAATTTAAGCTTCCTTTTGCAAATGACGGAGGAATAGTATAAAAGTATAACTTTAGCACGTCTTCAGAAAAGTTTAAATTAACAGTAATGGACTAAAAACGATCCTGTTACGAAAGTGGATCTCAGCTAAAGCATTCAAAACTCAACGAAGCAGGGTCTCTTTTCGCGAGAATCAGGTGTTCCCTATTTACATCAGACAATAACGCGGCTGCCTAGTGGGAGACCGTATAGGTAGAGCGAATGATTTATCGCAAAAAAAATGAGTACATGGTAAACTTCACTACCATATGCACCCAACAGCAGTTTGTCTATTGCCATTGGTTGCTGTCTGCTTGAGAGGGCATTTTCATGTTTGACCGGGCCATTCAGAATTCGGCAACATCCGCACGGCTCCCACGCGATTCGTGTGCATACCGTTAACCGGTGTCAGAAAGTAATTCAGCCAATAAAGATAGGTGAATGATTTTACAGTGTTTTGAAATATAAATTGTTTTGAAATTTTTTCACGAAATTTTACTACCCCTAGTTAAGGGGTTAAGGTTTGCTGTCACTGAAGACAAGGTTGAAGTGAGTTGCCTATATTCTACTACAGCAATGTCACCTTGGGTAATTACATATAATAGGGGCTTTTCCGAAAATTGGGGAAAAAAAACTGCAAATACATATGGTAATTGCTAGAGACTTGCAAAATTCGCGTTATTATTTAAGGACAGGTTTTTTAAGGCCCGAAGGCCAGCGCACCCTCCAAACCTCCCGCACTGTAACTGTACTCCTAAGTAAAACAGTGCGCTGTACTTTTTCTGTCCATTACTAGGGGCCATTCACTTTCTTGATACCTGCAACCGGTAGAAAAACCGATTTTCTCACTTTAAAAAACCTGTCCTCACCAATCAGGGTTCCTCCAAGTGTTTGAGTATCCCGTTATGGGTCATCAGAAATTTGCTGGTACCATTTGTCGAATTCTTCTAATCGTTTCCCAATCCGAGTAGAGAATTCGTTCCATATCTTATGGAGATCTTTGTTGGTCATCACATCTTCTAGTCTCCAGTGAATGACCTTTGTTCGAGTTTGTTCCTCAAGCCAAACTCGTAAGTCCTCTGTCTTGAGACAGTCTTCTAGCACATGGTGTACTGTGTCATCCACACCACATACATCGCACAGCGGAGATTGCACGAGTCGCAGGCTGTTTAGCCTCGCCTTAAAGTTGCCATGTTCAGTTGTTAGTTGCATGCTGTAGTGGTTCACAGTGATCCACTTACAGCTCATCCTGGCTTCGATGTCAGGCAGTAACTCGAAGGTTTGCCGACCTTTCTCCGAGTTAGTCCAGGTGTTTTGCCATTCTTCCAGAATGTCAGCCATTAGCGTGTCCTTATATTCTTTGGACAGCCTGCCGGCCCGCGCCCTCTCCGCCGTGAGTCCCCTGTATTTTATCAGCAAATCTGCTGGAAGAACTCCCTCTATTACTGGAAGAGACTCATATGACACAGTTTTATATGCACCGGTAACGGTCAGCAAAGCTGCTCTTTGAGCACTTATAAGCTTTCTTCTGTGCCACGAAAGTGCAGCCCGGTGGTGCCACATCACCGCACCATATGTTATTATGGCTTCAAAAACTGCATTGTATATAGTTCTGAGTGTGCCATAATTTAGGCCCCAGTTTGTATTGCCGATTCTCCTGAGTTTTTGGAAAACCATGACTGCCTTCCGCGACACATATTCAATGTATTTTAAGAAGCTCATGTTTTCATCCATGATGACTCCGAGATACCTACATTACTTCACATATTGGACTGGGCTCCCCCCGAAGTACACGGTCGGACTTCGTTTTAATTTTCCCTTAACTAGCATGGTTTTGGTTTTCTCTATTGAGAATTCCAACTTCACACTTTTGGACCAGTTCCAGGTTTTGGACATTATCTCACTTGCTTTTGTCTCTAGTTCTCTTGAATTCCCCGAGACTAGGATAGGTCCGAGGACCGATACCTGGGGGCATCCCTTCGTAAGCTCTTTCTTTACTTGGGTTGTCCTGGATGAGTAGATACTCCATCTTTCACGGAAGAAGTCCAGGATGACCCTGTACAGGTTGGCTGGGCATTTCTTGTTCTTTAACCGATGCATTACCTCCGGCCACCAGGCATTATCGAACGCTCCAGATATGTTCAGGTATATTGCCATCACATATTTGGCAGAGGAACCCCTGATCTTCTCCATTATGTCATGAAGCGCAAAGTCAGTACCGGTTCCTCTTCTGAAGCCATACTGGTGTTCATTTAGTGTGCCTTCTGCTTCCAAGGCCATTATTAGTCGTCTGTTGATCAGATTTTCATATACTTTGCCTAGCACCGGAAGCAATGTCAAAGGCCTGTACGATTTAGGGTCGTCCAACTCTCTCTTGTTTTCATTTTTCAGGATTCTTAGGCATCCCAGTTTCCAAGGGAAGGGAACACACCGACTTGGAGACAGTCGTTATATATGCCCAGAAGAATTTTCTTTATTCGAGAATAACACCCTTTTAATATTTCGGTTGTTATGCCGTCCATCCCTGTTGATTTCCCATTCTTCATGTTGTAGACTATCTGCTCCAGTTCTTCCATTTCGAAGTTTGGTGCATCCTGCACTTCTGGAATTACTTCCATTGTCTGTCTCTCTGCCGTGTGCTCCTCCCCCTCTTCCCCCATGGAGTCATCAGGCAGGAGGGCCTGGAACAGGACTTCCATTGAATCTTTCTGATTCGTTAACAACTTACCATTTGATTTCATGCATGGTGGTGGCACTGCCCTCTTGGTATTGTTTGAGGCCAACTTGTACACAATACCGAAAGGATCTTCGTTTCCGGCCCGTGTTACGAAGTCCTCCCATGATTTCTTCTTTTTCTTGCGAACCCTGCTGAAATAAGCCTGCTTTTTCACTTTGTATGTTTGCGAAAATTGATCCCTTTCTTCGCCACGAAGCTGGTGTAGCTTCTTCCTTTCTTTTCTTAGAACTTTTCTCTCTTGGTACAGTTCCTTATCCCACCAGGACAGGTTGGGAAGTCCTCGGGATGTCTTCTTCAGGTTCTCTTCGCATGTATCTTGAATGATTTTCGTAAGTTCGCCAACTCGATCATTCAGATTTGTGTTATTGTTATCAATTAGAGCAAGCCTACCCAGCAGGGTCCCATCGAAGGCCGCCCAGTCTGCCATATTGTGCACAAATCGAACCTCCCCTTCAATCTGTTGTGGCAAGCGCCGTTCACCTTCATCACCAGTGAGTACATTGAATGTACTCAAGCGGTGGTCACTGGAGCTTTCCTCAAGCACTTTCCATTCCATAATGGCGTTGTTTGCCTTTCTGTTTGTTACATTTACATCCAGGTATGATTGCGTGCCGTGGGCCTGCGAGACAAATGTCAGAAGATTACCTTCTTCGTTTGCCACATCCATATCATTAGCCAGGATGAATTGACTACTATGTCTCCTGCTTCATCATCGACAGGTGAATGCCACAGATCTGATTTAGCGTTAACATCAGCGCTTAAGATCAGAGGTTTCCCTTTAAATGTGCCAATAATGATTTCCCATCGATCAAGATGCGTGTCATCCCCGGACCGGAAGTATGAGGATACTACCCAGAACTGTGTTGTGCCCTTAGTTATCTGTGCACATACGTGGTGGGTGTCCGAGACACTCGTTAATACCATAATTGCCACGTCTTTGTTGACCCTCAATATCCCAGCCCGAGGACGAACACCAACAGTGAATACATCACCCCGCAGGCCCACAACATCTTCAAAGGGAACGTATGGTTCCTGGAACATTTCAACATCAAGTCCCCGCTCCAGAACAATCCTGTTCAGTTCAGCTGCTACTGCTGTCGATCGTTGCATATTTAGCTGCTCACACCTTAGGACATTAGACTCCATAGTCTATTCGTGAGAGTTCCACGGACAGGGCTCTCTGGTATTCCAGGCAATCACGGGATTCCACTCTGTGATCGTGCTGCTGACCCTTTTTTTGTGGCAATTGGCACATATCTCTGTGAAGTTGGTTTCCTGTTTCTTAGGGCAGTTCTTAAATTCATGGCCCTGGTCACCACAGCACGGGCAGGTGGACTGCGCCTCTCTACATCTACCAGCAATATGCCCCCATTGCTGGCATTTATGGCATCGTGACAATGACATGTAGTCCTTGAATCTACAGCTTTCATAGCCCACATATACTCTTTCATTTTCTATAAGTGCATTTCTGGTCTGTGGGTCGCATTGCAGTACCACATTCACCCTGTCCGTGTCCCGTCTCCCAGTTCTGTGACTCACTGTCACGGCCTTTACAAGACTTTGTAAGCTGTGGCCTCCACATGTTCCATTGAAATTTTGCCTGAAAATGGTTTCAGGTAGTCCAGTTCCATCCTCATTACGAGGTACGTCATATATGACGATTTTAGGCCCATGTCTCTTTGGTGCCTCTAACTTGAGGCCCAATGCCTGCATTTTTTAAGGACAGACTGAACTACAAGATATTGTGCGTTTGGCCCAATTCAGCCATTGGCCAAAACAATGTTGCGCACGCCTCGGATAACTCTTGAGCCAATAATATAACTTCAGCGGTGGCGTGGCCAATCTCTTTTAAGGGGTTAAAGCAGACGTGTGACGTTGATTACAGTGCAGCGGTCAATGAAACCACCAACTATGCTCACTTTTTTATAGGACAGTGGAGTATATCAAGTCACCGAAAGACAACGCGAATTTTGCACTTCACTCGTCATTACTGGAGACCTGAAAAATTCGTGAGTTCAATGACCTGTAGGCTATAATCTATTTTCGTATTGCAAAATTCTGCAGATATCACTGTTCATTGGTTGCTTGTTGTATTAGCGGAAGACGGTGATTCGCTCTGCATTTTACTGGGTATTTGATATAGGCTCAGAGTTGTCCAGGAGGTGTAATTTAACGGGTAGACCAATAGCATTAGCAATACAAACGTATGGGGTTTTGAATTCTAGATTGTCTTGAAATGAATTCGCGAATTTTTCAGGTCTCTAGTCATTACTAATCACACTAAATATGAATTTTATTTGGGCTTCACGTAATTTTCAGTATATACCATGAAATGTGATAGGAGGTATAAGAATATCGGGGTGTTTATGAGGTAAAAAACGTAAAATGTATGTCCAATATATTTCTACCGGGTCACTATGTTATGTTAAATGCGAGAATAGCTTTGGAAACTAAACCTTAATTCAGAAAACGTGATTCACAGGGTATATTTATGCTGACGCACTAAGGTTATACCGGTAAAAATGACTGTAATCAGGCAGTGTCGGAATATCATTTAATTCTGTTGAATTTCTCAAGTCTTACCTCGTCTATATTCACGAGAGGATTGTACTACGTAACATATTCGTAGTAGAAATATATACATATAGTATTTGATACAAAAAAACGTTCACAGGTGGTGTTTACAAGCAGTTGATGTGTATCGCTATGATACATCCGTTGACCAATGATGCACAGAGACAGGAAACCTATGCGCATCGATTTTGGTTTACGTGACGGTTGTATGCCGGGAGAGTGCGCGATTTCAGTGTGCCGTGTGAATTAGACCGTGCAAAGGCGTGTGATGTACGAGTGGTCTTAAGCGTTGCCATTATTTTCATCGAGAAAACCCGCCGACCAGCGGCATCGTCCGGCACGATTCCCACATGCAAAAGTCCGGTGAACCGGCCAGGGATTGATCCCGGTTCGCCTTGGTGGGAGGCGAGCAGACTAACCGCTCAGCCACCGCGGCCCCTCGTGAACATCAGGTGTCCCTAGTATCGTGTGGCAGATCTGTTCCGAGGCGGCCTTGGCGGCCTTGACCGGTGGTCGCGAGGTGAGTTTGAACGGCGAAGCACATCCGAAGCGCCGAACGGAAGGTCGACCGTGTCACTTGGCACTACACTCGGGGTCGCTCTCGCATCAGATCCTTGACCTACCGCGGCACGGCTCTCACTTTCTGGCAGGCTGCTTGAGGACTCGCGCTGGATTCCCGTCTGCAGTGCACTTATGAACACCGCCACCGCGATACGCCGCTGTAACACAGGACTAACTGCTCTGAGCGAGGTGCAGATCTACTGGCAACTAACCACTTCGACACCGAGCGAAATTACCAAGTAAAATCATCATTTCCACCGGGTTTGATGCGAAACTTCCATATGTGCCCATTAAAAGTAAACATTTCATTGGTAGAGCTAGTGATTTTCACGATAAAATACGAGTACACCGTCTACTTCAATACTTTTAGCACCCGACATTAGTTTGTTTATTGGCATTGGTTGCTGTCTGCTTGAGAAGGCGTTTTCATATTTGACCGGGTCACTCAGAATTCGGCAACATCGGCAAGACTCCAACGTGATTCGTGTGCAAACAGTTAACACGGGTCAATAAGTAATTCAGCCAATCAAGATAGGTAAACCACTCTACTACAGTGTTTTGAAATATAACTTGTCTTGAAATCGTTTCGCGAAATTTCGCTACCTGTCAACATTAGTTTAGAGGTTGTGAAATTTCGCGAAACGATTTCAAGACAAGCTATGTTTCAAAACACTATAGAGTCATTTACCTATCTTGACTGTCTGAAATAGTTATTGCCACGTGTGTTAACAGCCTGCCCACGAATCACTTAGGAGGCGTGCTGATGTTGCAAAATTCTGATGAATGGCCAGGTTAAATATGAAAACGTCTTCTCAAAGAGACAACAACCAATATCAGTATACCATTTCTTGGTGGGTTCTAATAGTATTAATGTCTAACATGCACTCATAATTTTTTTTTTCGCGAAAAATAACTAGCTCTAAACATTAGTTATGTTGGTCTTTACGTTCCCACTTACAAAAGTTCTGTTGATTAACACAACACTGAACATGCCTGCTATATTCTTTAAAAAAGTGCATTAATGGCCGGCTCTCTGTCAATATATTGCCGAGTTTAAAGTTTCCCAATCAAATGTTCTTTCCCACGTAGACTAATACACAATCCATCCTGCTCATTTTAGTTACTAACCCTTTGAGTGTTTCTGACGTGATATAACGTTGCAGGGAACCTTATAAAAACTGCTGGCGTTGTAATATTTCTACACTCGTGTGTGACAGGTTCTTCCACCGCCACAACTGCCCTCCCAACCTCCGCATACCGACTACTATCCAGGAAGAGGACGGGAAAGGGAAGCTTATATCACAAACCTTTCAAAACAGAGTAATTGATAGTTACTTTCTCTTGCTGACCAGAATGGGTGGGTGTACACACAATTGTATAAAACACGGTTTCGTTTTATATTAGTTTAATTTCGGTCCAATATTATTTTCCTTCTGACCTCTTCTTTTAATTAACAAAATTATACACCTTGGGTTAAGCATATACAAACATTTGGTTTCCAAAACCATTCATTCATAAAATACATTTAAGACCCCAGTAAAACCTCTTTTAAAAACATCCAGTATTTTCCAGGAAACTCACTCATTATTAACACATATCATATATAAAAAAACACAATCTTATTGAAATCAATTGCCGAGGTCTTTGGTATCTAGAAGAAAAGGTTCCCAACCACTATCCAACTTTATTCCTTTTCGCAACACAATCACCTACACACTAGTCCACAAACATCTGAGCCTGTGTTTATTGCCCTCACCAGGTACACTCTGAGTGTAAGTCGTGCTCATGCGTATCAACAACAACCACACAATCATACAAAACAATAACATTTATACTCTTGAGTAATTCGCGACGTCCCTGATCACCAACTGTGTCCGCGAAATCTAAGCCCGAAATTCTTTCCTCTTAGTACCCAAAAACTCGCATTCGCCACTTTAGAGGCTAAGTTCCACGATGGACATCCAAAAACCAAATCCACCGTTCCCGCAAAACGAATACGAAGTCCCCTCGCACTTCTGCCAGAAACAAAGTCCTTCTACTCTGTAGAAAATATCCCAAGTACCGACACACCATTGCCGGAGACTAAAACCTCGCACGTTATTCCGCAGAATATTCTAAGTCCCACCTCACCAGTGAGAAATTAACAGAGTCCCAACTTATACTCAGATTCTGCATCGTAGAGCGACGTTCCTGCAGCACCTCCCCGTCTGCTAGTCCAAGTCCCGGAGATGGTGACAGTCTCCTCCTCCCAGCCGGGCCTCCCAGGCACTCGGCGACGATCTCCTCGATCGATGTTTTTCCTAACATACGCTATTGCTAGATATACCCGAATTTCGCGAAAATATTTACGCATTTGTTATATTTCAATACACTACGGACATACCAGCAGTTTTATTTTCTTATTGGCGGAGTTTTTTTGTGAGAAGACATTTTCTTACTTGACTACCCAATCAGAATTAGGCAACTCCGATACTGTACCTCTGTGATTCGCGGGCATACACGTTAAGACGCGTAACACTTAGATCATCCAATCAAGAAAGTGGATCTGAGCTTCACTGTTATGAAATACAACTGGTCGTAAAATATTTTCGCGAAATTCGGGTGTCCCTACCTATTGCTAATTATTAAGTGTACGTCCGAGGTAACGACGGGTGCTAAATGTGTCTCAGAGCGAAGCTCCCTACGCCTACAGGAGAGGAAATTGCATGCAAGGAGGCGTGCATCGCGGCAGAAAGGGACTTGGCAGCCATGGCTGCCGATTTTGGCCATGAATGCCTCCATAGATTGTACCAAAATCTGAGCGTATATCTAAGAAGAGGGACTGGAAAAACCGGCATAGACACCGCAAAACCCTCTTGACAGAAAATAAGTTCGAAACTTGTTCATGCATTATAGAAAATGCTACGGGAAACAACTGGTGTGATTCCATGCTCTTTAATGTGAATTTGCAAATCTAGAAGATAGGGGATGGGGCTTGTGGACACATGCGCCCTTGATGTTGGACTGCTGTCAATACTTAGGCTCAGGTGAACCAGAACAATAATATTGACAGCAGCAATTGAATGAAGGGGTCCACCTGCTTCTCATCTAGTCCGTCGGAAAACTGGGCAGCTCAATCGTAGCACCTACTCCATCTTCGCTCTTCTGCGCTGACATCAGGGTCTCCACGCCGTGGGTGAAGGCGGGGAGAAATTGCCCTTGGGAGCCACCCGCTCCCCATACTCCAAAATAGTCCGTCGTTCTTGGATGAGCTATTAAAAGCTTGCAAGGACACCCAGGACCTACCAGTGATGGTGGCGAATCTGCTGGCCCAGGAGTGAACGCTGACCTCAGGGATGCTTCCAAAGTCCGATACATTCAGTTCAATTCCTCACGTATCCACAGTCGGCAGCCCGCAGAATCCAGCAGTGAGGTTCGCTACACATAGCATATTTCAGCACCTCGAGATCCCTCCCAGCCCGCCTTGATCGTTGAGCTGCCTCCCTCACGATGCGCTTCGCCATCTCGTACTGAGCTACCTAGGTTCCCGACGTTCACTACGATGGCGCTTTCGCACCGGCCTGTTGGTTCACGGGCTGGTATTGGAATCTTCCCATCCACCCCAGAGCCTGGGGGTCCCCTATCTGCGATCTGGGGACGCGACGAGTTGCGGAATAGTCGCCGCACCCAATCTGCCATAGTCCCACCCGGGCAGATCCCGTAGAGAGAGAGAGAGAGAGAGAGAGAGAGAGAGAGAGAGAGAGAGAGAGAGAGAGNGAGAGAGAGAGAGAGAGAGCAGTCACGAACACGATGCACATCCTACGGTGCTCGGCTCGTTGATCTCCTCGATCCCAAGCTACACCCCTATTTATACTACCTGGTGGCCCCCCTTCACGGACACCCCCTTCCCCACAAATCCCAGGTCAGCGCACTCTATATTAACCACCTTTTTAATTAGCAAAAACAGAAGATCCAATCACACAATTTTCAGGCAGGTGGCCCCTTAACACTTCGCGCTGCAACCCGCCAAGTCGAGCGCCGGGGAGAACACAAATGATCAGCTGTAAAAGCAAACGGTCTTACCATCACACAGTAAAATACAACTCTCATTGGTGATGGAGCATACTCCGCCACACGTGTCTTCCAAGAACGGGGATGTCGAAATGTTATGGCGAACTATGTACAACACAGTTAAATTAAGATGACGTATGACGCCTGCAGCACTCGAAGCGCTGCCTTTCAGATCCACATTACCACATTAATCCTTAGAGGAGTGTGCACGTGTATTCTAGGAGCTATGCTTACATGGAAATTTCTTTGCTCTTAAAGACAAATCTTGCTATTTTATGGTTTCACTGTCTCTCACTGGACTTTATCGGAATCTAAATAAAAAATACAACTAGTCAACATTTCAATTCGTAAAAATTAAGACTGTTTTTTTTAAATAATTTATTAAATTAATGCCACGGATTGTAAAACCTGTTAAATATGCTGGTATACATTAATGGATACACAGTCTACACGCGACTCTATTGTCCGACGGCCAGCCAATAATAAACGTCGCAGAGTACAGTAGGCGTGTCCTGCATAGCCAGGGCCAATAGGACGAATGTAAGTGGAAATGCAGAGACAAACACAACTGATATTGCTGTAGTGGAGAATACAGGCAGCTCACTTCAACCTTGTCTTCAGTCGCAGTAAATGTCTGCCGTCCTAAAGGGTATATTTACAAAACATTCGCTAATACCAGTACAAGTTCCAGCGGCGAAACAGCCGCTGAATGTTTTTTTTTTTCGCACTAACAGGTTACTGCCCCAACCCAATCAGGCTTCCTCCCGAGAATTGATCAATCTTAAGGCCTCCGTTCACAAGTGCACTGCATTTCGGAAGCATGCGCTCCGACCTACTGCGGCCGAGCAGCAAGGTCGCTGTTCTCGCCGAATACTGATGAAGACGTGCTTGGCTCTGGGTCTGCTGGCAGTCTGCAGCGTCGCCGACTCACGGCCATTTTTTTTAAGACAGACGTTTATAAGTAGGGACGCCCGAATTTCGAGAAAATATTTCGCGACCAGTTGTATTTCATAACGCTTTAACTGAGACCCACTTTCTTGATTGGATGATTTAGGTGTTACGTGTCTTAGGTGCATGCCGCGAATCACAGATGTACAGTATCCGAGTTTCCTAATTTGGTTGGCCAGTCAAAGAGGAACATGTTTTCTCATAAAGAAACTCTGCCAATGAGAAAAATACAACTGCTGGTATACCCGTAGTGTATTAAAATATATAAAATGCGTGAATCTTTTCGCGAAATTCGGGTGTCCTTATTCATAAGTAGGGCTAGTGACTTTTCGCGTAAAAATCGGAGCACAATACTATACACACACCTGAGCTGTTGTTATACATCCATTGGCTGCTGGTGCCGTGTCCGTCTTTGACCAAGCCACTCAGGACTAAGTAACTCCGACACTGAACCTTCGTGATTCGTGCGCACACTGTTAACATGGGTCAGAACATTTTTTTAGCAAATCAAAGAAGCTGGACGGCCCTGCAGTGCTTTGAACTGTGTCTTGTCTCGAAATGTGCTACTTTGAAAATATACTGTCTCGGAAGCAGCTAACCGTAAATTCATACCCGTGAGACTTTTCCCTGTAATAAATTGAAAAGGTTTAATTAAGGATCATTACTCTTTGTTGTGCTAAAGATTCGCTCGCAGGTAGCTGTAAAAATGACACCTGCATTCAGCGCTCAATTAACTCACGCCGCAGACATTCCAAGTGACCTTTGCGGCGAATCACTTCTGCGCAATTAGCATCGGCATGCGGTCTCGTTGCTTCTACTTACGGAAGTGGGAGTGGCGGCTGTAAGGTCGGCCTTCAACAAGCGCGAATCACGTGCGCTGTCGCCTTTACAAGAGCAGTTCACGTGTTTATGCGAAGCAGTAGCACGTGCCGTTAACCCTTTCTTTCCCACGTTAATCTACAGTTCTTGGTGTTGCAAATTAGATATTTCTATGCGTGCTGTACTTAGGCTGTGAAGTAACTTGTCTCATTACATACAGTAGGTTTAGTGGGCTTTGTGTTCGGGGATCAGTGGTTTGAACTAGTCACAGCGTAGAGCAGTATAACGGTTTGCGAATAAGTAGGGACTGGGAAATTCATATTAGGAGAAGCTATAACTAGAGGCCTGAAAAATTCGTGAGTTCAATGACTTGTAGGCTATACTCTATTTTCGTATGCAAAATCATGCAGATATCACTGTTCATTGGTTGCTTGTTGTATTAGCGGAAGACGGTGATTCGGTCTGCACTTTACTGTGTATTTACTATAGGCTGAGAGTTTTCCAGGAGGTGTAATTTAACGGGCAGACCAATAGTATTAGCAATACAAACGTACGGGGTTTTGAATTCTGGCTTGTCCCGAAATGAAAACGCGAATTTTTCAGGTCTATAACTATAACTCAAAAACACGTGTATTTCTGTTATAGTTTAAATTGGATAACAGTTTATTAGACATGCCCAGNTCTATAACTATAACTCAAAAACACGTGTATTTCTGTTATAGTTTAAATTGGATAACAGTTTATTAGACATGCCCAGGTGGACTCTAAGCCGACTTGCAAAGAAATAAGGACCTAATCCCGTCCCACCAGTTCTGAGGTAAAACTGACTACACACCGGGGCAGCAGCCAATGAAGAGAGAGCTGAGGNCCTAATCCCGTCCCACCAGTTCTGAGGTAAAACTGACTACACACCGGGGCAGCAGCCAATGAAGAGAGAGCTGAGGCTCGAAAATACACAGGACCATGGATTCTAGCCTACAAACAGTTCAAAACGCGAAATTTTATAGTCTCTAAGAATTAGTTTACTACAGGGAAGATCATCCATGGTTACTGAGCTTCGCACTGTACGGGACGGGTTTAATATAACATTCCTGTGCAACAAATACACAATTGTCTACAATGAGCATGATTGTGTTATGAAAAGAGACCGGAAAAAATCGCGAGTTCAATGACTTGCAGGATAGACTCTACAGTTTTATGTACAAATATGCCGACATCAACTGCGTATTGGTTGCTTGCTGTCACAGTGGAAGGCGATGATTGGACCAGCATTCTCCAGTAAGTGTNCCGACATCAACTGCGTATTGGTTGCTTGCTGTCACAGTGGAAGGCGATGATTGGACCAGCATTCTCCAGTAAGTGTCAAATACGGGTGGGCCAATGGATTAAGTTCTATAAACGCACGTGTTTTAAATTCTAGCTTGTCCTAAAATGAATCCGCGAATTCGTAAGTTATCTAGTTATGAATGACATGAAAAATTCGTGGATTCATTTCGCGACAAGCTAGAATTCGAAACACGTGTGCTAATAAAACTTCAACCATTGGTCCACACGGTGTTTGACACCTCCTGGAGAAGGCTGGCCCAATCGTCACCTTCTACTGTGACAGCAGACAACCAAATGTGCAATTAATATCGACATATTTGCACATAAGACTGGAGAGTATAGCCTGCAAGTCATTGAACTCGCGAATTTTTCTGGTCTCTAGTTATGAATGGTTAGACACACGAGCATTTCTCCAATTCGTTCGAGTACATAGTGGACTTAAAACTCCTTTATATTTAGCCCATNATGGTTAGACACACGAGCATTTCTCCAATTCGTTCGAGTACATAGTGGACTTAAAACTCCTTTATATTTAGCCCATTCAGTCCCAGTGTACACAATTGTGTAAATTACGCAGGTGTAGGTCATTTTTTGTTTATACTGCACACTGCGAAGCTCGATGACCAATGCTATTCCGTGCTGTTAGATTATTTGCAAACCGTCTTACTGGTCTAGGTCATAATTGGTCATATGACTGTAGTTGAACATTACAGCCTACAGCTAATTGGCTGTGACAACGAAACAATTGCTGTGTTTGGTTAAGCATAGCACACTCTTTACACAGAGTAGATAAGTACACACGGAACACCTAGATCATCAAGTCGCTGAAGTGGATCTGAGCTAAAGTGTAATGGTTGTAAAATCTTTTCGCGAAATTCGGGCGTCGCTACCCATGAGCATTTACCTGTACTACTACTTTTATGATTGGATCGCAGTGGTTTCGATTCGCCCTCTTCAACAACTCTTCAGCCGATAATAAACAGGAATGAATGATTTGACCGCATCCCGTGCAACTAAGTTGCAATTAGAAAATAGCCTCGCACCACGACTGTAGCCAATGAGTAGACAATAGTGGCATATTCCATGCATTGTTACTTCCAACTATTCTGAAGCCCTGCTGAAGTTCTACGTTCAAGCTGTTCCTCCGCCTCATGCAAACAAAGCTTAGAAAATTACAGTGAATGGGCAGCGCGCCGTATTTGTGCGCACTCAGGTAATAACATTCTGCATTAGAACTATTTCTTCCTAAGCGTTACCAACACACCGATTTTCTCCCTGCTCTAATTTATGTTAATGATAAATAAAATATTATAATTTAAAGCTAAAATGATGAAATATGAGTAAAAGTTCAGTTTAACCAAAACAAAAATAGTTTTATCTTAACATAAGCATAAACCGCTTGTGGTACATGACATGCATAGGAAGCAATCAAACACGTCATTCATAGCGTGATTTTTCAAATGTTGTATTCAAAAAATTTGAAGATACTGCGAATATACTAGACGAGTATATAAAGGACGGATAAATCCATGCTGCTGCCAAATTAATTTGACGAAGTTCACGTACTTCAAGTCATAAGTGTAAGTGAGTTAAGAGATTTGGGCTGCTCTTAACAGCGAGGTCTTGAGAGCCGATGAGAGTGAAGTTAGGTGAGTATGGAGCAGCGCCACGATGAAGGGGCGGGGGAAAACGGAATATCCCCAAGAAAACCCGCTGACCAGTGGCATCGTTCGGCATGATTCCCACTTGCGAAAATTCGGAGTTACCGGGCCGGGAATTGAGCCATGTCCACCTTGGTCGGTCAGCCTTGGTGGGAGGCGAGCGCGCTAACCTCTTAGACACCGAGGCCCCCTTCAAGCGCTAAGGGATTAGGTTTTGTGGTAAGGATGTCCCTTGCATGGAGCCGAACAATTGCAGGTCTGTGTTAACGATGAAGTATGTCGACTTACGAGCAGAGATTCTTATTCAAAGATTGATATTGAAAGTTTTCCGACTAGCAGCACCTCCATCTAGTTCAGGTTTACTCTACTCAGGTTGGGAAGTTCAGTTCTTTTAGGTTGGCAACTACAAATTTTCGCCGCCAGGATGTACTGGCGTCANCTCTACTCAGGTTGGGAAGTTCAGTTCTTTTAGGTTGGCAACTACAAATTTTCGCCGCCAGGATGTACTGGCGTCATATGTGAACCCGATTGTCCTGTTTTGAATGTAAAGTAAATGGGGTAATTGCAATATTCATATAGGCCTAATAAACATGATTCTGTAAAATTTCTTGCTTTGTATTGTGTTAGAACCTACGTAAAGAATAAATTTGTTCTTCACACTAGATTGTAAATATGACGAAATATGTTCGGTAAAACCTTGGTCTACNCTACGTAAAGAATAAATTTGTTCTTCACACTAGATTGTAAATATGACGAAATATGTTCGGTAAAACCTTGGTCTACACTTTATTTCAATATGACGACTGAATAAAAAAAAATAATGAAATGGTTAAAAAATATTATGTTTAGAACTTTGCTGCGTAGTTTTCTCAAGAGAAAGGAGAAATTTAAGTTGTACCTTTTGATGACAACTATATTTATTTCACACTTAAATTCGTAACGATTTAGCCTTGAAGTAAGCTTGCTTATGAACGCTGAATGCCAAACGCATTTGTATTTGTATTGTTTGCTCTCGTTAACGTGGGAGGCGTGAATAGTAGTTACGAAATGAACTTAATATCTCAAATTTTTTTTTGCTGGGGCAACTATATAGCACAGTTCGAGTGAATCACGAACTATTACACTCAAATAAACAAGGGGGGCTGCGGTGGCTGAGGGGTTACACTTCTCGCCTCCCACCAAGGCGAAATGGTTTCAATCCCCAACCGGGTCACTCCGGATTTTGACAAGTGGGAATCGTGCCGGACGGTTCTTATGTTCGGGCGGGTTTTCTCGGGGATCTCCCGTTTACCCCGCCCTTGCATTCCAGCGCTACTTCATTCTCACATCATTTCACCCTCATCGGCTCTCAAGACCTCGCTGTTAAGAGCCGCCCAAATCTCTCAACTTAACTCAATTAAACAGAATTTCTCCATTTACCGCGACCTCGTTAGAAAAACCAACGCAACTTGGGGTGGAGATTTTCCTAATTCCAAACTCTTCCATATGAACACTCGTTTTGTTGCGAACCTGAGCAGAAACAAACTTAGTCTAGTTCAGTTCCACCGGCGGGGCGCAGACGTCACTGGGACGGAAGGCGGTGTTTTCTCGCGACATGCTTTCTTAACGGAGTCACAGTCACGCCGAACAAACAGTTCGATTCCCTCGCGACGTTGTTTGTTCGTCGAGGGTATTACGTCTCCGCCGAGGGAGAGTTCGTTCTCGGAAATGCACTGAGGATTCAGGGCGTATTACAGCGGGTGGCTTTCTGCTTGATGGGGTTGAACTACTCGCCTCCCACCTAGGCGAACCGGGTTCGATCCCTGGTCCGCAAACAACTTAGCTGAGTCAAATCTTGGTCACCCAATCATGAATGAATAAACTAGTTAGAGTGATATACATAGGGCCAGTGACTTTTCGAGTAAAAATCGGAGCACACAGTAGACTTCAATACTACATACACACCTCAGCTGTTGTTGTACCTCCATTGGCTGCTGGTGCCGTGTCCGTCTTTGACCAAGCCACTCAGGAATAAGTAACTCCGACACCGAACCTTCGTGATTCGAGCGCAAACGGTTAACACGGACCAGAACATTTTTTTAGCCAATCAAAGAAGCTGGACGACCCTACAGTGCCTTAGACTGTATCTTGTCTCGAAATATTTTCGTGAAATATCACTGCCCCTAAAAATAGAATATGTGTTGGCTCAAAAAATGTTTGCGATTTTTCGTAATCTCTACTGATGAATAGAGACCCGGAAATTTCGCGAATTCGCAAATTAAAAGAGGACAAGTTAAACTTCAACCGCACATGCATTTTGAGTTTTTACATCTGTTGGGCCATAGTTATGTTAGACACGTCCCTGATGACTTTCAACCAGTAACTAGGCTGAAAGAAAAAATTGCCCAATCCCGTACTACCTGGTCTGATGTCGAATTGGTGCAACAGCCAATGAACAACCAACCGAGGCTCGATCGCATAAAATATTTAGTAGTCCAGCTTGTTGCCAAATGAATCCGCGAAACTTCCGCGTCTCTTCTGGTGATCTATCTATGGACAAGTGAACAAAAGAAATGGCTGAAGCAATAAGAAACAGCCACTGAAATGTTCAGCTCGTTACACACACGTATGCAGGTGTTCTCGCGTCTCGCGTGCAGCAAGCGGTAAATTCGCTACGTGATTTCGCCGAGCGTTGGAATTGTTAAGCTGGGTTCACAGTCAAAATACATAAGCGCGTAGCATGTTGTAACATAACCGCAAAACATTGACACGACCAGAATTCTTGGGCGAAATTGATTCACCATTGAATACTTGAGTATTTTTTTCCTAGGCAATGAAATTTTGCGACGGGTCTGACGTCAGTAGGCAAAGTTGATGAAAACATGTATTTTCGTAACAGATTATGAGATTGTGTGGGAAACTAACTGTGATTCAAAATATTCAGTATTTTTTGCTTTTCTTTACAAATTTTGTTTTTACGTTCGTACATATGTGAATAAACTTTAAAAATGTCCAGTTAACGCTTCTTTCCTATAAATTTATATCCTGAATACTTTCTTCGTTTCTGCAGCACAACTGTTCTTACATTTTAAATAAGCAACTTCGTCGAAAATTTTATACTCTTTTCTGATTGGCCGTTGCTCCATGCGCCCGCACAAGAAATGGATTATAACAATTTCCCTTTTGTGCACAATGTCAGGGGCTCTCACGCACACGACCTGCTATGCGCAGTTGTGAATCAATAGGTTCGCAAAGATGGCGGCCATTTCTCGTACACACGACCCGTGATCTGTGGACTATGTTACGCTTTCTGTTGTGGACCAAGCTTGGGGCGTCGTATCCGCGTCGCGTCGGCTAGTGGCGAGCACCTGGCGACGCGAAATGGTCGTAAGATCGATACTCCCGGCATCTCATCTCCCTCCGCACCCTCCTTGTACTCTCCCCTCTTTCAGGCGCTACATTGGCTCCCAACCCCCTGGACCATCTATCTCACCCTGCTAGCAAACACGCCGAAGGAAGTACGAAAGGCGAAGTAAGCTGGCTCAGTCGCTGATCAGCGCACAGTAAACAGTTTCTGTGCTTGTTATAGGCTACTCGCGGTGAAGATATTATATATATATATATATATGTATATAACGTGCACACTGAGGGGTACGCGCCCAGTTAGGTTGGTTCCATGCTGTAACGTTGAATTAAAAGTGTTAGGTAAACACTTGTGAATTTTTTAATGATTTATTTTGCTTTATATTTTTTAATGCGCGTATAGGAGTAAGAATAAACCAAGTTGCAAAGTTTATATTTTTATAATATTTTCAGTTTAACCTGTCCGGCACATTGATAAAGTGATCAGTCCCATGGAAATGTTAATTTTACAATTGGTGAAAGAATACACACTCTGCATGTAAACAGGTCTTAAGCAGGTCTGAAATGCGCTCAATTCACCAAACAGCCTACACAAACTATTATTTGGTAACTAGTAGCCAAAGAGTTTCCCTGTAACACTACAGCTTAATTAGTGTATATTTACAACGTATTATTTAAAAAAAAAAACCTTGTAGAAATGATTTATGTAGCTCAATGTTTGTAATACAATTGAAGTTTCCAAAGAATGCTTGCAAAAAATTCAACGTTACTTTTACATACCCCACTCAAAGGCTTCGTGAAATTTACTCTACTTTATTTGTAGCGTTACAAAATATTTTTGGCAGTTGCAGTCGCTCCGGCCTAAGAGCGGACTTGGCTCCGCCTGCCCAAGTGAAAGAGAGAGACTGGACGACTTGCTAAGCACCAACCACAGGTAGCTGGCAGGCGGGCAGAAAATCAGCTGCCACTACCTTCCAACTGCCGCACCACCGTCGTCCAATTGTTTACTTTCCCGGGGAGAAGTGGCCCGTCATTGGCAGAGCTCCCATGTCCTGTGTTACAGCGGCCCTACTACAGGGTCATTCTAAAACCATCGGACAAACATTGAGGGGTAGTAGAGCTCACTAAAACNCAGGGTCATTCTAAAACCATCGGACAAACATTGAGGGGTAGTAGAGCTCACTAAAACAAACAATTATTGTATGGGAATATATTGGCGCAAATGCTTTGTTCGCTGATGCAGCAGGTCACTGGCGCACCGTTTGACTGCCCTCAACTATCGCCACCATTGTCAGCCAATCACGCCATATGTAGAGGTCGCCAAGCATGCGTGACTGTTGGTGGATGCATTTCCAGCAACTGTTTTAACATTCTCTGTACGGAATCACTCGTTAAGTNCCGTTAATGTGTTATGTTTTTGTATTTGTGCCTCAGCGCGTCACTTCCGCCCATATATTCCTATACAATAATTGTGTGTTTTAGTGAGCTCTACCACCCCCCCCCCCTAATGTTTGTCCCATGATTTTAGAATCATTCTGTATAGTTTCAAAAGACTTAAGGGAATACCACTAGACTTAGAAGAAAAGAGCGCGAAGGCAAAGCAGCCGTGCGTTACAATACGTAGGAAATAATAATAAAAAATCTTATTCGTCAATTTCTGGCCCCAGACGACGAACATAGCCGACGGCTGCAGTACACAAACTTGCTAACGCAGACAAAATTTTTCCCCTGTTAATTCGTTTGATTTAAATTTTTATGACCCTCGGAAATTTCGTCTTTAATATTCCCGCAATACGGCAGGTAACTTAACTATCTCGTTTTTCCCAATTCTAAACTGAAAAACTTTCCGTAAAGAAGCGACTGCCAATAGGTGAGATAGCATAGGCCTCTTCTTCACAGAAATCTGAGATGACAAATTAATTGCATCGTAGCTTAAGCCGCCCGTCTACCTGGAACTTTTTCCCACGTTTAGGCCGAGAAGCGCGGGAGCGATAAGGGCGACACTGCCACGCGCATCAAGTACGCCATCGCCGCTAAGCGCAAGGCTCTGAACTGGCGTGCAGTGTTCTCGTCGTGCTGCGTGTACCTATGGGACTTTCAGCGGTGACCATATTATTTTATTAGTGGGAAGTCTTTAGGAAGGTTCAGTGCAGGCCCCTATAGTAGTTTTGTATGTATCTGATGCGTGCATTTTGAGCTACAGCGCCTTGGAAAGGCCGTATTTAGCGATTTTGGAGTACTCTGAATTTATGTTTCTAACGTACGTGATATTTTGAAAGTACTTAACAGCTCTCGTCTGAAGTGTGTGTTCTTTTCGTAGATCAGCACGTTGGACGCACGCTTAATAGTTTCGTTGGAAAACGTGTATTTCGAACACTCTGCAACGCAGTTCAAGCGCCAGGTAGACGGGCGCCTTAATCACTAAATTACTTAATTAATAAGTTAGTGTTTCGAATAATTTGTACCAAGCTTAACCTAGACTCGTGCGTGTATCATGTATGTTCAGCGCAAATCTTGTATTGGCCGGTGGATCGCAAAGACACAGCGGTATGGTTGGCCTTTTTTTTTTCACGACAATTTTTGAGGCGCGTAATCCCCAGCGCATGATCTTTCAAGATGTGTAGGAACGTTATGTTTATTATTACGTCATAAAGTGTTATGGCCACAAGGGAAAGTTTCACAAGGGGTGAGTTGTCGACAGAAACACTGCACACTTGGGCGACTCCTTCAGTCTTTGCTGTCCATTTATTGGACTTTGCACGGGAACTGGATTTGATGAGCCATACTTAGAGACCGGAAAAATTCGTGAGTTCAATGACCTGCAGACTAGACTCCACACTCTTATGTACATATATGCCGATATCTACTGCACATTGGTTGTCTGTTGTCACATAGGAAGGTGGCTTTGGGCCAGCGTTCTCCATGAGGTGTCAAACACCGTGTTGACCAATGGCTGAAGTTTTATAAACTCACGTGTTTTGAATTCTAAGTTGAAAAATGTTCGTTAAATAAATGCGACGACGTTCTCATAAACCAAGGAATAAGTGACTTTAGAAAATTTAGTTTTGCATATATTATGTTTTCGTTTGCGGTAGAGGGCTCAAAAATTAAGATGGTTCTATCTAGGCTTCTATCGAACTCTAAAGAACGTTCTGATGACAGTTCTTGGGCTGGTGACAAGCCGAGGAGAGGAAAAACAGTAAACTTCATCCAGGGGGGTCGGATCTTTCTCACGGGGTCAAGCTCATATAGAGATTTTGGCACTGCTGGTACTCGGTAAACCACCCCATCCCAAAATGTCGTTTTTAAAAATAATTATTTCAATGTTTACACGCTTTTGTGCAAGATCTTGTTTACTGATGAAGCGTCGTTTACAAACCATGGGCAGATTAACCTTCGCAACATGCACTACTGGTCAGCTGACGACCCACATGGCTGAGAGACGTGGGCAAACAGAGCCCATGGTCTGTAACCGTGTGGTGCGGTGTTGTACAGTCCCCTAATTGGTCCCTATTTTATTGTCGGGACACTAAATAGCATCAAGTATTTGCAGTTCCTAACAGATGTGCTGCCGCAATTATTGGAAGACATCCCACTGGACATAAGGCAATCCATGTGGCACCAACACGACGGATGTCCAGCTCATTAAGCACAGAGAATTACAACGGTTCTTAACAGAACTTTCGGTGGTCGTTGGATCGGTCGGTCTGGAAACACGAAATGGCCTGCACGTTCCCCAGACTTAACGCCTATGGACCTTTATCTGTGGGGAACGTAAAGCAACAAACAGGCAAGCGAAGACCCACCGACGACTCCCGAAGACATGAAAGGCCGTATAACACGAGNTCAAGCGCCAGGTAGACGGGCGCCTTAATCACTAAATTACTTAATTAATAAGTTAGTGTTTCGAATAATTTGTACAGGGCTTAACCTAGACTCGTGCGTGTATCGTGTTTGCTCAGCGCAAATCTTGTATTGGCCGGTGGATCGCAAAGACACAGCGGTATGGTTGGCCTTTTTTTTTCACGACCATTTTTGAGGCGCGTAATCCCCAGCGCATGATCTTTCAAGATGTGTAGGAACGTTATGTTTATTATTACGTCATAANATTTTTGAGGCGCGTAATCCCCAGCGCATGATCTTTCAAGATGTGTAGGAACGTTATGTTTATTATTACGTCATAAAGTGTTATGGCCACAAGGGAAAGTTTCACAAGGGGTGAGTTGTCGACAGAAACACTGCACACTTGGGCGACTCCTTCAGTCTTTGCTGTCCATTTATTGGACTTTGCACGGGAACTGGATTTGATGAGCCATACTTAGAGACCGGAAAAATTCGTGAGTTCAATGACCTGCAGACTAGACTCCACACTCTTATGTACATATATGCCGATATCTACTGCACATTGGTTGTCTGTTGTCACATAGGAAGGTGGCTNGACTCCACACTCTTATGTACATATATGCCGATATCTACTGCACATTGGTTGTCTGTTGTCACATAGGAAGGTGGCGTTGGGCCAGCGTTCTCCATGAGGTGTCAAACACCGTGTTGACCAATGGCTGAAGTTTTATAAACTCACGTGTTTTGAATTCTAAGTTGAAAAATGTTCGTTAAATAAATGCGACGACGTTCTCATAAACCAAGGAATAAGTGACTTTAGAAAATTTAGTTTTGCATATATNGTTCGTTAAATAAATGCGACGACGTTCTCATAAACCAAGGAATAAGTGACTTTAGAAAATTTAGTTTTGCATATATTATGTTTTCGTTTGCGGTAGAGGGCTCAAAAATTAAGATGGTTCTATCTAGGCTTCTATCGAACTCTAAAGAACGTTCTGATGACAGTTCTTGGGCTGGTGACAAGCCGAGGAGAGGAAAAACAGTAAACTTCATCCAGGGGGGTCGGATCTTTCTCACGGGGTCAAGCTCATATAGAGATTTTGGCACTGCTGGTACTCGGTAAACCACCCCATCCCAAAATGTCGTTTTTAAAAATAATTATTTCAATGTTTACACGCTTTTGTGCAAGATCTTGTTTACTGATGAAGCGTCGTTTACAAACCATGGGCAGATTAACCTTCGCANGTTTACACGCTTTTGTGCAAGATCTTGTTTACTGATGAAGCGTCGTTTACAAACCATGGGCAGATTAACCTTCGCATCATGCACTACTGGTCAGCTGACAACCCACACTGGTTGAGAGACGTGGGCAAACAGAGCCCATGGTCTGTAACCGTGTGGTGCGGTGTTGTACAGTCCCCTAATTGGTCACTATTTTATTGTCGGGACACTAAGTAGCATCAAGTATCTACAGTTCCTAACAGATGTGCTGCCGCAATTATTGGAAGACATCCCACTGGACATAAGGCAATCCATGTGGCACCAACACGACGGACGTCCCGCTCATTATGCACAGAGAATTACAACGGTTCTTAACCGAACTTTCGGTGGTCGTTGGATCGGTCGGTCTGGAAACACGAAATGGCCTGCACGTTCCCAAGACTTTACGCTTATGGACCTTTATCTGTGAGGAACGTAAAGCAACAAACAGGCAAGCGAAGACCCACCGACGACTCCCGAAGACATGAAAGGCCGTATAACACGAGCTTGTTCTGCGATGAGTCAAGATGAAATTCGACGTGCGGTGTTGTCCACTCAGAATCGCTTTACAGTATGTATCAATGCACAAGGTCACCAACTTGAACACCTGGTATCATAATAAAATAACAAAGTAAGCGTGCAGCCTGCAACTGGCGTTTGTTTAAACAAAGGCCAGCTGCAGGACGTCGCTACGTCGGTCCATTGTTCCGTGCAGCGGCGCAGTTTGCTTCGTCATTGACCTTCAGCGATCCTGATGACCGGCAAATGCCGTCGTATTTATTACGTATTCATACGCACTGTCGAGGGGTGTTAATAAAAATTACCATTCCATTTAAAGTAACGAAGGTGACCTTTGTATCTTCTTTACCCTTCCACGTACGGGGAAATTATCACTATCAAGTTATTAGCGCCTTGGACCCAAGCAACTTTTGTCTGAAACATTTTCTTCTGCCACTGAAATTGGCGGTGTTATTTAGGTGGACTGCCTTACGTGCCTCATGCTGTGTAACATGCACAAGTTCATTATCAAAATCTACAATTATACCACTTAAAATTTTTCGTGACCTTTTGTGAAGCCAGAGGATGGGCAAATGCCCCCCCCCTTTTCACACCACAACCTTTCCAATTCTCCTTTGCTCATTTAAGAAAAACATTCTTAATTGTATGCAATACCATGTTTTGTGTTATATTAGTGAAGAATCCGGCGCATTAAGTACTGACAGAATAAGGATGTAAATAAAATGAGACGAAATGCTACTTGCTAATAAATCTTCNAATCCGGCGCATTAAGTACTGACAGAATAAGGATGTAAATAAAATGAGACGAAATGCTACTTGCTAATAAATCTTCACTTCACTAATATTAAGTTCATTTTTAGTGGCGTGTAAATGGTTGAACGTAAGGCGAGTATGTTCACTACGAACCACCCGTGTTCGTAAACGTTCTATGCAGACTTCTCTTCGCACTCGAAAGTGACGGCGAACCGACTTTAAGTCTCAGCGTCACCTTTTGTGTAGAAATTCTTCGTTTTCGTGTCATAATTTCAATTTCAGAGGTATTACTGGAAATGTTTGCTTACAGAAAATTTACTATTTACAAGTTGCTCAATATTTTTCTATCTGATTGTAACTGTGTGTTTCTGCTTGCAAAAATGCAGAAACTTACTGAACAAAATATATATTTATGTTTCTGATTTTTTTACAATTAGCATGTTACACGCAATTAAAATTAAGCTCAAAAATATTGAATAACTCGTAACATGTAAATTTTCTAGCATCATCGTGCATTGTCAGTAATTACTCTGAATTAGAAACTGCGACGCGAAAACAAGGAATTACCTGCAAAAGTAGCGAGGCCCAGCTTTAACGGACACGGAGACGTGGTGCTGCGCTCTGTAGCGCGACGCTCCAACTAGAGGAAGGGGTTGGTCCGCCTGGCGTGTTGTCACGTGACGACTCTGCTCCGGGAGCCCCGAAGCGCAATCACGTGACTATGTTTCACAGAGCAGCCGCTGGCCGCGACACGATCGATGTTACACCGGCTCTTCCTGCCGCTGCCGCCCCTACACATTAACACGGGCACACACATNTGGCCGCGACACGATCGATGTTACACCGGCTCTTCCTGCCGCTGCCGCCCCTACACATTAACACGGGCACACACATACATACACACACACACCAGGCAGCTCTGCCACGTGGGAGCTGTTGAGTCTAACGTCACGCACGGTTCCTCGTAACTCCAATAGGTAAAACTAGTGATTTCTAGCGAAAAAAAATANTCGTAACTCCAATAGGTAAAACTAGTGATTTCTAGCGAAAAAAAATAAAAATTGTACACGGTAGACACTTTAATACTATAAACACCCAACAGCAGTTTGTCTACTGTCATTGGTTGCTGTCTGATTGAGAAGTAGTTTTCATATTTGACCAGGCCACTCACGTCGACACAGCTCCTAAGTGAGTCATGTGCAGACGGTTAACTCGTTTAAAGAAAGTAATTCAGACAATCAAGATAGGTGAACGACCCTACAGTGTTTTTAAGTATAACTTCTCTTGAAATTTTTTTCCACCTCGACCAATAGGAAAAACGAGTACTTCACCGAAGATGCCCGAAATCGAGGTTCTACCCTCTTACAACTTCAGAGTAGAGTGGAGAGATTTGGGTGGCTCTTGTCATCTAGGTTTTCAGAGCCGATGATGACTAAGCTTAACTAAGTCTAGAAAATTACACCGAAGGACAATGCACCGAATTCGTGCGCACTCAGTTGTAATAATATTTGTTTATGAGAACTATTTATTCCTAGGTTCTACCAACACATGCTTCCTCGCTGTTTTTATAAACATTTATTTTAAATTAAATATTATAATTTATAATTAAAATGTCGAGTGTTTCTAAGGTTTCAACTGTGAATGCTCATGTCTGCAGGATTATTGCCGTCATTGGCTGTCGTCAGTTGACTGGGCTACTGAGAGTTCTCACACTCAACCTCTCATCCTGGTGGTACGAGCCTAGTTCCTTGGCTAAAGAGCTTGACTTCGTCACAGAGTAAATAAGAATACAGAGGCGAAACAACAGCTTAGTTTGCGAACACCTGCCGCACTTGCTAGCAAAATGGCTTCGCCTGCCAACAATGTGTTGGAAAGCCTTCCGCCAGTTAGCGCCCGGCAACTTATTGGCCAGCCAGCAGACTAGCCAATAGGAAGCACTGTAAAATTATTTGTATTTGTACAACATATTCTTTGGAAACTATAGTTGCATTAAAATTTTTTGTAACACTACAAATAAATTACAATACATGTTAGAAATCTTTAGTGTGAAATGTATAAAACTGACGTCGAATTTTAACAAGCAGGTAATCTAGATCCTCCCCAATTTATTATAAAGTTCGAGCTACATAAACAATTATATATATTTTCATACATAATATACTTTCGCCGGTCCCTACATTCTTTACATGCTCAGTGATGCAGATATCCTTGATGGCTGGACCACCATCAAGAAGGCCCTTTCCGTGTCGAAGCGCAAACCGGACCACGAGTCGCACAGCTTCATGCTGTAGTTCAACCGTCCCCTTCCCTTCACCTAAGTGCTTTCATGCATTTATCACTTTTTCTTTCACGTTTATTTAATTTCCCGTTTGTCCCGTGAAAACCGCAATATACAAATATTTTGCTGTGATGCATTATGTAAAAAATTGATATACGTTATAGAGTAATACGTATACGTCATACAATAAACACTATTTCAGCTGTTGAGTCACAAGAAAATATTTGTCAACAAGTTTCCGAATGAACTGTTCGTAACAAGCACATAAATGTTTTACAGTGAACCATTTGCAACATCCAATCAGACACAATGCCCGTTTCCAGAGCCTCGCACGNAAGCACATAAATGTTTTACAGTGAACCATTTGCAACATCCAATCAGACACAATGCCCGTTTCCAGAGCCTCGCACAGCCAATCAGAGAACGGGTACGCCAACGCAGTTTCGTCTCTGAGTTCTCGTCAACTACTGCGTGACCTCGTTGGCGTCCTGACGTAAAGCCACACAAAAAAAAAAGTTACGAAATATTTGAACCCTGCATTGAGGTGTGCGACGTTGGTTCTCCAAGGCCTGAGGGTGCGAGGGAATGCGGAGGGGTGATGAAGGGTGCAGATAGCTGCTCCAGAGACGAGTGACAGAAGCAATCTTCCTGATGGTGACAGCCCGTGCTTGCTTGCTTCGATCGACCACACCCAGGAGCAGCACTGTTCCGGCACAACCGCCGAGCAGACAGCTCGCAGGAGTTCCTCATCCTTCACTAGAACAACTGCAGAGACGCTTNTTGCTTGCTTCGATCGACCACACCCAGGAGCAGCACTGTTCCGGCACAACCGCCGAGCAGACAGCTCGCAGGAGTTCCTCATCCTTCACTAGAACAACTGCAGAGACGCTTCGTTGGCGCGCAGCTGGCCTGAGATAGGAGTAGGGACGGGGATCTAAACAAAACTATCGATCAGTTACCTATCGATTAAACCAGTAAGATACGATTAATAAACCCGATTAAACGGTTCTCATGAATTGATTATCACGTAATATATTAATATATTTTTAATTTTATTTATTANTAATAAACCCGATTAAACGGTTCTCATGAATTGATTATCACGTAATATATTAATATATTTTTAATTTTATTTATTGTATATCCTTTAGGAGAACTAAACTTATTTAAACAAGATTAACACAAATGTGTTCTGCGCTTTCAAAAATCAAAAAATAGAGAAAAAGTGGACATGCTCACATAACATAGATAAAAACTATATTTCGACATCTGGCATTCTGTTACATCAAGTTAAACGTACATGTAACCTAATTCGGCTACAACTGGCAAAGCTGACGAATAGAGCTAATGAAATTTCGTTGGAAAATATGAATACTCGGTAGACTTCAATAGTATAGGCACAGAACAGTAGTTTGTCTATTTCCATTCGTTGGTATCTGCTTTGAGAAGGCGTTTTCCTTATTTGACCGGGCCACTCAGAATACGGCAACATGGTAGGGCTCCTACGCGATTCGTGTGCATACAGTTAACACGTGTCAAAAAGTAATTCAGCCAATCAAGATAGGTAAATGATCCTACAGTGTTTTGAAATATAACTTGTCTTGAAATCTTTTCGCGAAATCTCAGTACCCCTACTGACGGTTGGCTGATTGAAAGAAAATCGTTACTAGTACAGATGCGGTCGCACATAGAAAAATAATCTAATGGAATTAATCAATATCTTTATTAATATAAAGAATAACGGTAGATTAAAATTTGTTTAATTGCAATGAAATAATCGATTACTACACTAATCGAATCGTAATCTAACATCCTTAGATAGGAGTCATGACAAAGAATTTCTCATACCTAAAAAAATAGTCTGCGGGCCGGAAATGGGGGCGATGTTATAATGCCCTTGTGGGATGTGTATGTAAAGCTCAATTACACACGCCATGTTGAATTTTCATTTATCTGCCACAACTTTCTTTTCTATGTATTAACTAAATATTTCTTATTATAACATCAAATTGCATACTTGCGTTATCTGGTAGTAGTTGTGAACCCGCAATAATCTGTTGATGATTTAAAAGTTACGCTGCCCTACTTACGTCGTAATTACGTAACGTAAGTTCGAAATTTTTGTTGCTTTTACAGCATAACGTACATACATTGCCAGAGAGGTATAGTCGTAGTTTCAAAATAAGTGTCCCTAAACAACTGTATTAAGCCCAAAGCCTTAATTCGACGTGGCACGCGAGGCCTAGTATCAAGAGAAGGAATGTAACGGATTTCGTTTTTGCGATATTTAAAAGAAACTCCTTTTCCTCCACGTAGTATGTTACCTTTGCATAGTTTATTCGCGGTTTTTTTTACACTTTTTGAATCTAACCTTTGAAAAATTACACAGTGTATGACGGTTTTGCTTATTTCCTAAATATGCTTTTTATCACGTGCGTTTTATACTTCTGTAAACGAAACAGTGCCTTATTTTCAGTTAAATTGAATTTTTACTCGTATTTTATCTATATAATGTAATACTTTATTTATAAATAATGTAAGTAAAACAGCGAGAAAACAGGTGCGTTGGTAATGGCTAGTAAGAAATAGTTATTATGCAAAATGTTATTAGATTGAATGGTGGCCATTGTCTCTCTTGTGTAATTTTCCAGACTCGGTTAAGCTTTGTTTGCACGAGGCGGAGGAATATCCTTGAAGTAGAACTTCAGCAGGGCTTCAGAAAAGTTGGAAGTAACCGTGATTGGACTATATGAGGAGTGTACATGCCACGACTTCCAAACGGCTAGTCCGTTTCAAACGCAGTCTGTTCTTGTACCGCTGACTGCGATTCGTAAGGTATTTTGCTTCCCTCCGTCGACGCCACCAACCCATTTGCATCACAATAGCAACTAAATTTGCAGAGAAGAGCACGACTTAATTGGTGTTCGCATCTCCTCCGTGTTGAGACAACAAACAAATCCAAGCGTTGTACAGCGCTTCAACAACGGTCTTAAGGCCCGTCACGTAGTTTAACGTAACCGTATTTGAAGCCAGAATGTTATTATTACATTGTGAGGAACGCTTTCTTTGTCACAGCGAAGGAAAAAAAGGAACGTTTCAAGCAATTCCACTTCAGCAAAAAACTGTGAAAGCACGCCTCTCGGTTTTAATTAATTTTATGACGAAAACATGGCTGGCACCTAATGATTTTTGCTTTGGTTCAACACAGAATCTGTGTTACGATTAGAGACCCGGGAAAGTGCATTCATTCGAGGGAAAACTAGACTTCAAATCATCTATGCATTTGACTTTCTTGTTCAATTGGATTGCGGGCTGCAAGCCCCACCCTGAAAGAATTTGAGTCAATCAAGGTCACATGCAAGGGAAGCAATGATCGAATCCCGTGCTGCCTGGTGCAGGGTAAAAATGGCGAATCAGTCGATGAACACCAAGTTGAGATTCGAATACGCAAAGGATTGTGGAGTCAACTCTGAGAAAAAAAATGATGAAAACCCGCAGATTTTACTAGACATTTAGTTGTACTTTTTCTCCAATCTCTAAAGGAAATTGCGCACGTAGGATTTAAAAGAATTAAATATATATATATATATATATATATATATATATACACTCACACCTAGACACACACACACACACACATGCCATTTCACGATTTGTTTTCTTATTAACTGCTCTTAACATGATAAAAATAAAAATATACGGCCTCATATATGAGGTTTTTGCATTTTATGGCAAAATGTCGTATTCCCATAACATTTATTTACCGAGATACGCGCATACGTGCAAACAACGATTACACATCTATCACATNAAATGTCGTATTCCCATAACATTTATTTACCGAGATACGCGCATACGTGCAAACAACGATTACACATCTATCACATTTTAGTACACAGCCTTAAACTTCCCCTCCCTACTTACTTCGAGGTATTATTTTACTAGTACATCGCAAGACAGGACGAGTTTGCCAGCGTGTGTGTGTGAATATCTGCGTCAAGACTGTCGGCTCCAGTCTTACAGCTCACCGTCTAGGTATTTCCGGCAAGGAGTGGAGAAGGTTGGGAGAAGGTGTTGCTAAGAGAGAGAGAGAGAGAGAGTAGACGGCTCGCCAACTCGTCCGACGGAACGGGACGAACGCAATGTCACAGAGCACTGAAAGGTACAGAGGCGAAACTGCCAGTCGTAACGCGAACACAAATCAGCACCTGGTTAATGTTTATTCTACTCAAATTGGGAAGACCAATGCTTTTAGTTTGGCAACTAAAATTTTGTCGCCCCCTATGTTAGCACTAGTGTCCCATGAGTAGAGACATGAAAAATTCACGAGTTCAATGACCTGTAGGGTGTACTCTATTTTCGTATGCAAAATCATGCAGATATCACTGTTCATTGGTTGCTTGTTGTATTAGCGGGAGACGGTGATTCGGTCTGCATTTTACTGTGTATTTATTATAGGCTCAGAGTTGTCCAGGAGGTGTAATTTAACGGGTAGACCAATAGCATTAGCAATACAAACGTACGGGGTTTTGAATTCTAGCTTGTCCCGAAATTAAAACGCAAATTTTTCAGGTCTCTACCCATGTGTACAGGATTTTCTCTATTTTCTACGATAAGAAAACGAAATAATTGCAATAATCATACATCAAATATAAAATAACTACGCAACCAAGTAAAATCTTTTCAACACTGCGCACCTAGCGACANAATACAAACGTACGGGGTTTTGAATTCTAGCTTGTCCCGAAATTAAAACGCAAATTTTTCAGGTCTCTACCCATGAGTACAGGATTTTCTCTATTTTCTACGATAATAAAACGAAATAACTGCAATAATCATACATCAAATATAAAATAACTACGCAACCAAGTAAAATCTTTTCAACACTGCGCACCTAGCGACGGGAATGTTCCCTATGCCAAACTCTCCCATAAGAAAACTCGTTTTGTTCCCAACCTGAGTAGAATGAACCTTAACCTGGTCGCCTGCTACTCGCCAGCTGCTGGCTCCAGTCAAATGCGAACGTATCGCAGTGTACGGTAGCGAATCAAACACACGGCCTTATTCCCATAGCCTCGGGGCCGCGGTGGCGAGGAAACGCAACGCCATTTCTTACCTGCTTACTTATCTACTCTGTGGCAACACGTAGCGCAGAACAGTCGAGTTCACAGGAGCGAATGCCTACCGCCCACGTCAAAAATTTTTTTTAGCCCCGATTACCTCCAGCAAAATGAAGCTCTTAAAAAAATAAAATAGGTGAGCCACTGAATGCGGCCAAGCCAGTGTGAGCCCCGTTGCAGTTCTGTGAATGCTTGCAAGTAGCTGAGTTAGGTTGGATCACGAGATGCGTCTCGGGCAAGCCCTATACGTAAAGACCTGAAGAATTCGCGGAAACATTTTGGGACAAGCTAGAATTCAAAACACGTGTGTTTTATATAACTTTAGCCATTGGTCCACGCGGTGTTTGACGCCTCCTGTAGAACGCTGGCCCAATCGTCGCTTTCCACTGTGACATAAGACAACCTACGCGCAGTTGATATTGGCATA
Source organism: Clitarchus hookeri (assembly GCA_002778355.1). NCBI lineage: Eukaryota > Metazoa > Arthropoda > Insecta > Phasmatodea > Phasmatidae > Clitarchus > Clitarchus hookeri. The sequence goes on from NQII01004673.1 coordinate 158,342, forward strand.
TTAGTGCATAAGACTGTTGAGTCTAGCCCGCAGGTCATTGAAGTGGCGAATTTTTCAGGTATCNAATCGTCGCTTTCCACTGTGACATAAGACAACCTACGCGCAGTTGATATTGGCATATTAGTGCATAAGACTGTTGAGTCTAGCCCGCAGGTCATTGAAGTGGCGAATTTTTCAGGTATCTACGCTATACGTTTAGACACGAAAAATTAGCGAGCTCAATGGCGTGTAAGTTAGACTTCACAGTTTTACGTACACGCATGTGACATTTCAACTGCTCATTGGCTGCTTGCTCTCGCTGTTGAAAAAGGTGATTGGGNACGTGTGTTTTATATAACTTTAGCCATTGGTCCACGCGGTGTTTGACGCCTCCTGTAGAACGCTGGCCCAATCGTAGCTTTCCACTGTGACATAAGACAACCTACGCGCAGTTGATATCGGCATATTAGTGCATAAGACTGTTGAGTCTAGCCCGCAGGTCATTGAAGTGGCGAATTTTTCAGGTATATACGCTATACGTTTAGACACGAAAAATTAGCGAGCTCAATGGCGTGTAAGTTAGACTTCTCAGTTTTACGTACACGCATGTGACATTTCAACTGCTCATTGGCTGCTTGCTCTCGCTGTTGAAAAAGGTGATTGGGNCAGTTTTACGTACACGCATGTGACATTTCAACTGCTCATTGGCTGCTTGCTCTCGCTGTTGAAAAAGGTGATTGGGCATACATTTTTTTTTTTTTTGCTTTTTAATTATTGGATCGTGGTTCTCCAGGAGGCTTCAGATAACGCGTAGACCAATGACAAAAGTGACACAAACGTGCGAATTTTTTAAATGATGTCTTGTCTTGAAATGAATCCGCGAATATTTCAGGTCTCTGCTTGTACGCCTTAGTTCGAAATTTATTATTTTTAATAGGTACTTGTGCATCGCAGCTGAGCAGGGTTGCGTGGTGTCATTGCCGCAATTAGAATCAAGTTACACACATACCCGAAGGAGAAGTGTAAATGGAAAGTGTGGGAAGTTCACAGCAAACCAACGAATTGGAGAGAGCGTTGGAGAGAAATCAGTCGCAATCAGTTGCGACAGTCGCAATACCGGCTCTCTTCTTATTCTGTTCGTAACCAAATTTAACTCACCCACCATATAGTCGCATTTTTTTTTATAAGAATGATACATTTCGTTGCAAAATCATATATGTAAACTAATGCGGTAACAGAGACGTATTCATGGTCACTAACGTTCTTGAAATTTTAATACTCGCGTTGCAGGAAATACCAGTTTCCCGCTAACAAAATTTACTGCAGTGCACTAATTATCTACCTCGTCAATACTTTCTCCTACTTTATTAAATGCAAATTGTATTCTAAAAACCTCTTTAACTCGCACCGTTACGTTATATTGTGTACTATATTACTGAAAACTTACCTCTCCTTTCTTAACATTGCTCCGTGATTTCATTTTTCGGTTGTGAACCCAGCTTAACAGCTAGTTCTTTCTGGGATGGTTCTGTGTAGTTCTTTCTTCCCAGAACTACTTCAGGACTGGTTGGTTTAACTGAGGAAATTATCTTGTCTCCAAGCACTGGCGACCGTGAAATACCAGGCTCATCAACGCCCAAGCCATGTCAAAGCAGGATGTGTCCAGTTGAATGTTAAGTTGCAGGAACGTTACCCCCGTGATTTAACGCAACGGAACCGTATAACGTCTCGTTATTTACAGACACGTGGGCTGAAAGCCCACGCAACTCAAATGAGNATTTAACGCAACGGAACCGTATAACGTCTCGTTATTTACAGACACGTGGGCTGAAAGCCCACGCAACTCAAATGATGGCTTACCGAAGATACCCGAAGTCTCCCGAAGTTTTAACGCTTTACAACTTATACTGTTTAAAAAATAATAGCAATAAAAAAATGCGTACTAAAAAAGAATATTTACAGACAACCTGCAGTTTGCGTAAAAAAATAACTTATTTATTATGCGTTTTCGCTATTTAAAATCGTATAACACTTCGAGTGCTGCAGACGTTATATTACCTCGTCNATTTAACGCAACGGAACCGTATAACGTCTCGTTATTTACAGACACGTGGGCTGAAAGCCCACGCAACTCAAATGAGGGCTTACCGAAGATACCCGAAGTCTCCCGAAGTTTTAACGCTTTACAACTTATACTGTTTAAAAAATAATAACAATAAAAAAATGCGTACTAAAAAAGAATATTTACAGACAACCTGCAGTTTGCTTAAAAAAACAACTTATTTATTATGCGTTTTCGCTATTTAAAATCGTATAACACTTCGAGTGCTGCAGACGTTATATTACCTCGTCTGAATTTAACTGAGTTGTACGGAGTTTGCCGTGATATTTCGACATCAGCATTCTCTACAGACACGGGCTAGGAAATATTACTTCGCCTGCACTTCACATAAGGTTCTATGCCGAGTAATATTACGTCAGCAACAGTCAGTGTGTCAATTGCTGAAATGAACAGGATGGATTGTACGTTATTATATACATCAAAGAAGAATTGATTGGGACACTTTCAACTCGGCATTATACTGGCAGCGAGCCAGCCAGTAATGAAAGTTGTTTGGTGTATGGACCAATAGAACTGTTGTAAATAGGACTGTAGAGAACAGCAGAACTGATGGTGAAGCAGTCGTGAATATAGGAGACTCACTTGTAGCTTGTCTTGATTGCCAGTAAATCTGTACCGCACTCAAAGTGATAAACATTTTTGGTGATGAAATTCTGATGGTGGTAGCACAAAAATGTTGTCACATTTTTGCATCCGCCTGGTGTATTTGGCGAGTATTCTCCTAAAGAACTATTTCTGCAGCCGTGATTAATATTTTAGGAAACAAATCTGTGAGAAATAATTTGACGTAACGACGCAATAAATAAGTCTGCGTAGCCCATCTTTAATTAAAAATAAATACACGCGAGTGAATCCATGTGCAACGTCTGCCGACACGAGAGAACGAAAATCGTGGTTCGTTGTTGCAGCGTTGGTAGTACCGTATAACCTACGTTGGCAAACAAATTACAAGGTTCCCTCTGTACGGTTTCGATTTTGCAAGTCTTTCTTGAACGATCCTTGATAAATTACGCAGAGTGAATATGGAATAGGGTGCTCGTGCCAACCGCGTAGAAACCAACTCCGTGTCCTAACATCGAACTACTTTTATTTTCCAACATAACTGTCGAAACGTGTGGCTTCGACTAAGTTTATCACACTGTTTACGTAAGCGAATAATTTGATATGCTACCCATGTAGCGAGACACAAGTGGCACATCAATGGCATACAGCCGGCTGGAAGGTGGCAGACAGACGGCACCATTACTGTACCTGAAATGGCATCACGTGCCAGCCACACTCGGCTCACAGCTGGCCCACCAGTGGAGAACACTGTGCGCGAAACACCAATGGCTTGCCGTCATTGGCCAGCAAATGGACCGGTTACGTGCTACAATACTGCTGGCATGCCCTTTGTGGGCAGATAGTGGCGTACCTGCTCTCAGCAGGTCTGAGTCTCGTATAGTTTATTCGCGGTTTATTTACATTTTTTGAATCAAACCTTTGAAAAATCACCCCCACGTATGACTGTTTGGTTGTTTTCTTAATACGCCACGCATCACAAGCGTTTTATACCTGTTTTTAACATAGACGAGCCTTATCTTTAATTATTTNACCTGTTTTTAACATAAACGAGCCTTATCTTTAATTATTTTACGTATATTTTACCTATAAATGATGATATTTAATTTGTAATTAATATGAATAAAAATCGAGAGAAAAAAAAAGGTGTGTTGGTAATGCCTGGTGGTAAATAGTTCTTAAAGTCGGTGCGCACGAATGCGGTGCGTTGTCCCTTTGGTGTAATTTTCTAGACTTGGTTAAGCTTGTTTTGCGTTAGGCGGAGGAATATCCTGAAAGTAAAACTTCAGCAGTGTTTCAGAAAAGTTGGAAGTAACCGTGAATGGACTGTAGCTAGAGGTAGTGATATTTCGCGAAAAGATTTCGAGACAAGATACAGTCCAAAGCACTATTGGGTCGTCCAGCTTCTGTGATTGGCTAAAAAAACGTTCTGACCTGTGTTAACCGTTTGCGCACGAATCACGAAGGTTCAGTGTCGGAGTTACTTAGTCCCGAGTGGCTTGGTCAAAGNTGCGTAGCCCATCTTTAATTAAAAATAAATACACGCGAGTGAATCCATGTGCAACGTCTGCCGACACGAGAGAACAAAAATCGTGGTTCGTTGTTGCAGCGTTGGTAGTTACGTTGGCAAACAAATTACAAGGTTCCCTCTGTACGGTTTCGATTTTGCAAGTTTTTCTTGAACGATCCTTGATAAATTACGCAGAGTGAATATGGAATAGGGTGCTCGTGCCAACCGTGTAGAAACCAACTCCGTGTCCTAACATCGAACTACTTTTATTTTCCAACATAACTGTCGAAACGTGTGGCTTCGACTAAGTTTATCACACTGTTTACGTAAGCGAATAATTTGATATGCTACCCATGTAGCGAGACACAAGTGGCACATCAATGGCATACAGCCGGCTGGAAGGTGGCAGACAGACGGCACCATTACTGTACCTGAAATGGCATCACGTGCCAGCCACACTCGGCTCACAGCTGGCCCACCAGTGGAGAACACTGTGCGCGAAACACCAATGGCTTGCCGTCATTGGCCAGCAAATGGACCGGTTACGTGCTACAATACTGCTGGCATGCCCTTTGTGGGCAGATAGTGGCGTACCTGCTCTCAGCAGGTCTGAGTCTCGTATAGTTTATTCGCGGTTTATTTACATTTTTTGAATCAAACCTTTGAAAAATCACCCCCACGTATGACTGTTTGGTTGTTTTCTTAATACGCCACGCATCACAAGCGTTTTATTCCTGTTTATAACATAGACGAGCCTTATCTTTAATTATTTTACGTATATTTTACCTATAAATGATGATATTTAATTTGTAATTAATATGAATAAAAATCGAGAGAAAAAAAAGGTGTGTTGGTAATGCCTGGTGGTAAATAGTTCTTAAAGTCAGTGCGCACGAATGCGGTGCGTTGTCCCTTTGATTTTCTAGACTTGGTTAAGCTTGTTTTGCGTTAGGCGATGGAATATCCTGAAAGTAAAACTTCAGCAGTGTTTCAGAAAAGTTGGAAGTAACCGTGAATGGACTATAGCTAGAGGTAGTGATATTTAGCGAAAAGATTTCGAGACAAGATAGAGTCCAAAGCACTATTGGGTCGTCCAGCTTCTGTGATTGGCTAAAAAAACGTTCTGACCCGTGTTAACCGTTTGCGCACGAATCACGAAGGTTCAGTGTCGGAGTTACTTAGTCCTGAGTGGCTTGGTCAAAGACGGACATGGCACCAGCAGCCAATGGAGGTATAACAACAGCTGAGGTGTGTATGTAGTATTGAAGTCTACTGTGTGCTCCGATTTTTACGCGAAAAGTCACTGGCCCTAACTATAGCCATCGACTTTCTATCAACTTACTGTAGATGGCATGCCAGACGTATTGCCGCCGGCAGTTAACCGTAACTGAGCCATTTGTGTAAGCCCTTCAGTTGTTTCGTGCCAGCAGTTACCCAGCAGCGTCGTCAGTAAAACAACAGCGTGCCGACTGTCTCTTGCTTGTGCATTGCTTTGAGTAGATTGCATAGAACAAAACTTTATAATCAAGGTACACTTTTCTTTCCTGGGCCGCGGTGGCTGAGCGGTTAGCCTGCTCGCCTTCCACCAAGGCGAACCGGGTCCAATCCCCGGGCCGGGTCACTCCCGGATTTTAGCATGTGGGAATCGTGCTGGAAGATGCCGCTGGTCAGTGGGTTTTCTCGGGTACCTCCCGTTCCCCCACCCTTTCATTCCGGCGCTGCTCCATACTCACCTCAATCACCCTCATCGGCTCTCAAGACCTCGCTGTTAAAAGCCGTCCAAATCTCTCCACCCACTCACTCCAAGCTTTGTCTGCATGAGGCGGAGGGATATCCTATAAGTCGAACTTCAGCAGGGCTTCAGGAAAATCGGAAGTAACAGGGAATGGATTATAACTAAGCTTACATAAGTGTACTCTCACGTGTGTCCCAAATTCCAGCCGTGCACTGAGAGAACAACGAACAAAATATTTGTTTTTATATAGCCAAAAGCATATTTGGTTGCCGAACAAAATATTTTCTTTTGAGTATACAAAACTTGGAAAGAAACAAATTTAATTTTGTTCAACTAACAAAATACTTGTTTACATAAAACAAAACTCATGTGTTGGGCCAAAAGAAATTAGACTTCCAACAAAATATTTAGTAGAATCGATTGTATCTTCATATTTGTTTGGCCACTTGTTTAATTTCCTTCGTCCGTAAATACAGCTTAGGAGTTAGTCATCTTTTTTTTTTGTGACAATTAGGATAGCAAAAATGTTTGTTAGTGACTATATTGATGCTTAATAATAGTATAAACATCCTAACAAAACAAGTTCACTAAGAAACTAAACATTAAAGCTGTAAAACTTGAAATATTTATTTGCGCAGGTTGTCCAGTATTTGAGATATATGTATTTAAAAACATTCCAAATTCATCAGTAGCCACTTTAGCTGAGCTTGCTAAGACGTAGCGCTCGGGGGTTGATTACCTAGTTTCGAACCACAGTCGGGCTTCCTACTTTACTTTATATTAACCGAAACGGTTTAATGTACGTAGAGCAAAACAAATCTTCAGTTGCACCAACCAAATCTTTGTTTGAGGTAACCAAATAAGAAAAAAATAATAATTTGGCTCCAAAGACAAAATATTTTACTGTCCCTAAACAAACGATTTATTTGGTTGTGCAAGTAGACAGATTATGCCGATCCGAGGACAAGGGCTGAGGGTTACGGATCTACGGATCCGCCGCCATCTTGGAATTTACCGTTTTCCCTTAAAATATTCAATTTTTCCATTAAAATTGACCATTTTCCCCTTGAAATAGATCCTTTTCCCTCAAAATTTCCATTTTTCTCTCAAAATTTTCCGTTTTTCCAAAAAATTGTGAAAAAAGGCTTCCTCCTGAATGTGGCTGACTGGAAGCCACCAAAAGCCAATTTTCGAGCCATTTGAAAGATTTGGGGGGCTTGCTTAGTACTTGTAGGCCACCACCACCTCACCCCACCCTAGCCAAGCTCACCTCACCCTCTTCTCAATGCCCAATAATGAAAAATCAAGAAAAATCACAAAAACCTAAAAAAATCTTAAAAATCGAGTAACATATAACATTAGTCACCCTTCCGTTGTTCACCCCACCACAACCATCCCCTCACTACATCTCCACCCCACACATTCTGATTTTATAAGAGGAGCAAGCACTTTTTTCACAAATTTTGGAAAAACCGAAAAATTGTGAGAATGAAAAGGGAAATGTTTGGAGTAAAAAGGGAAATTTTGTGAGGAAAAGATCGATTTAAAAAGGCAAATGGTCGATTTTGAGGGGAAAAACGGGATATTTAGAGGGGAAAACAAGAAATTGCAAAATGGCATTGGATCCGCAGATCCGCAGCCCTCAGTCCTTGTCTTCGGATCGGCATATTCGAGAGGGAAACAGTTCGCAACCCGGAAGACCCAGTCAGACATGCTGGACCGTCGAGAGCTTCATACAGCCAATCAGGAACTGGGCACGCGCAATTCCGAGCTACTCCCACGCGACTTAACTTCCGTATTTTTTAAAATCATTGTGTACGTAACTTGTATCCTGTTGAAAAATATAGCTGAAGACATTTATGATTAACACTGTCATATATATTGACATTACTTAGTTTCTTGTCTCAGACAGTCTTTTAGGATAGGCTTTTTATTTTCCTCTGCACTAGAAACTACAACTCTGCACAGTTATATCCAAGTAGCGAAGTGAAGGAATATTTAATGGTTTGATTTTTCACGGGTAAGGGTTTAATTTAGTAAATGTATTACTTATTCATGTTGTTGAAAATTTAACATAATTTAATGCATAAATAAATTAATCAATAATCAACAGCGTAATGACCATCCACGCCAGATTTTGGCATGTAAGAAACGTGGCGGACGTTGCTGTTGGTCGACTGTTTTTCTCAGAGTACTCCGGTTCCTCTACCCTTGCATTACGTTGCTTCGCAATCTCCAACTCGTTTCACGTGCACAGGCTGGTGGCATCAATGTTGGTGATTGGCCTGAGTTTCACTAACCAACATCATAAACACTCCGCTAGTGACCTCAACATTTCGCGGATTGATGCGAGGACAAGCTAGACTTCAAACACATAAACGTCTGTATTATTTTCACGATTGGCGCACGACTTAATTTTTAGACGTACTGGAAGACTATGAGCCAGTAAGAAACATGAATCAAAATGCACTACCAATTGCGGTCTCCCGCAGCGGTAGCAAGCAGCCATTGAGCGTTAACTTCTGATTGCGTACACAAAGGTCTGCGAAGTCTAGCCCACAGGTTACTGAACTCGCAAATAATCCCTGTGCCTATAGCTTGTCTCGCTAACTAGTGCACTTTTTTTTGGCAGTTCTGAAGGCAGTCGTGTTTACAGCAGTTCCCCTGGATACAGCAATGTCTCTCACGCCACAGATGATGTTTTCATAAAAACACTCAGCTGACTCAACCTGCTCGGTATATCAACAGAAAATATTTTGCCAACGAAATAACTGTACCTGCACAAGACTACTTCTTTTTATTCACTCACTCGTGAGACATACTATACACATTGTTTAGTAGTTTTTCTAAGGACAGTATTTTTAATCGCTATTGACGTTATTAACTGTGTACGAGGGTTATTCGGAAAGAAAGGTCCGATTTCTTATAAAACATAAACCATCACAGATTTAAAAAAAAAATAATTTTTATTTAATTTCTTTCATGTTTCTCTATTTTTCTATATAGTTTCCATATTTGTTTAAACATTTGTCATAGCGTTCTACAAGCTTTTGTATGCTAAGTCATAGACGTCTGCCGCCTGTGAGGATAACCAGTTGTTCTATCCACATTCGGAAATTCCTATGCTAAAGTTGAAATTGTGAATCGCCGGTCTTCACGAATCTTTTAGTCCACGGCTTTGACCAAATCTCCTATGATCACTGAATGTCTGCCTTATCACTGTTCATCTTGGACATTTTCCCGCCCGTCCTTGAAAGCTCTCCCCCACTCACGCACTTTGCTGTCACTCATCGCATTGGGGCCATACACTTTACCTATCTGTTGATGAACTTCCGCTGCTGAAACGTTCCTTGATGTCAAAAACCGAATCACTGACCGTATTTCACAGTCGGCGGCCTGATCGATTGTTTAAAACATTTTGAACTAACACTGTAAACAGCACACTGCAACAATACCAATACAAATGGCGTCGTTTGACGTGCAAGGCATGCCGGGAGTCAGTGTGCATGCGCGTTACAATGTTCGCGCGACATTCTATTAGCTACGGCGATTCGGTCCTTTCTTTCCGGATAACCCTCGTAGCTGGAGATTAGAAATTCATAAAATAACTAAGGTGGTGGATATATAAAATTTTAAGTAGTTTTGAGCAGTTAATATTTTACTCTTTGTCGGGCTGAAATGTTTGATATGTCTTCTGTAATAGAAGTTGTAACAAAAAGAAGTGATGAATTTCTAATTTGAGAGCTAAATACCTCAAAAGCGCGTTTCAAATATCTGGCCGGACGCCGTGACGTGGTTGAAGCTCCTGGTGGGTCGACGTGCTCGGCACCCACGGCGCGAGGGCGGCGCCCTGGGAGACATGGAGTCGCTGCGTGGTGAGGTGAATGCGGCAGAGCAGCGTCGCCGCGGTGTCGGGCGCATGCGGCTCGCGTGAGTGATGACTGACCAGCGGCGTATCGACTGGCTGGGCCGTAGTGGCCTGCTAGCCGCGGCACAACTCAGTCCCGGCCTCGACCTGGCGCCCCCTTGGGAGCTGCAACACACCCTGCTGCTGCTGCCGCCGTCTCCGCGGTGCGTGTCTCTCTGCCCACCTGCCTGCATGGCCGCCTGCCTCTCTGCCGTCGGCTTACCTGCATGACCACCTGTCCCCATCCTACTGCCTGTTCTGCCTTCCTTCTTGCACGCCTGTCCACCCACCTACCACCCAGTTCTGCAGGTCTGCCTGTCTGCCCTTCTGTCATCCTGCCCGTGTACCTACCTCCCTGCATGGTTACCTGTACTCCACCTTCCTTGTTGGACTACTTCCCGAAATGACTTATCTACCTTCCTGCACACTTGTCCACCAATTGTTCAGTTCTTCAGGCCTGCATGTCTGTCTTCCTGCACAACCATCTTTTTTTCTTTCACCTGCCTGCAGTAACTTCTGCCTGCATTCCCTCTCTCCCTGAATACCTGAATACCTTCCCATCCACCTATCTTCTGACATTCATTTAGGCCTGCCTGCTTGTTACATGTTCACCTTCCTGACAATGCTCCTGACTGGTAGCCGGTTCTCCTTCTGCCTTCACGTATATTTTCCCACCTATTANTGTTCACCTTCCTGACAATGCTCCTGACTGGTAGCCGGTTCTCCTTCTGCCTTCACGTATATTTTCCCACCTATTTGCTTGTCCTTCTTGAAGTCCACCTGGCATTCCCTGCTGCATATATGTAGGGCCTATGACTTTTCCTTCCCGTGGGCCTGTTGGCTCACCGTCATCGCCCTGACACTGTTCCTACATGTCTCCCCATTCATCCACCTTTCCGACATTCTCTAAATGCATGTTTCACTACCTCCTGCCTGCTTCCTAAACTGCTCTCCCATCTGCCTGCCTGTACGTTTGCTNTGTTCACCTTCCTGACAATGCTCCTGACTGGTAGCCGGTTCTCCTTCTGCCTTCACGTATATTTTCCCACCTATTAGCTTGTCCTTCTTGAAGTCCACCTGGCATTCCCTGCTGCATATATGTAGGGCCTATGACTTTTCCTTCCCGTGGGCCTGTTGGCTCACCGTCATCGCCCTGACACTGTTCCTACATGTCTCCCCATTCATCCACCTTTCCGACATTCTCCCCTTNCATTCATCCACCTTTCCGACATTCTCTAAATGCATGTTTCACTACCTCCTGCCTGCTTCCTAAACTGCTCTCCCATCTGCCTGCCTGTACGTTTGCTTGCATGCTTGTTTATCATCTATGTGGTTGATCTGCCTTCCTTTCTTGCGTCTGCTACTTTCCTGCATTCCTATTTGTTTGCATATATGGTCTACCTCTGTGCGCATACCTAACTACCTGTGTTGCCTTTGCACACATTTGTTTATGTGCCTTCACATCTGTGTGCGTCTTTGTTACCTGTCTGAAACATATGGCTTACACGTTTTAAGGTGTTTTACTTGTGTACGTCTTTGTACTTTGTGACAAGGGATGCGTGACATCACATGACTTGAGTCTTTTCCATACAGAAAATGTACGTATGTCGGGGACAAGTACAGTTATGCGCTGTCTCGCAAATAGGAGGTCGCGCGGCAAACGATTATTTTTTATCCTCCATAACTTTCAAATTAGAACTTCGCTACCAGCGGCTGTATGCCAAATAGCAGCCACATCGCTACGGCTGTTTTCGTGCACTCAAATGTTTGCATTTCGATGTCTTACAATTTGGTATTTGTAATATCGTTGCACCGAATAATAAACTGTACTTACTACATTATACTATTGTTGATGTAGTCTGTGCCAAATTTTCCATAGCAAAACTAAATTCTAGTGACCTCACAAACAGGCTTGTTATTTATTGTATAACAGACTCACACTTCGTAATAAGTAACAGGGTGTGATGTAGTCAAACCAATACTATTTTCTTATTATTACCAAATATATTGGCTCTATTATAATTATTTAACCCAATGCTATACATCAGTAGTTTGTGTAATACCCGTTTGGCTAGGTGTCCCTACGAGTCTGTAGGAATTAATAATTTGCATATTATAATTTCAGGGTTACTATACGTATTGTGTCATTGAAACGTTAGAAGAAATGGGTAGGCAAGTCTGTATCACAGAAACTTTAATACTGTACTTCATCATCACCACCATGTCTCCACGACCTTGACCAGTGTCGAAACACAGACGTGTCACGAACAAAGCTCTATCGGAACTGCACTACTCTGTAAGTGCTGGAACAAAGCACTATCAGCGTGGCGTTCATTACTGACGAAACTATGGCATATTGATATTGGCACTGCAGCGCGGTGCTATCGATGCGGTAACACAGCACTAATTATACTGTTAGATATCCCACAGTACAAATAAGCCTCATAAAGAGTTACAACAGTACTTGATACTTAAATCCAGTCACCTTGCCTGGTGCGTGGTAGTACAGGCTTTTTCATCCTGGAAATATTAACTTCAAAGTAAACCGACTTAACTTACTACCAGATATGTTTTATCACACATGTGCAAGGTTTTTTTTATATGAAGTTTCATCTCATGTGGTCAGCTGTTTCTGATTCACTGTCATATTTAATCAAATTTTAAAAACATTCCATTTTTAGGTGTAGGAGCACTGAAATAATAACTATCAATATATATAGCACCAATTTTGTTACAGTGATAGCGACAGTTATTTGCAATGACAGCAACTCTTATTTATTACAAAAATATTGTAAAAAGTAACTACTCAGTTTTTTAATCACAATTAAATATTTTTGTCGTGTAACAGAGGATTTTGCGAATTCCGTAATCACAAAATATTTTCCTACCTAGGCGTTCGCGGAAGGGTTGCATTAGTTATCTCATTTAATCTTCTCCCCACATAACTGTCGAAGATAGCAAGATGCCGTTATTATGACAGTGGAATTGGGCCACTGAATCGTTTTTATTATTTTTCATCATTACCCTGTTAACCATCGTTAAAATCGACCAAAATATCATAGCTATCACACAAAAGGAGATATTAGAAAGGCCTTGTTAACTCTCTGATATTGGATTTCATATGTTGTTATTTCATGTTGTTAATTGTATTTATATATTAAATTATTTTTATATCACTCAACAAATCAAGTTGGGCAATTTTGCTCGTTCTGATGTCAAAAGACTTTACAAGCGATCTTTCCGTCTCCTCTGGATCAGTCCAGTATTCCGTCTCTCTAGGGGCTTGCATTCAAACACTTTATTTACTCTTAGAATATACTCGTGCCATTTATTTCTTTACTCTTGCATCTCTTCCCTTCCGGAAACAACTACCTTATATAGGATCCCAAGTTCATCTTATGGCATATAAAACAAATATAGCTTCAAGCTTGTTTAAATACACTCTATGTCGGACTCAGTGATATCACTCAGTGATATAAAATTCACTAAAAGTCAGTTGATAAGCTATTGATGACCAGCCAATCAATCAAATCAACTGAGAACAAGTTACTTATAGTGGTGGAAATCTTGCATTCAGTAGGACTCACAAGTAAATCAGTGAAAATCAGCCACTATACTAGTTAATTATCTGGCACTGACTATTAGTAGCTCAATTTTCACTGATTTTGCTCAACTCTCAGTGTTTCAAGTTTAGAGTGTTGTAGTCTGTACATCGAGGATGCAGATACCTTGCAAGGTTAAGAACATCCAACATGGCCGCTACCATACTCAGCATGGCCTACGTCCAACTGGAATGCGAGAGCAAGAACACCTGGACGACTCAGTCGTTACAGCTTCTTCCATTTTCTCTCCTTGTTAGTTGTTTAAGAACGGGTTTCATAAACGTCCATAAGCACGGGAACAACAAGGCGTTTAAAACGTCAGGATCTTCTCATTACTGATTTTATTCATATCAAACAGTGATCTGTTGCAAGGCATCCTGATGGATTCCGCACGACTGTACATAAACTCGAGTTACACCCCGTGTAAAATACAGGTTGTCCATCAAGTCTTCAACCGATTTCAAAGTTCTATAGCTTGGAAACGGCTTCTCGTATGTGCATGAAAGAGACAGTGTTCAAGTTCATACACATAAACACATATACACAGAACATCCAATTAAAAAGTGCTATAGTGACTTTGCCAAAACAATTACACATTTGTTACAAAATGCGACATAACTGAGTTATTGTAGTTGTTCCAATTGTCCACTGAAATTATCACAAATGTTCAGTGTTAAGTTTTGACGTATCGTGTGCAAGGTGAAGCATCCAAATTAAACATGACGAGACATCAACTGTGAAGGAACTTATATTCGTTGATTTCCCAAACACGAAACACATCGGTACAGTCGTGAGCAAACCACAGCTTGCTTGCAACGAGACATCGGCCTCCTCTGGTATCCGACATGAGCTGATGCATTTGCACAATTCTATTTTCTCTACATAATGCAATCCGTCACAACCTTTAATGGTGGGAAATGTGGGTTTGTCCTATCGCACCATCCCCAGTTACGAACGTAATCATGAAAGTTATTCAGTAACTGCTAAAACTTTAAGTTTTCATCGTTGATGTGTTTACTTCGAACTGTTTGCACATTCAAGACAATCTAAATGTGAATCACGTATATCAGTTCTGTTGTTTTCCCCGTATCATTGGCCAAACCACACTGAACTTACTTATTGTACTTTTAAAAAAATCTAATGTCCTACCATTTCATTTTTTTATAATAATTTCAAAAAAATACTTTTGTTCATAAAATTAATTGCTCGTGTGTTGTAGTGTTCTTGTGAGGTCCTGATAAACTCTATCCCCGTATGATTCTTCTTACGATTGCAGATAAGTTTCCATTCCAGAGTGGTATACTCCGACTCGGTTCTCAGTGTGTCAGTTTAAACAGTTTGACCACGTCGTGTAAGGGCCACCCAGTTGTGAAAGTATCGTGTGAACACGCCGGAACCACGACTGTACTGCGCGTTATCTGTTCACTTTACCACCCGGAGACACCGGCGAGGGCGACGGGATATGACTTCTCACCTTGTGTGGATCGCTGGGAGGTTCCCGGAGGAAGCACGTGACGTGCCGACGCCGACGTAGACGGCCATGGCGACGTAGACGGCCACGGCGACGACGTCGTCTGCGGCGTGCGCACGCGGGCTGTGTTCGCGTCGGGACGCCATCTTTACGTCCTTGCGTGAGCGTCTATGGGAGGAGCGGCGGTTTGCCGTGCAGGTGGCGTGCGGATCGAGTGCCGTCGACGTCACGTGGCTCCAGGTCACGTGACTTGAGGTCTTAATGCGCGCGGGTTTGAACATCGAGTTGTAGCCCGTGTGAAGTTCTTCCTCTTCCTGCTAATGTTCTAAACCTGGGAAAAAAATATATTATTGTTATTTTATTGCCGCTGTCGGCCAACCGCGCAAGGCTTGCTGTCTTACACAGGATTTACTGCATCTGAATTGGACCGACACACTTCAACTGCTGGTTATTCCCGAAAAAACAGGTGAAAACACATATACGACTTATGGTCTAAAAAAGTCCTACGGGCGATTCACGTCTTTGAAGTTGGACTTGAAGCATTAGTTAACTACAAATACTTTAGGCGTAGTGAAATTTCGCGAAAAGATTTCAAGTGAATATATATTTCAACACTCTGTTGGGTCGTTTTCCTTTCTTTGATTGGCTGAATTACTTTGTCTGCACACGAATCACGCAGGAGTCGTGCCGATGTTGCCGAATTCTGAGTGGCCCGGTCAAATATGAAAATATGCCTTCTCAAGCAGACAGCAACCAATGGCAATAGACAACTGCTGTTGGGCGCTTAGATTATTGAAGTATACCGTTTACTCACATTTTTTTCTCTGAAAAATCACTAGCTCTACAAATACTTGATACACTTTTTAAGATGGAACACCGAGTGTCTGGATAATGTGAAACGGAACAAATGTTTGTGATAACCACCACAACACCTCTCTGTCACTGTCATCAAATTGTGTCATGGAAATAATCACGGTTAATATGCTGTAGCATACTTGGGATTTAAAAGATGGATTACTAAACCTCATGTTATAATTAACTTTACACAGTATGGAGACACTCAGTGCTCTATCTACAGTATTCGTAATACACTCGCCCTTCAGCTCTAACTTCAAATAAACCACCATTAGGATTTACTTTTAACCATAGGTCGCACATATGTTTTTCAACTTTTTTCGTGAACCACTAGAAGCCGAAGTTTATCAGTCTAATTCATATACAACGTGTATAAACTTAAGTCTAAAATCAATATGTACATCCGTGTCTTTCCCAAATTTCCAACCCAAAAACTTGGAAGTATTAAGTTACATTAGCGACTATCAACAAAGCCATTTTATATTCTTTATATTTTCATATATAACTTGATTGAACGTAATGACATTCAAACATCTAAATTTGGTTTGCGTTTTCTTATTTTATAAAATTTTGACATTCATTTGCACTAGTGAAAACACTCGTCCATCGACGTGGTACTGCCAACATGTTTTGATATTTTACCGAACTGGTAGGTAGATCAATGTAGATGCATGGTGCAGTGCATTCAATAAATGAATATATATTCAAACATTTAGAGTGCAAAAAATTTAAAACCTACCCAAGGTTTTATTTTGCTGTGCAACCTAATCTCTATGTGCCCCAACATGTCTAAATAAGTTGTAAAAATTTTAATTACCTATAATAATATAAATTTTAAAACAATTGTAGTTTCAGAAATCATGGTGTTTTTAGAAATAGTACGCAGTAATTATTTTTAATTATATTGTATCGTTTTGAATAATTTTTGGCCTGAAAATACGCGGGATGAGAATTGAATTTGGGCTTATTTAATTCGTATACACAGTCCTCGTTTTCCATTAGGAGTTCCCGAATACCCCGATTTTTTTTCCTTTCCCGGAAATATGCACGATGAACACGAACGGGAAAGAGATAATTTAAAAACCATTGAAAATGTTGTCAGTGTTACACTTAATTACCATTCAAAACAGTGTTTATAGCAGAAATACAGGTGCCATTTTTCATTTGTTTCCCAGGCATTTTTGTTTGTAAATACGCCAAGCAGGTGACTTAGATTAATATTTAAGCACGATAAAACCAGTACTAAAAATGTAACGGTATTAGAAAACTAGTCGCTTTCGGAACTGTAAAGTCAGAGGATCCTCTGACTTGTAGTCAGAGGATTAAAAAACTTTTTTTTTTTTAAGAAATGAGAAAACAACTATGCCCTGCCTTAGTTAAATTGGAAAGGATTTATTAACTTTCCCCGGTGTTATACCTGGAGGCTTATCAGGAGACGGCTTACAAACTAACGTATGCCCTAACTTACACTAACACTCATGCCTTACCTAGGGTTCGAACCCAGAATCTCCCGCACCGCAGACCGGTGGTGCACCAACAAACTGCGGCACGGGAGGTCAGCTGCTTCAGTTAAAATAATTTTTTTTAATTGTAAAGTTTAAGCCATTATTTATAGAAGTCACAGGGAATGAACTAATTTCGAAAATTNAAAATAATTTTTTTTAATTGTAAAGTTTAAGCCATTATTTATAGAAGTCACAGGGAATGAACTAATTTCGAAAATGTATAGATTTCAATAATTCGGCCAAAACAATGTCAGCCAAAAAAAATCAATTTAAACCTATGTAAATAAATTGGTGANTATAGATTTCAATAATTCGGCCAAAACAATGTCAGCCAAAAAAAATCAATTTAAACCTATGTAAATAAATTGGTGAAAGGAAATAGTTATTAAATTTCTTTGTCGTTCATTGACATTACTCTTGACTGCACCTCGGTTTCTGGCACAACTACACAGACATTAGTGGATAAGTTAGAGAAGCAAACTTCATGTTCACAGTAAATAACAAACCGTAAACTGCATGTAATGCTATTCCTGTTTAGTGTTTACCTCGTAAATGTTCGTTTGTTCAGAGCAGCCTTTATAAAACCGAATATATATTTGAATTACATTCTAAAATTGACTTCATGGCTTCGTCTCATTCAAACTGTGGAGGCTTGTTGCTGTTCGTTATAATATTAAGCACTTTTGAAAAACTTGTTTAGTTATTTTTTTCTGTCGACTGTTCATTTTTCAACCGTACTTACAAATTAGCGTTGTCATGTGTTGCTCAAGTGAAAATGAAAATTGNTCTGTCGACTGTTCATTTTTCAACCGTACTTACAAATTAGCGTTGTCATGTGTTGCTCAAGTGAAAATGAAAATTGATGAATATAAATTAGTTGTTTTTAGCTATGTTCACTTATGCATTAAGAAAAACAACGGAACTTTTAATAGAATTTACTGCCAACATTAGCGGAGATGTGAAGTTAGTATTTATGACAGTAAGTTCGCAGTTATAGAACGGGACTTTTACCAAACACATACTTCATAAGTGTTCAGTTAGCTGTGAGTCAACTACACCGCACTGAATTCACTGCGAAGGTCGCTCGTGGAATGGGCGCGGGAGCAGCAGAGTGACATCGCAAGCCACGACCTGGCCACGATGTTTGCATGGTTGGTGTTTGNGTGGAATGGGCGCGGGAGCAGCAGAGTGACATCGCAAGCCACGACCTGGCCACGATGTTTGCATGGTTGGTGTTTGCTCAGGTGTGCAGTGTCTAGTGGTGTGTGTTCTCTCGCGTAGAATCGCGTGACCGCGCAGTGACAGATGGAATGGAACGGCCAGCGTCTGGTCAAACAAGCGACTGGAAATAGATGCAGCGCTCTCCGCCTGCAAACCACCGCAACCAGCCGTACCGTTGTGGTGGGCGGGTGGTACACCTTCCAGGCGCTTCCCGCTGGAAAGGCCACTATACAATCGGTAACAGTCACCTACGGGGCATAGATGTCTGGCGCTCCCAGAACACTCGACTCGCTGTGGCGTTTAACAGCATCGCTTCCGGTCACATCATACATTACCAGACCCCAAGAGTGTCTGCAGTTCTAAGAGTATCCACACAAAGTCTGCTACTGCATGTTCGCAACTTACTAAGACATTTTTTAATCGATCTTAAAAAAAACATATTTCTTCTTGTATACTTAAATGCAAACGCTTATTATCATATCTGAAATAACGTTGGAGGCGAATTATGTAAACTAGTTACATTTTTTTACATCTAATTAAAAGTTTAATGTTAATATTACATGATATTGAAATTTGTTTTTATTATTTTGTGAATATTAGCGTAAGTTTTGGGGTGACATTAACTTACTTAACTTATATTTTTAAAATGTCGCATTGTCAAACAGTGCATGATTAATAGTATAAAGGTCCCTGTATATGTTAATTTTTGCATATTTTCTGTCGAAGGTTAGAAAATAAACAGAAAACAGAAACTAAGCGAGGGCCTCAAAAGCGCTTAATTTGTCGTGAACTTCATATATACTCCTGGAGCAGCGTGAAAAATCCAATTCATTCTCACTGGTAGCACTTAAAATTATTGAGTGCGTGGTTTTAATTATCAGTACTTATTGTTGCACTTTCCAAATGTTTATTGACAGGCTAAGTGTGCTAATATCCACGACCAGGCTCTATAGCTCCTACGAACGGTCAGATCCAACAACGAAGTCTCTTCTGTGGAGATTTCGNTAATATCCACGACCAGGCTCTATAGCTCCTACGAACGGTCAGATCCAACAACGAAGTCTCTTCTGTGGAGATTTCACGCATACTGCCACGAAAAGCGAATTTAAAAAAACACTGTGATCTTTCGTAACGGTGATAATGGTGACTTCAGAAGATAGTGGCCACTGCGTAGATTTTAAATATTGGTTGGTACTGGGATAAATTATTTAATTAGCTTACCGTAGTGCCGAACTTATGATGAACACTCGTATTTAAGACAAAATCGAAAAACTGAAGTTCATAAGGCTGTTAGAAAATCTATTTTTAGTTTTTTAAGAACTTTTTTTAACTTTATTATTGGCCTAAAGAAATGTTCTAGGAAAAAAAATTAAAATTTTAAATAATAACTTTTTCTCTCTCTTTATCACACACACACACACGCTCTCTCTCTCTCTCTCTCTCTCTCTTTCTCGCTCTGTGTATGTGTGGGTGTCCTGCTCCTCTTTCAGCTATCAAACATTCTTTAACTGTAATAGAGAAAGGGTCAATAATTAAATACGTATTAGGTGTGGTCTGTTTGTTTCTNCTATCAAACATTCTTTAACTGTAATAGAGAAAGGGTCAATAATTAAATACGTATTAGGTGTGGTCTGTTTGTTTCTTACTAAACCCTGGTTAGTGATTACTTGTTTCTGCCGTATAAGTTATGCGCCAACGTCTGTTTCTAAAACAGTTTCTCGGGTTCGTATTTACTCACGGAAGTCGTGCATGTTGTTTGCATATCTACTTACTAAACCTGAGACACGGATTTAGAATGATATAACGGGGCGTACATGCATAAGTAATTACCAACTATTTATACGAAGCGCCGACAGGACTTGAGAGCTGGAGGGAGAATAATAGGAGCCATATATAACACCCCTCGCTTGGCGGAGGGAAAAAAAGAGAAGTTCCTCATAAGAAACAACATGGCGCTTCCTCCAAGCCCTCGCCAGACTTGACGTTGTTTTCGTTCTCCGTGGTAGCGACGCCGGCGTCGGAAATTCCTTCTGGAAATATTCCAAAAGTACCGGCTGACCCTGCGGGATCAATACTTGAAACACGCAATGCCGGCCAGAACAGCGGACCTTTCTCTTTGTGCTTTCCTTGCGTTCTCGGCTTGTTCACAATACGTCGAACCAATAACATACACTGTTAAAAAATGTATCTGTAATTACGGAAAGGACTGAAAAAAAAATAATTACCCAGGATTACATTACAATTTTACTGCAGATACACTAATTCCGTAAATGTATAAAAATTACATTTTAAGGTTGCGGAATATTTTGTAAATTTTTTTTTATTTACTTACTTAAAAATTTTTGTTTTGATATTTATAATTAGTATAAACAAAGCGAAAAAATTGATATTTTGAACTATACAAAACTAGGAACACGAACAGAAGTGTTACAAGATACCCATTTTGCCTGTCTTTAAAACAAAACTTCCACCGCGAACTTTACAATGTACGCAAATCCAATTTTTTTTTTTTTCGTTTATTCCATTTTTGTTTTAACTCTGGCGATTTTCGTGACAATTGCCCATACAGGGTGACATACCGAATCAGTAAGATAAACACAATTCAACGCCCACGTCTTACGCGGATCGAACCCGGAACCTCTGGCAATGTAAGCTGCGTCGGCAGCCTTCTGAGATAAGCCACGCTGTTNGCAATGTAAGCTGCGTCGGCAGCCTTCTGAGATAAGCCACGCTGTTCTCGTGCTAGTGATTCTGAGAAAATTGTATTTGCGGTTGACAGACAGAAGAGAGAAAATCTGTTTTTTTTTTTTTAACCTTGCTGCTGGTTTTGAATTCTGCTAAATGTTACAGGTGGTAGCATCCCAAACTATATTTTAATCTTATATGTACTGCATAAGCGGCGGTGTCAAATGTAAACGCCTGTTCGAACGAGGCGATAAGCTGAAGAGACATAGCAAGTACTGTAAAGGCAGAGATCCTGCAGCTAAGGAACGCCCTGCACTAGCTGCTGGCGATAACACATCGAATGGATTCTACTTCAAACAAACAGCATTCAAGGTAACTTTAAAAGATTATGTGATTGGGAATAACTTTGTAGGTACAAAAAACACATGTACATACCTTGACCACATTAAGCAAAGGATAATCAATGAATTAACAGAAGAAGTTAAAGAAGGTTTGGCTGGAGTGTACCTACAAAAAGCCACAACCTTCTGATGAAGCTATTAGTTGACGGTCGTTCAAGACTGCGAACATAGAATCGTACAAGGTTGATAGCATTTCAGGGGCTGTAGAGGCCTTGCATGAAACACTTTGTCATGAGGAAGAAGATGCTTGCTAGCATAGACTGTCTTGAGCTGTGCATAAGCAGATTATAGTCACTACGTGAAAAGTGAGCATAATGTACGTGAATGGCATGGAGAATATAAGTTTTATGTTAATATGTTTGTAGTCTGAAGTTTGTAAATATATGTATATGATTTCAATGAAAAAATGTTTTATTTCTCGCTGGTGTTATATCCTGCTTACTTCCCTGATACAGGGAATATGATAGTCTTTTTTCCCTTCAGATATGCCACTACATGACGGTTCTGTAAGTGGACATAATAAAAAAATTAATGAAATAATGTATCAAAATATAATGATTTGAAAGTAAGTACTTCAATATTTGCTGTGTATGCCTATATATGGATGTGCACAATCAATGATATGGTAACAAAGGTATATGTTGAAGCGCACAAAAAATGAGATTGGTTTAATATTGTAAAACATTCTTGTCAGGTTGGACGCAACATACTTGGTCCGTAGGTAGTTGGGCTTAACATATCGTCGACAGTGAGGTCATTAGAGATGGAACAGACTTGGAATTATGTTGATGAAGTGGTAGAATTTTGACCCTGAGACTTCGAGAAGGGGAGGGGCGAAGGTCGAGTCGGGCCTGGCCAGACTGCTTCAGTGAGATACATGGCTGGTTTTGCTCTAATATGCCACAGTTATTTTTCTAGTTAATGCAAGTGACGAACTTTCGATGGTTAAAGGTCAAGACCATATGACATAATCAAAGATTGCGGAAGTGATGTAACCCAAGATGGCGGTTCGAGGGGACCGGATAATCAGCAGGCTACTAAATTAAGGTGGAATAGGAGAGCATGAATACAGTGTAAGATGGTGGATGGAGCACAGTTGACTAAATATTGGCGACAAAATTATGAAGTAATGATAGAGAATGAACGGAAGGTAACTAAGAAATAAAGGAAATCAAATATGTTGAACATGGCGTGACAGAGCATGAGAGAATGTTTGTTTCAGCAGCTTCCTACTGGCTGAATCGAGGAATTGGCACCACTTAGGCGATGGAAATACAATCCAATATGGAGGGCATCGACAGCATTACCTATATGGTAAATATATAAACAAATACATGTGCCACCTTGTGGTTAAATCGCCAACTGGCCTGGTGGATAAATCGATCAATAATACACTAGCACCACCTAGGGGTTGAAAATGAAAACAAATGAGAAACAAAAAACCAATATCGCTGCATACGACAGAATGAGTATAGGAGAGGGGGCGGAGACCTGCCGACAAATTAACGAATGAGAAACATTGTTAGGGGAGGGGAATACTAAGACAATGTGTCTGGAGGAGAGTCAGTCGTCTGCTGGACATGGGGTTGGTGTAAGTTTTAAAATACATTTTTAGAAATTTTTGGAAGTTTTTAAACCTTTTTAGATTTTTGACGAATTTTGCGATTTTCCTTTTTAAAGTCATGGGCACGGGGCCAGGGTCAAGGTTATGGGTCAAGATCAAGGCCACTGGTATCCAATATGGTGGCCAGGTGACATCATAACGTGGTGGGATTTCTGCTGTGGTCACCCATTATCTCTATGCCCAAATATCCAAAATTTGAACTACATAATTTTTTTAAATAAACACTTAAACAAATTTGTTATCAATATTTTAAATAAAATTTTGGAAGGTTTTTATAAATTTTTTGAAATTTTTTGAAGAATTTTGCGAATTTTTGAGTTTAATGTCATTTAAGGTCATGGTGTAGGGGTCAAGGTTAAAGGTCAATGTAACCTGGATCCTATATGGCGGTTGGGTGATGTCACAACATGGAAGCCGGTTGGCTCCAGCTTCGGATCCCGTATATCGATTTGGCATTATCTATGCCTACAAAACCAATATGGCTACCACTATTCTGCCTTATAAAACAATCACTCCAAATCCTCTCGAATTGGCTGAAATGTGGTTTGGGGAGATTGTTTTTGCAACTGAGGGCTTCTACCTTTTCGAAGGAAAAAAGGGAAATTTTGAGGGGGAAATGGAAATTTTTCAGCAAAAAGGGAAATTTTTAGGGAAAATTTGTTTATTTTAAGAGGCTAACGGAAAATTTTGAGAGGAGAAAGGGACATTAAAGATGGCGGCTGCTGGCTCAGTCGCTCCACCGCCTCCAGTCCTTGCGCCTAATTCGGCCAAATCCTACTACTTATCTTATAGTCTATTCGCAGTATCTTAACACTTTAGAATCAAACTTTTGGAAACTCACACCACGTATGACACGTTTGGGCCTTTCCTAAATGTTTTATGGATCACAAGCGTTGTATACTTTTGTTAACATGTAGGTATCTTCCGTTTGGTTAAATGAAACATTTTTTCTTTTATTTTGTACGTATATTAATTATATTATTACATTTATACTTAGTTTAAATAACACAGAGATAAATAACGTGTGTTGATATTGACTAGTGAAAAATAATTTCTATTGAAGCGAGTGATCAAGAATGCGGTGCATCTTCCCTTTGGTGCAATTTCCTAGACTTGTTTAAACTTTGTTCGCATGCGGCGGAGTAATAGCCAGAGAGTATGTTTATCAGGGTCTCAGTAAATTTGGAATTAACTATGAAAGGACTACAGGCGACCGACCGCCTTAATAACACCGCGCATTAACACTTTTCTTATTTGCAATTCCTGAAATTATAACTAAATGTGAGTCAGAGCGGCACACTTCGTTCAGATTAGCATTTCCTTTCGTACGTGAAGCTGACAGGCGAGGTACAGATAACCCAACGGCTTAACCAACGACTACTGCATCTATGGTCTGTTCACGGTAAAGTGAGCACTTTTGAGGCCCTAGTTACTTTTTCCTTTCAGCCATAGTATTATCATTGAACCACGTTTCGAAACAAATATTGCCATGCAAGTAATAAACACAGTGTGTACATCCCACCATACTCAGAAGTTAACGTCTAAGCCTAAAATAAAATATATTTTTTACATAGTATTCCAAACGAGAGGGCTTTCAAAAGTGCTCACTTTACCGTGAATAGCCCTACAGATAAATACATTCACAAATGAAGCCAGTCATACTGTTTGAGCCTGCGTCTAATTTGCGAAGCCGACCACTTTCCCTCCTATTTCCTCACTCTTGTGTAAATCACGACAAAAGATTCTCGCTTTCCGGTTCCAATTGTGTGCGGTTAAGGGAATAGAGTTTAATTGCAATTACCACGACACTCACTAAAGAGAAACTCATTTTTTCATTTCCTTTTCCTAGCTTTTCATGGGCTGTAGGGATGGTTTCGGTATGAAATAAAAACTGATGAAGAGGTTGTTATACGCCGTTAATTATTACGAAGAGCAGTTTATTTGTTTTGCCTACAATCTTTCACAATATGAAGGGGTGTTATTAACCCTTCAAAAAGGATTGCAGATGTACCGCGGCAATATTTATTCGAATCAACGTCTCGACGTGAATGTACACATCTGAGCTCTTGACGGGGCGTACATAAAAGAGAATGTATGCTGCAGTTCGAGTTGTCCAGAGTTGTTAATTTAATTTAATTTAATTTAATGATGTGTCGTTCGTTTACATTTGGTTTTAACCTGAAACCTGCGCTGTTACAAAAAGGAAGTAACATTTCGTGTTAACCTGATTGTCTAATAGTACATATTTGCTTCACAACTTTACCTATAAATTAGAAATATAAAATATTTATTATTAATTTATTTAAATAGTTTTTTAAAGAATTAATTTTAGAAACCTTTTTTAAACAATGTACGGCAAGTTTAGAAATAACTTCGCCTAAATAAATTTACGTTTTTTACAACAAATACATTTTTTTAAAAATTCTTAAGTATATCTACAAATTATAATTTCAAATTTGAATTTATAGAGACAATTACGATATTAAGCTGCTAGTTAAAGTTACAAATCAAATTAGGAATAAATATACGGATAAATTTACTTCTTAAAATTCAGCGACGGAGTAAGACACGACACTGTAATATGTTTTTATTTTTAAATTGGAAATGTTTTGGAAAATAATTTGAAATAGTTAATTGAAATAATTTTAATTTTTTGGATACATATTTTAAGTAGCTATATAAAAAGTGGTCTAGAGTTCACTTGAAGTATACTACTTAGCACTTTTCCGTTAAATGTCAGAAATTTTTTTAACTCTGATGAAACCCTAATTCAGCACTAGCTCAGCTTGATAAACACACGACATATACACCTCAGCTACTGTAATATAAACATCCCACCAAGGACGACGGGCTGGTGGGCGCACAGTAGCTCCCCNTTTTTTTTTCCGAGTTGCAAATGGCCAGCACTTCGGTTCGCTCGCTTCCGCGTGCATTGCCTGCCGTTGCTCCTCCGTCGCCGTTTGTTTCACGTCGCCGTTATTGGGTGCTAAACCACTTTCCTTGCCCTGTTTCTGAACTTTAGGGATGTGCTTATTGCCTCCCTCCGCCTCGATGCACCCGTAAATGGAAGTCGGTGCATTTAAGTAAGCAACGCACGTCCGAATTATCGTGCGGCAAGCGCATAAAACAAACACTAGATATTTTCGATAGGGTTTGTTTTATT
The DNA here is from genome assembly GCA_002778355.1 of Clitarchus hookeri. Lineage (NCBI taxonomy): Eukaryota > Metazoa > Arthropoda > Insecta > Phasmatodea > Phasmatidae > Clitarchus > Clitarchus hookeri. The sequence continues at coordinate 184,683 of NQII01004673.1, forward strand.
TTATAGAGTTTACGTTTGAACTAAACGAAACCATAGCATACAGCACTGGCAACCGACAATTTACAATTTTCTTGTTTGAGAAAAAAAAATTCGCCAAGAGATAAACATACAAGGGTGCAAACTTAAGCAGCGTTGATTTTCTCATTTTCGTTGAGTAACGAGATATATTTTGTTACGGAAGGTCAGCCTGCCCCACGGGTACAGTCGAAGCAAAACCTCGTGAAGTTATCTCCTTGAAGCAATGGTTTGAGCAGAAGCAAATTTTAGCGTCCGAAGCAGTAACTAGTGCGAGCAGAATCACTCGCGAGAGAAACGAAACGCTATCTCTGGAGCAGAAGTAAAGCAAACAGCTTCGAGAAGCAACTTAGCGTTCGCGGTACAGAATAAGCCTAGTGGTCATTGCATGTGTAACCGTAGAAGAAACATCGGTTTGTGGTGGCTAGGATTTGAGGTTAGAACACTCTCTTTCTAAGCAAGTTCTTTGATATGTTTGTACATTTCCTATAATTTAGTTTCAACGTAAATATAATATATTAAAGTTGTTAAGAGAATTTCATTCGTTTAAGGGGGCGCTGGAGGGGGGGGGGGTTAGGTTGAAAATTAAAATGTAAACAAACATGCTCAACAATGTTGGCCACGTGATTTTGACAGTTATGTTGGTGGTGGAATATCAATGTTGCGGAGATGCGCAGAAAATAAAATCGGTCTGCCTCATCTTTAGTGCATGTATGGTAAGCGCACGTCGAAGGACGAAGCCAGCTGCCAACGTTATGGAAACCGTTACCGGATCACGTGCTTACCGGATCGATTACGTTCCGAAATAAACATCCCGAAAGTTAGCTTCCGTATGCCAGAAATCGATGGTCGATCGATTGTTACGATAGCAGCGCTTTCGCGTGAGGAACTCTGGTACTACAAGGGAATTCGGTCACCAGTGGCGGTATCATGCGTTAACCACGGCAACTACTGTGTACTTTGTCAAACAAACACGTACTGTAGCATTTAATTTAACAGATGGCGAGTGTTCTTTTGCCCGGCTTACACTGCAGAGCATATGAGGAGAAGTACAACCCAACAGATATGTGAACACCAATAAAACTTTACAAATTCAATTTCAATAATACCACCAGGCAGGTACTTAACTCGAACGTGTCACCCACCATCTGCAGGACAACATGCTAAACAGAACAATACCGCGACTAACTACAGACGAACTACGGTAAATGAGAACAGTGGCAGCTCTGATTCTTTCAAAATTTGAATATGATGTAATAAGCAGCGTTTGAACATATTATGATGAACTGGCAGATTAGAAATTAAAATAGAACTGTGCATAAAACAATCCTACTTTGAAGTACCAAAGTAGTTGAATGTGAATAAAATTAAAAATATATAACTCTCAAATTATAGATATTGCGGCCGACACTAGCTAGCCAAAATTTATGTTTGAGCTTGGAAAATATATTATAGAGCATGTCTCTTCCTAACCGGGTCTTCGTGGGCAAACTGAATCAAAAAATTAAAATTTTATCTAATTGTGGTGCAGAATAGAATGATAATTAACGATAGCGGCTCGCTGTTTAAACTGGTTCAGACTTATCTGAGAATTTAAATATGTTGGTCGTCGTGGCAGCAGCTAGCCGAAGCAATCCCTGTAACATCAAATTGTAGACGGCTCCGCAGCTGTAGTAGATCCTGTTCTACGTCAAGCTCTTCCCTATATATTAAGCTCACGGGCTTATATGTGCGTAATGCAGTCCTTGCCCGTTCACTTGATAAGAACGCGGAAGGCGAAACATATATAATATTTAATCAAGGCTGTAGTGCGAACTCAGGCCTCTTCTTTGCTCGTACCATCGTACTTGCCTGGTTTTGTAATTATTCGGTCTCGTGTATCAATAAATTAATGTAAATTCCTAGCGGTGTGATCACTTCAGATCACCACAGCCTTAGCGAAAAATCGAATATGGCTTAATACTTGCTTTAAACAATTTAAAACGTTCGCAGAGAAAGTAAAAGTTTTCAACATTCTTATTTCAAAATAAATGACTTCTCATAGGCTAGCTAGTAGTATCTCCTCGCATAGTTATAACATAAAATATTTGCACATAACCAAATGTTGACAACTTTCTCTCTCAAGGAGCAGATAATTTCTTTACCAGTCCTGACTTTAACAAAACATCTTTGTATTATATGTAAACAAACGAGACTGACAGTTGAGCTGGCTGATAAAAGTCTCACCTACCTAAAAAACAATTTAAAAAAAAAAAAATCGTACGGATTTCAATTATGGTTTGTAGGTTAGTCAAACAAATGTATACTTTCAAATTATATACGTGTCTGTGCTATCATCAAAATCATCAAAATAGATCATAAAAATAATTAAAATAATAGTTAATACTCCATGTGTTACAACTCTCTCTCTCTCTCTCTCTCTCTCTATCTCTCTCTCTACTCACTCTATCTATCTATCTCTCTCTCTCTCTCTCTCCCNATAAACGAAGGTCGCCTTCCGATAAAATACATTTTACGCGTCAGTGATTGCATTAAAGACATTTATAGTGTTCCGATAATGGCGACTTCCTGTAAATCACTGGCAGCTGTTTTCGAGGCCTGTGCGAGGTTAGATTATATAAAGTCGGAACACTACATTCTTCTACTGACGCTAAGGAGGCGGCAGAGTCGGTACATTACGAAAGGGCGGTTTTTCAAGTCAGATATTCGCAAAAATACATTCATATGATCACAGCTTATAGTGCAACTATTTATACAGCCGTCAGAATTTTCCACACAAAAAGTAATAAAGAATGATTATGTATATTTACGAAAATCCTGTACCACATAACTTTCTTTTTTTTACCTGTAAACTGTATTGAATGCGTAGTGAAACTGAAAGTAAGGAATACAATTCTCAGCGATACCTCTTTTCTTTGATATTCGTATCAACCGTTCTGGAACCATCAGTATTCTCACAGATAAAAATATCTGTTGAACACCTTGCTGTTGGCGAAACATTAAAATAACCGATCATAGGAAAGAATCTCTTTCCGGTTGAAAGAAAAATGTAAACAGGACGAATTAAAGATCCTGCTACAACGAGCCGATTATCTGCAGTGCAGTGCCGATCCCCCAGTTGCTATGTGCCGCAGAGAAATACTGATGGTCAGCTGGTTGGGATAATTCTTTTGGGCCCTAATAGGTGGCAGAACAATAGCCAAGTTTTTTACATTCGTTTCGTGAGTATTTATTTTATGTTAAATGTTTACTTCCGTAAACACACACAGTGTAATTCCATGCAGTTTTTTTTTTTAAGTTNACTTCTTTTGGCGCATTGAGGGTACAAGTTTAGTGTGCAACGGAAGTTGCGCGCGCAAGGAGTAATGAAATTCGACAGTGAACGTGGTGGGGGTATAACCCAACGCGCATGCGTGTATCGTCTAGCTATATACAAACGCAAGGTACACAACATAGTACGTGATTATATTCAAAACCGACAGAAAATCAGTTCGTGTATTAAGCAAATTGAAAAACAATTAATTTACATTAGTAATTCATTGNGATAAGCAAATTGAAAAACATTTAATTTACATTAGTAATTCATTGTGAATATATATGTCTTATGAACTAATTTAACTTACATTGTGCCGTGAAAAATTTGTTAGTGACAAAAATTGTATAGCAAAATCTTGAAAGTGTTTTCAAGTATTTGAGGTTATTTTAATTACAATTATTATGTTCTTTAATCAAACCTTTATTAATCGTATTAAATGTCTTTCGTCAGTCATTTTATCGTTTTTTGGCTTACATAAATTATTTGCATAAATAATAAAATTTTATTTTAGTCACGCCAAAGAAGTATAACTTCCAACGCGCGTACATAAGTACCCGCGCCCTCTTTTTTTTTTTATTGTAAGTCAGATTTGAATTGGATCAGATGTTTGGTGGAAAACACGTGATTCATAAACGGTTGTGTGTTTTCTAGTAATGTCTAAACACGAAAAGCATTTAATAAATACTAGTTTCAAGTTCTCATTTCAGCTTTAAGGATTATTTTTGGGGCGTGAAAATAGCTCAAACTTTTTTTTAATGAGTTTAGCTGCTGAATTTTTTTATACAGTAACTATAATCTTTCTGTCTTTAGTTAGACATGCGTCATACACTGAAGAGGAAAAAAAAACTGGTATAGTCGTGCGAATGCAAATAACAGAGGCATGGAACCAATCAGAGTAACGCGATGCGGTCGGCAGCTAGATCGGTTACTGCTGCTACAATGGCAGGTTATCAAGATTTAAGTGAGTTTGAACGTGGTGTAATAGTCGGCGCACGAGAGATGGGACACAGCATCTCCGAGGTAGCGATAACATTTGGATGTTCGCGTACGACCATTTCACGAGTGTACCGTGAATATCGGGAATCCGGTAAAACATCACATCTTCGACATCGCTGCGGCCGGAAAAAAAATTGTGAAAGAACGGGACAAACGACGACTGNAGATCGCGAAAGAACGGGACAAACGACGACTGACGAGAGACATTAAACGCCTATCAAGAAATAGTTCTCATACAAAATACCTTAGACTAAAGATGAGGTAGACCGATCTCGCTGGCTGCACACAACCAGTCTCCGTGTCCCAACATAGAACTGCTGTTCTGCCAACACGTGTCTAGTGAAAACGGCGTGGCTTGGATTTTAGGTATATGTATACTTCCTCTAACGAATTTGTAATGAAGTTTGATTAAATTCGAATTGGTAAAAGCATTTTATTTATATAATGGTGCTTTTCATTTAAAAACAAAGATATAAACAAACACTTTCATCACTGTTGACCATGCGACTTTGAGAGTTGTGTATGATTGGGGTAGGTCAGTGTTGGGTACATGCACAGAAGACGTATGAAAAGCCTACCTCATCTCTAGTCCATGCAAAATTCGATTAAATTGAGTGCGCACAAATACGGCGCGTTGTCCCTTTGCTGTAATTTTCTAGACTTAGGCAAGTTTTGTTTGCACGAGGCGGAGGAATAGCCTAAAAGTAGAACTTCCGAGAATTTAAAAGTTATCACGATGTGCAGTTCACATTGACCCAGTCGCCGGAAACTGCGAGATTCTATAACTGTATTGTAACTGTTTGTTACGGAGCTGGTGACGTAATACGGTATCTCTTCCTGCTCCGCTCGGTTCCCCTCCGCTGCTGACGTCACAGTGCGGAGGCAAAGCGGCTATCGATTGGTCCTCCCTCCCCTCTCCTCCCCCCCTTCCTGGAGGAAGGCACGTGTACACCCCAGCGGGTCCAGTGACGCAGGCTGCGGAAGAGCGAAAATCTCGCATCGTCGCGCACAAAGGCGCGTTCCGATTCAATTACAGCTCTCTGCACGGGGCGGTAGAGAAAATCCCACCAGCTGATCCCCATACAACCGGGAATTTATTTCCGATTTTAAACTGGTTTTTAATCGCGAATCTTGGAATGGGTTTTTGCTTCTGCTCTTGTGTCCCTGGATTTCAGGTTCTTTATAAAATAAAAATATGACGTTTGGAGTTTTTTTTCCTCAATATAATACCATTCAATAAATCACAATCAATGAAAAATTTCCCAAGAAATATTAGGGTTGTGCCATACTGGCAGTTTTGTGGCATTTTTTTCATTGTTGTAGTAAATTGTGTAACGAAATCGTAGTTAATTTTTTGCATTATTGCTATCTTAAAGGAGTCGGATAACAAAAAAATAATTATTTCATTTTTATACCAGACATTGTTTCACTTGTACGCATTATACGTGATGCCAACTTCCTCGACAAAAAAAAATATTTTTTTGAATAATTTGAAGTAAACAAACAGACCATGTATTTGGGTGATTTTTCCAAAGGTTTAATTCAATGATTGTGAAAGATACTGCGAATAGGCCGTAGACACCAGTTATAGGTCAAGCATGACACATATTACACCAAACACTCTAACTTCGTACGTAGTTAAGTGGCTAAGCCACGGTTGAATTTTTTTTATTTATGAATCCTGCCTTAAAACGCCGGTCGCTACCGCACGCAATCGCCTTTTTACCGACAGTTTTTCATTTCACAAATGAGAAAAATCAGTTAGTTACGTTAAATGCCACATTGCGGGGAAAAAAAATTCCAGTAAAATTTCCTAGGGTCCAAAAACTGAAATTAAAGAATTAACAGGATAAAATTGTCTGTATTACTGCAAGTTTGTGCGTTGAGGCCGTCGGCTTTGTGTGTTGTGTGGGGCTACAAGGTGATGAACAATATTTTTGTTTTATTTTATTTTCTAAGTATTGTAACGCACAGTGGCTTCGCCTTCACTCCCCCCTCCCCATCCCCCCTCCGTATGTGGGTCTGAGGCATTCATCACTGTATCTTTAAGATAAATTGTTTTCAAAATAGTTGCCAAAAATAATATTGTATCACTGCAAATAAACTAGAGTAGATTTCCCAAAACTCCTGTGTGGAATGTGTAAAATTTATTATTNTTTAAGATAAATTGTTTTGAAAATAGTTGCCAAAAATAATATTGTATCACTGCAAATAAACTAGAGTAGATTTCCCAAAACTCCTGTGTGGAATGTGTAAAATTTATTATTGTGTTTAAACATTGAGCTATAAATATTGAGCTACATAAACGGTTTTGTATACTTTAAAAAATAATTTGGGGGCCACGGTGGTGTAGTGGTCAGACTACTTCCCCCCCCTTCCCCAACGTAGACGAACTAGGTTCGATTCCCTGGAGGGGTAGCTCCCGGATTTTTGCACGTGTGAATCGTGCCGGACGATGCTGCTGGTCGGCGGGTTTTCTCGGGGATATCCCGTTTCCCCCGCACTTGCATTCCGGCGCTACTCCATACTCACGTTGCCTCGCCCTCATCGACTCCCAAGACCTCGGTGTTAAGAGCCGCCTAAATCTCTCCACTCCAAAAACAATGTGTCGTAAATATATAATATTTCAGCTGTAGAGTTACAAGAATTCTTTGACAACTAGATACCAGAGATTGTTAGTAACAAGTCCACAAAGTTTTTACTGTGCGTATGAAATCATCAGGACCCGGCAGAGGGTTTGAGTTGTTGAGTTGAGATGATTGGGCGGTTTTTAACAACGAGGTCTTTAAAGCCGATGAGGGTTAAATGAGGTGATAACGGAGCAGCACCGGAATGCAAGGGTGGGGGGAAA
>NQII01004674.1:0-18608 GCA_002778355.1 Clitarchus hookeri
ATTACAAAAATATCAAGGAGGATTTGCCCAATGGTTCGAAATACTGTATATTCATATTAATGCAAGGCATAAGGTCCATGTTGTGGTTTATTTGCTTAGTGACACATCAAATGTTAATCAAATAAGATGCCACAAATTATTCATAATTTTTTATGAAATAGCATTAAGAAAAACATTAATTGTTGCCATATAGGTAGATCAGAAAAAGGCAGGGTTTTGAAAAACCTATTTTTTTTTAAAAGCTAAACCCACCTGGATTTTGTTAAAAAAAAAACAGTGTTTCTTCTGGTTTTTCCAAATTTTTAAAAATAAGAACCTATGCTTAATATAAACATGTATATTCTAAATATTGGTTTTTGGGTATGTTTACCTGGATACTGATGATGTACTTTATTTAATCAAATGCCTGTATTTGGAATCTGAATTTAATACATTGTTAACAAATATTGGAAAATTTTTTTTTTTTTTTTTTTTTTTTTTAATTTCTGCTAAATATTTTGTGAAGGAAAAAACAGATAGTATAGCAGTTTACGTAATGTAGCTAGTATTGTACACAACATGAACACTATGCTATGATATAACAACTATACTGTATTCACGGTAACTTCAAGACTTTCTGAAGCCCTGCTAAAGATCTACTTTCAGGGAGCCGATTATGTATCCTTCCGCAGTATGTAAACAAAATATTGCAATGTGACATCTGTCAAATGATTTGTATACAAAAACAGTGCCATGTGGGAACTGTCAAATATTTTGTTAACAGTGTCCATGTGGGAACTACCAAAATTTATTTTTGAAGAGAAACAATGCCATGTAATCTTAAATGTCATATACTTTAATAAAATTCTCCAAATGTATAAAAAATTCTAATCAATTTAGCAAAATATTGTAATACATACAAAAAGGTAGGAGCACTCAGGTTAAAGATTTCACTGTGATAAATGGCATATTATTCATTGCCTACAGAGTACGCAAGTACAGTGCATTGCTCACCTTTTCCCCATATTTCATCCATAGAAATATTACTAATTAAAAAAATATTATTCTAAATCAATAAACTCATTATACTTACAGTGGCAAAGTATTTTATTTCATACAAACATCAATTAGAACACCTAGGCAAATCCTCAAGAGGAATTGCCAGTACCTCCCTGTCTTCTGCTTCTTCGCCATTTCTGGTATCAAACTCTACGCTGTCGCTCTCTTCGCTATCATCATTTTCCCTACCGAGGTGAATGATCAGAGGAGGAAGCATACCGATGTCTACGTGGACTTCTCTTTCCCAGTCTGCTTGAATTATCTTCTTGACGTGGTCTATGCAGTTTTCCCATCTAAAAAATGGTATACAATTTTAAATTACAATTTGAATACCTTTAGAATTATAACATATTTTTTGTGCAGAAAATAGAATTTACTTTAAGTTTCTAACTGTTAAAAAATATGAGTGCTGTAAAGAAAATAAGCTGCAAGGTGCGAATCCTATAAAGATATTTGAGCAATTATCTATAAGTGTCCAAGGCCAAGAAAAGATTTGTTCCCTGAAAACTTTTACTAAATAAAAATTGTTCTTCAGTAAAACTTGTGGAGATTTCAACAGCTTAGTACATATTAAGAAATGCTAAATAAAATACTACCTATTCTATGTAATGCATTAAGTATACCATTAATAAATGGAAACAAACAAGAAGACACTAACAAAATACTCAAATCTACACAAAACAAGAATATATTACGACACCTACTATGAAGATACCATAATGAAGAAGAATTGTATAATACAAGTGGAATACTACTAAAAACAAAACAAAAGGTACACGCCAATTTAAAATATGATACTTGCAATAGAATAAGAATTTACTCTACTTTTACTAACAGAGAAGTTGTTACAGATAAATGTATAAATTATTAAGGAATTTAAGAGTAAAGAAGAAACCACATACCCAGTATAATCAATACACCTGCAAAGAGAATCAACTACATTCTACGGAGCAGGAATAGAGTCCTCCAAACAGCTGAAACCACCTATAGTTTACCCAAAAGACCATTAAAAGGGGACATACGTGATTTCAATGAACTGAAGGTGTGTGCTGGGTGTGCACAATGTAAACACATGTACTACTCCTGGAAGTATAATAATAGGTATCAAAGTACGATACCTGAAATGACACATATGGGAAATCACACAAAAAAGGGTAAGACTAATACACTCGAGCACACACAGGGACACCCAAGGGGTCAGGTAACACATGAATACCTCTCTGGTGTGACAGCATCAAGAGCTTCTTTCCAGATAGCTGCAACTGCTNTAGGGACACCCAAGGGGTCAGGTAACACATGAATACCTCTCTGGTGTGACAGCATCAAGAGCTTCTTTCCAGATAGCTGCAACTGCTCCATTGTCAAACCGGTTGCCACGCCCCACGTGGCTATTGTAATACCTCTTACACTGGGCCCAAACTAGCTCAATAGCGTTATAGTGGCAATGGTAGGGTGGAAGCCGAAGTACCTCATGGCCGTAACTACGGGCCATTTCATCTACCTCATATCTGTAAAAGTTGGTTTGACATTGAACACTTTGTTTTACAGAACACAGTACCTGCTAAGCATGGTACTACTGATCACATGTTTGTTTTACAACACATGACAGGGATATAAAGAAAAAAAGTAACACAGTTTATAAAATATGGTGGTGATGGGTCAACCCAGCAGAATTCCTCCTTTTGCACTTTGCAGCATTTTGTAACTATTTTCAGGTCCTCTGGTTCTTAATAAAATGAAATAAAAAGAAGTGGGTGATTTACACAGTTATTTCGGCATAATCACACTTCAATTGTCTCCTGACTTCCTGGAAAACCAAATATTGTCTTACAATTTAAAATTATGTAATCTATAATGGTAACATTAATTTTTACAAATATCTACTCTTTATTCTACTTTACTTGGGAAGCAAAGCATAAGTATCAATACCATGGAATGTATTACAAAAATAATGCATGTGTGCTATTTATGTAATTAATAATAAGACCTAAAAAATTAACCTAACAAAAGTTGTGCCTAAAAAATAATTTTTTTATTCTGTTGTGACAAAAGAAATATCAAATATGTAAATTAAACTTTATCTCAAAATGAAGTTTGCTAAAATATTAGAAGGGATCTAACACAGTTATATTAAAGTAAAATGCCTAATTATGGGGAGAAAAAAAAAATTTTTTGTAGAAATTACTGTTTGTGAAATCATGTAAAAATCGCAAATGCAAAAAAACTTGAACTGACATAATGCAATCACTAACTGTATACATTTGGCTGGCTGCAAACACAACACTGCATATTAGTTGATATGCTATAAATGTAGCTCAGATTACGAATAACACGATCTTGCCAACCTCAGTACAACTTTAAATATTTTCAAAATAGCAGTGTCTACTGAAATAACCTAGTAATTGCATAAACAAATAAAATGAAAAGTGAATTGAAATAAATAAAAGTGGAGAAAATTTGTGTTACCGTATTTGAGGCTTGTGAACTTTTGCTAATCTCAGCAGCTCCACTTTCAAGAGGTTCTTCTGATGTTCCGCTTCTCCAGCCACTCGATGATTTCTCCCTTGCTCCAGTTTGTTGTTGGTGTCTTCTCAAACTACAATTACAAAAAAATTTAATGCAACAGAGTTTGTTCACCCTAATACAATTTTTTTTTTGTTACATATCTTGCAACTTAAACATGACATTGCAATGCATGGTGGCCAGAGCTAGTCTAGTTAATTCGTGGTTCCTTTAATTTCTACTTTTGGTTACTGATTATGTATCCTTCCGTTACATGTAAACATAAACACTGTCATGTGACTTCTGCGTTTTAACCGTCAAATGCTTTGTTCAATGTTTACAGCTGTTCAAAGATTTCTATATTACTTCAAAACAACCATTATGTACTAAAATTTAGGCCTAATATAACCATATTTAGTTTTGCATAAGAATTTGTAACAATTTTTAACGATAGTTCTTACAGTTATTATTCTACATTGTTAACGTATTTGTTATACACTATAATATATTTTGCTGCGACTGTGTTTAACCCTGTTACAACTGTGGGGGAAAGAACTGTAGTATTTAACATCTTGCTATTGATGTTTGGGGTATTTCGTTAAGAAAACAGCCTCGGATGGAACAAATATTAAAACGGAGCAGTCAGTTCAATTAAAAAGACTGCAAATACAAAGACAACTCACATTGCTTCATTTTTGTACATGGCAGCAACAAATGTAAAAAATAGTGAATATGCACACAAATAGACCTGCTATAACTTTAATTCCGCTCATATCCTTTGCATAGGTACTTAGTAATAACTAAGTTTATTCAATTATTTATTTATTATCTTCTGGCTGGGCTTAGTAATTTTATAGAATATAGAATTGTGGCAAACATTCCAATCACAGAAACATAAGCACGTTACACTATACTGTGTTTCAAACACCTAGGATACTTACAAGGTTGTGATAAACATGTGTGAATTTAAATAATCAACTTTGCCATAAAAACAAGTCTTCGTATAAATTTTACTTTCAATATTTGAATCTCACACACACTGGGCCGGCGTAACGACAATGTCACAGCGGTTACGACACAAATTAGAGTATATTTATTACTGCTATGCAAATACTGATTCATCACAACATCGTAACTTGCCTAGGTAGGTAAAAAAAAACATGTGTATGAATTTGAAGTATTAATCGGAGCAAGAAAAATTAATGTTTAGTTGAACAGCGACATGCAAGGAGCATCAAGTAGCCATCAACACGTCACTTCTACCAACATCACATTTGTAAAACTCCCGCCAACACATAATGATACACAATAAGTATTCAAACATTAAAATGTTTTTTCAGTTAGGAATTACTGATTCAAAAATCATTATTTTTGTTGTAATAAGTATAAGATATGCTAAAATTGAAAACATGTATAATATTCCTGCTACGACTGGCGTCGCGAAACTTCCAGAGAGAGAGACAGACTGACTCCAGTAATTACTTGTTCATTTGCTAAGTTTCTTTTTGTTGGAAAGAGCTAAATGTTGTTAATGCATAAATAGGCAGAAACTGTAGTTACGATAAAATTCACCTACCCAACTTACAACTATATAAAACTTCCCATAACACTCAATGTGTTATATTTTTTATTGCACTCAGTCCTTAATATAATTTGTAATGAACTGCAAAAATTCCTTGCAAATGGTTAAGGAAGTGTCTCTACTACAAAATATTGTTTATTGTACACATATATGATATATACAAACTTAAAGTGTATTAAAAAAATTCAGCTTTTATTTTTTTTATCTATTTTCTGACAATATGTTCTGGGTACCCTTATAATTATGCATTGGAGTCTTTCATTTATATATTTACAGAAAGTGTATAATGTATATATCATGTAGGCTGGTGTAGCTGATGTTGCACTTATTAGTATGGCTACCTGCGTGACAAGATCTACATACTCAATGATGGGTATCAACTCATTGTTAATAGTTTTTTTTAGCTCATAGAAATCAAACAACCTAATTGTAAATCTAGTAGGTCTGCTATGTACTTTTTATGGCTCACTTACTGTTCGGGGAATTGCATTACATACAATTAAGCTATTGTATTTGTAAGTTACCCAGTTCATATTATTTCACAGAATGGTACACATTGGCTTATGCATATACCTGGGTGCTGTGATATGATGCATTGTCCATAACGATAATACTGGGTTCCTCAAGATGCACCAACATATCTTCTAGCCACTTCAAGAAAGTTCCACCATTCATGTCTCCATGGTAGTCAGCTGTCTTTTGCCCTGAAACGAAAAGCAAACCTGCTTCCGGCACAAAAACATTGCACCCTCCAGCATTAACTACAATGAATCTTTTACCCTCCCCTACACTACGCCTCTTCATTGCCCGCAGAGTGCTGTCTTGCCAGGCTTTCGATACAGTTCCTGAAAATAAACGAAAATGTTCATGACATAGGCCTTCATGTCAATGAAATACAAATGTATATTTTGAAACAGCATAAAAATTATACCTTTCTGAAAAATCCATGTTTCATCAACAAAAATGAAATGTGCACCTTTTTCTTTTCCTTCCTTATATTTTCTCAGAAAATCGATTCTCTGCAATACTAAATTCTCATTCTCTACATTGCTTTCTACCCATCGACAATGGTCCATGAAAATTCAATTTTCTTAAACAATTTGTACAAGGTAGTTCTTCCACCGTAAAAATCTATCTGCCTCTCTTGTATTTCTTTGAAAACGGTATCCACTGTGACATGTAGGCCTGTCAAATTATCCATATACATAANATGGTCCATGAAAATTCAATTTTCTTAAACAATTTGTACAAGGTAGTTCTTCCACCGTAAAAATCTATCTGCCTCTCTTGTATTTCTTTGAAAACGGTATCCACTGTGACATGTAGGCCTGCCAAATTATCCATATACATAACAATATTTACACAACCTGATATAAGTAATACTTATACAAAAATCATTAAAAAAAAAATTAACACTAATATTTTGGTTTACACACCAGACGAAATAAATGTTTTTTAACAGTATATACACTAATTTATGCAGCCTTTGCTTTTGTGTACCTTGGGTGTATTGGAAAGCCACAAGAAACACAGTGTTCACAATTGCATCAATTGAAAATTGCACTTCAATGTTTACAGAACACAAAAAAAAAAAGTTTCATGCACTTTATATTTTATGTTTTGATTGATTAAGGTATTGTTTTTTTCTGAGCACATTTAGACTGTACGTATGTGAATCGCTACTTTATTTATCACATATATTTTGTGTTGTTATCTAATGGCATTTGTAAGCATACTGCTTGATCCATCAATTTCAACTGTATTTTTTAGGATCTGTAGGCCTACATATTCCAATGAAATTAGCATTTCACAAACACAACCTAGTAATATACACACAAGGTAGCAAGACCAAAGATAATTGCATTGTTAATGGGTTTCGATTATGAACAGTGCTTCTTCCTTCAATGTGATAGCGACCTAACCTCAAAAACCACATATTTAATGCACACACTTGATTCCTTAACATTACATTCTTACCTTCACTGTACATTCTGTAGATGGCATTCCGAATAGCATTCATCGTGAAGTCATCAATGGTACCAACAGACTTTCCTTCTTGTGGCCTCTTCTTTCTTGTCTTTCCTGGAGTACACACTTCATCGACACTTTTCTTGTAGTACCTAACCAATAATCCCAATCATATATCAAAAACTTTTTAGGCCTATAAGGAAGAAATGTATTGCTGCGACTACTGTGCAGGACATTTTATCTTATTGTTACCGAAATTAAAGGAACATTGCCCGTAATACAACTTCGATTATAAAAATGAGAACACGAGGACAATACAACATTTAATGTTTCCCTACTCACTTGAGGACGGTTGACTTGCCGAGTTTGAGGAGAACAACCATCGCTAGATTTTAAAATATGATAAAATTAATTTACAGCGTAGACTGTGTTAGAAAATTACGAACGTTGCAAAGATTTCTCCATAGAAATTTTACAGTGATTACTGCTCACATGATAAATAACACAATGTAGAATAGCGAGTACAGTGATGTCTACTTGTAAAGAATACATTTAAACAACTCNTGAGTACAGTGATGTCTACTTGTAAAGAACACATTTAAACAACTTAATAGGTTATTCAAAGGGCAACACAATAAATCTGAGGTAAATATTATGTAGCTACTGCTGGGACCACTTCTAGTCANAACGTTGCAAAGATTTCTCCATAGAAATTTTACAGTGATTACTGCTCACATGATAAATAACACAATGTAGAATAGCGAGTACAGTGATGTCTACTTGTAAAGAATACATTTAAACAACTCAATAGGTTATTCAAAGGGCAACACAATAAATCTGAGGTAAATATTATGTAGCTACTGCTGGGACCACTTCTAGTCAAACATCAAGCATATCTGTAACAGTTATGGGCTGCTTTATTATTACTCATTTTGCTAATATGCCATCAATTTGACCCAAAGTGGTTCTTAGAGGATGTTGAAACTTGGTTATGTTTCTGGGAACATAGTCTAGGACACATCTCACTGTAAAGAAACACATTTTGCTTTGTAGCTACCTCGAGAATGAACCGAAAACCTAGGTGGATGGTATTGAGATTATAATTTCAGCTTATCAAGAAACAGAGAGAATCATTAGCGTTATATAGAGCAGTATATTTAGTGGATATTCCAGGCACACTTGGACTGCTGATCAGAATGAAAATCTGAAAATACCTTCTGTGCATATTGTGAAAGAGGGGTCAAGAGGCACAGAATTGTAGACACACTCCATGTGCAAGGTCATATCGCAAAATTAAAAAAAAAAGTATTAATTAAAGCTTTTAAGGACCAAATTGTTAGAAGCTTTCAAGGCCTAATAGTAGGGATTTATCTACTTCGTGAGATTTTTCGTGAAGGGAAGGTGCGACTATGTTGAATGCTTTTCTTATATTGTACACAGTGGTGTGGTACTGGGTGTTTCCCTTAGAAATGCGCGGTTTGGTTTTTATATCATTGGTAATCTAAGATGGTTGCCAGAATGACATGAATATGCAAAACTAGGCATATTTTCTCCGGGAATGCTTTTATGAAAAAAATGCATAGGACCTTTTTTATTCTACATAAAAAAATTAACAAAACAGTTCAATACTGATTTTTTGATATTTTTATTGGTTTAGGAATTATAGGCAACTGAAGTTAAAGTTGTGGCTTCCGTGAAAATGTAAACATGTAAAACTGAGTATATTGCCTACAAAATTACTGAAATGAAAAAAATGCATAGGATCCTTTTACTGTATTTAAAAAAATTAACAAAATTGTCCATTACCAATTTCCTAATTTATTGATTGGTTTAGGTGTTATAGGACATCAAACTTTGCTTAGGGGCCTAATTAGTTTTTGACACATTAGAGTTTTCAACAGTCATTTATAAAACCACATGTTATTGTTCTGGTGTTATTTAATTTACAAACTGCTGAATATTTAAAAACATAAAAATATCCAAACTGTTTCTTTGTCTTTTCAACTATAAAACAATAAATCATCTTATTTACAACTCATCATCTATGTCTTCTAGTGTATCCTCCATTAGTTGCATGATCATGGTTGTCACAGACGTCTTCCTCTCCTCCACACACTCAGAGTTCAGTGCACCTAAGATGTTGAGAAAGGCATTTGCATGGTATACACCTTCCCTTTAACACAATAGCATCTAATAAGTTGAAGGGCAGCCTGTGGAGCACACGGTAGAACACACACACAAAAGGAGTGTAATGTGGGCTTTTCTCTTCTAATTCCCATCCGAAGTCTGTCGGAGAAGGCAAATCTGGGTAAGGTTGGTCAGCACGACGCCATTCTACAACTTGATAGTGAACTCTACTAATCCACCACCTAAGCTCTCCGATATCGGAGATTTGTGTACCAGGGACATAAACTTTACACACAAACTTTTCTATTAGAAGCCTGTCATCATCAACAAATTTTTGCAAGCATCCACGTTTGCTAAGTGCTTCAAGAACATTGTCTTCAACTGTGTTGAAGACTTTTCAGAAAGAGTTTTTTCCTCTGGTTGCCAAAGACCCTGTGGTGTTACATCCGGACAATGCATGCAGACCTAGTAAAGCCGATGTTTGTTTGGGACCCAGGGATTCAGTTACTTTGCTGAGGTTGATCTTTCTTCTGTGCGGCCCAACTTCGGTTATGAGCATAGTATCCTATGAGAAGTATTTTGTCCACTACAAGGAAAGGATAAAGACATCTGTATCTGGAGAGTGAATGTGTAGTTGGGTGGCACCACGACGAGAGGCATATAGAGAGTGCAAAATAATTGTTGTGTCTGCTTTCTTGTGATTTCTTTTAAGTTCATCTATTACACTGCCATCTTAAGATATGGCTGTTTCTCTCCAAGATACAAACAAACATTTGTTTCTTTCAGCTGCATACTGTATTGCTTTTTCAGTCAGGTAAGCTGTTACATCATTCTTTTGTTTTAATTTGTGAAAGCAATCTTTTTTGTAAGTATCAAAGACCAAGTGTGTTTCATCATATTTTGACAGTGTATAGTCCAACTTCTTGTTGAATTCAATCACCAGGTCGTTACAGGTCTTAACATGTGCAGGTTTTTTCATGGCCTGTAGTTCTGCCATACCATCTAGAACAGCTACAGTGAGTCTATCAGACATGCCAAGTGATAAATGTCTCGAAGCAACATGTAGTTTGTCCATGGGAGATTGCAAGGTATTAATAATTTCTTCTCCATGTTCACAATTTTCATCAGCTTGATCTTCATGTAGTTTCATAAATTTACTTTTATTTGTACACAATAGCTAAGCACCATCTAAAGCAAACATGGAACAGGGAACTACTGAAAATTCGTAAGTGCCCAGGGATTCCTTTAGTTTTATATCTGGTTGGCTTCTCGATGCTACCAGCAGATGGGTGGACAACAATACAGTCGGTTCACGACTGGAAGAAACTTTTGAAAATCAACCTTTGAAAAAACACCCTAGCCGTTAGCGACATGCATATAACATTACAAACAGCGGCGAGCGCGGACACAGTTATGCCGTAAGTATGCCAGCACAAAGAGAGGAAATAGTTCCAAAGTTTTAACATAATTGTTAATTTATCGCTTACAAATGGGTGTCGAAAAGACTTGTATCTTATTATGTCAATTATTAATGACGTGATGCTAACATATTTAGATTTCAATGTTTCTTCCATAGTCACATGATCACGCTCAAGGTGAAAGTAGCGTGGCCATTTGTTTACTAACCTTCGTTCCTGTGTTGTTGGCCGGGTGTGGTTGACACACGTGCCAGAGAATTTGTGCGATTATCGTGGTTAACCTATAATAATTCATTTATTTGTCTTGTTTAACTAATATCCGCTCTTTATTATTTGGTTTTTAATAAGGTATGCTTTTAATTTGTGCTCATTTTCTCGTTGTACTGATGCCTTTTGTTTTTATGTGTTTCGTGCACGTGTCTTTCCTTTGCCACTCTATTCTAACGTTGCAGTATTTGCACATAAGAATTGTTTTCACATTGTCGAAGACGTAGAATCCTTCACTCGCAACCTCTGCCGTCCTGTCGAAATCCGTCACAACCATTTTTAAGTAACGTTTTACAATTGTGCGAAACATCCCACTCAGTCTACCATCACACCATTTTAACGTCTGTAGCAATTTCGATCAATACTGACGATCTTGCCTTTGATGTACAGGAATCTATCGAAAGTCACTAACAATTAATTTTAAATAGACAACAACTATCGATTCATCAAAATACTTGCATTTTGGGTTTATAGAATGAAATGTTTTTCGCTGGCATCGCATATTCTTTTGTGTGAAATTCTCAAGATTAAAAACTTTACGCTTGTGGAATATCCATTAATAATATATACATGACTTTTATAATGAGTATGTGCATGTACGAACACATGTACACACACACACAGTTGAATGTAAACATTGCATGTAAACATTGCCATGTGATTGCCACATGGCAATGTTTGTTTACCTTTGGCAGAAGGATACAAAATAGGCTTGAAAGTAGATATTTAGCAGGGCTTCAAGAAAGTCTCTTCCAGTCGTGAACCGACTATAGATACGCGTGTAGTTGAATTACAGTTTCGGAAACTTTAGTCAAAACCTTCTTACAAGCTGTTTTACACTAATTTAGTTTATCACCTGTGTCATTTTCTCCCAGAAATTTGTTTAGTCAGACTCAGTCAGCTCTGTTTTGAAGATTTTATATAACTCCATCCCAACTCTTGGCATTCCTAAAGCATCTTTCTCAATTTCTTCATAGAATACTGCTTTTGAATTGAGATTGATTAGGTGGGGACCGTCATATAACATAGGATCTGTTGAATGCTCTATTGCATTGTAAACTACTTGCACATCACTATTTTGTCATTTTGACTTTGATGTTGTTAATTGGTAATGATTTGAGCGAACATACTCTGTCAACCCTATGAAGTTCTTTGCTTCTCTGGTTAGTCATGAGAGTTCATGAGAAGTTAAAAAAACCCTTGCCAATGCCATTTTGTTTTGGGTGATAATTACAAAACTGCCCATTACTTTCATTGCTCTATTTTCCCATTCCAGAACCTCGTCAGCACCTAGAGCACAAAATTATATTGTGCTCTTGCTAACAACCCAGTTCCCTTTCATGAACTGTGCCCATAGATCAGGACCTGTGTGTTTTCTTGCTGTTTCATTTCAGCTAGATACCATGTGATCATACTTGCATAGTTTCTTAACTCAAGAGCAAAAAAATTCTTTACAAAATCTTCAAGTGCAGTTAGATGTAGCTGGTGGTGCAGTGACCAGAATGCTTGCCTCCCACCAAGGTGAACCGGGTTCGATTCCCAGCAGGGTCACTCCCAAATTTTTGCACTTGGGAATCATGCAGGACAATGCAGTTGGTCGACAGGTTTTCTCGGGGATTTCCTGTTCCCCTTCCCTCACATTTCGATGCTGCTCCATACTCACCTCGTTTCACCCTCACCGGCTCTCAAGACCTCGATGTTAAGAGCCGCCCAAACATTTCCACTCCACTTAAAATACATGTGTTATGATTTGGTTGCCCTCAAAACATGTTTCAAATATTTTATCATCCATTATTATAGTGTACATGTTTAATTAAATAGATTGTCATAAATTTTTGTCAAAGGTAGACAAAATCTACATTCAGTTGGGCTTATGCACAGCTAATATGTTGTGGGTTGAGCTTAAGGAATTCTTTTTTGAACTCCCACGTTTTTTCCGCTTCATATTTGAGGCACTATCATATCCCTTTCCTGTCATGTTTTTCAAAGGGAATTTTAATTTTGCAAGCTTAGCAACCAAAATTTTAATGAACCCTTCATCTGAAGAATGACTCACTGGAACAATTCATAAAAGAATTCTTGAATAACTGCACCCATCCCTTGTTTAATTTTAAAATATTGTATTATACTCATTTACTCTGTAGGACTGGGATCAGGTGTACAGTCCACTTCTTTGAGTAGTACATGGCTTTTTGAACCTCACTCAAGATGTAACTCTGAATTTATGACAATACCAAATTCATAAATTCATTCTGCATTGTTTTACTCTAATAATGAGCATATGTTTATTTCACAAGACATGTACACACGTGTTTGATCATTACAAAGTCATAGTTAGCTACATGTTCAATTAGCTGTAAAAAGTTTACTTGAAATTAAAATTTACACAATGAATGCTTAAGAACTTCATGCCAATACTCCGCCTCTGCTTTTATCAATATTTGATTTTCTTGGTCAGTANACACAATGAATGCTTAAGAACTTCATGCCAATACTCCGCCTCTGCTTTTATCAATATTTGATTTTCTTGGTCAGTAATTTTATTCAAACATATCCTTTGAGCAAGTTAATGCCAATATTGGTATGCTTGTATGTGATTTGGATATTTCTAATGGCATGTATTTGTGTTTTGCTGGTCATAGAACCTACTTGATGAACAAAGGAATAGCACAACTTTACTAAACAGTTTGTAACAAAAACAGAATACACAATTTTTTGGTGGTGAATGTACCAACCTCTCTCNAGCACAACTTTACTAAACAGTTTGTAACAAAAACAGAATACACAATTTTTTGGTGGTGAATGTACCAACCTCTCTCTTATTACCTCTTCACCATTTTGTAGTTTTCTGTTATAATTAGCAGGAATAAACCTTTTACCTTTGCTTTGACATCAGGTGGAAATGTTGTATCTGAAATGTATTTTAGGTAATCTCTTAACCAGAAACTGGGAAAGATAGTCTTTCATGTAAGCTGGCTATTCCCAGTGATCTTTTGTTCAAGCTTTCCTCATAGTTTTCTGTATTGCAAAACTCAATATCAGATCAATGAAAGTAATGCTCTTGTAATTAGTCTGTTATTAAAAATGTTTAACAAAAATTTGCTATAGAAGAAGCTGAATATAACATCGTCCTGTACACTACATATTCAGTTACGATGCATAATGAAAATTTATAACAGAAGCAGCTAAATATAACATGGTCCAATATATCCCATATTCAGCAGTTATACTGTGAGGTAAATTGTATATCACTTACCTGGAAAAGTAAACAAAAGACTAATAAATGAAAATGTTTTCAGAACTGATAATAGCAGAGAAACAGCCTCCACTCACTTCCTCCTTCCAAAAACTTTTTTTTACAAAATGTGTTGTGTGTATGTGATGGGTACAAATATCAAAAAAGCACTGTTGCATATTCTTGGTCATGTAGAACCAATAAAGTTTGTTTGAACGAAATTGGTTCAGTGGTTCTCATTTTATGTTTCAAGGTTGCAAAGACGGATGAACAAATGGTTAAACTTGTACAGGAACTGATAAGCTATATTAAATCATAGATAACATGATAACAGCATAACTGCTAAAGCTGGAAGTAGACTTTAAGAATTGTTTTTTTTTTCTTTCGTAAATGTCATAATTAAAGTAACGGGACATTTACCGGTATGTCTGAATTGGATTCCCAGGACATTATTTGTTGGAAGACAGTGACAGTATATGAAGGTATTATTAATCAGACTGCTGTTATTAGTATTTATTCATCACTGTTTTGTTCTCTAGTAAGAAGATAAAGTTTGAGCTTGGTGACAAAATATGGATTTATAGAAAATTAACTGCTACTGCTGGCAATTTGCATATTTTTGATCATGTAGAGCTTATGTATAATGCATAAATGCCAATAAAGTTTTTTTGAACAAAATGGTTCAGTGGTTCTCATTTCATGTTTCAGGGTTATGGACTTAGATTTTCAGCATCACAAGGCACTTTTACTAGTGGATGGTGCATTCGGTCCTTTTCCCCATTATAGATATAGTGAGCACCACAAGTTCTGGTGGCTCGTATCCCTAGATGCCTGAGCTTGTGTTGCCGGCACGACCCAGATGGCAGCAGCCTATATTCAGTGCACATTGGCAAATGCTCAACTGATGATATGGAGACTAATGTTTTTAGCATGGCATCAGGCCGCATGTGCAGCTACCTCTCCTCTCGATGCTTGTTTCCCCGCCGCTCCCTGTAAATTCAACCACCAGGACTTGTGGCGCTAACAGTAAGAAACCTGAGAGGTCTTATCTGTTGTTTATCTTATCTCTTTTCTGAGATTTCAAATCCCAATGCTGTTATCATGTTATCTATGATGTAAATAGCTTATCAGTTGCAAGTTTGTACAAGTTTAACAATTTTCTCATCTGCCTTTGCATGAAAGAAACGTACATTGGCAGATTTATTGGACAAAATGCCCATTGTACACAGGTGACATATTAATCTTGTAGGTCGGTATGGTGTACAGAACATGGGGAAATCAGTACTGTGACCCTACCGCGGGCAGCAATAACCTCTGCTACATAATGCTGCATTTAGAGGAAGAGTTTTTGGAAGTCCATTATCTCCACCTGTGCTGTTTTGATGTAAGCTCAAAGTTCATCAATGTAGCTGTGGGTGTCCTGTGGCAGGCCAGTCGTCATTCAGCCATGGACCACACGTTTTTGATGGGCAAGAAATCCGGTGAACGCGCAGGCCAAGGAAGTAGTGTGACATGATCATTCAGGAACCATAGAATTACATGTAATGCATGCATTTGTGAATCGTTCTGTTGGTACAGAGCCCCAGGCCAACTCTGAAAATACGGGACAACAATGGGCTCCAACCCCTCCGTGATACAAGGTTGCTGGTTAGTGTATCAGCGGTGTAGACTAGGCGCAAGCAGAAGTAAAATCTGATGGCACTCCATACCATAACTCCAGGTGTTGGGCTGGTACGACAGTGCATAATGCAGGACTCTGCCAGTCATGTGCCATGGTGCCGTCAAACATGGATTTCACCATTGTGGTGTTGCAACAAGCAAGCTGGATTCATCAGAAAAGATGATGGCATGCAATTCATGTATCCAAGCCTGGTGTTCCACACATATTGCAGCTGCAGGCACCTGTGGTGAGCAGCAGGGGCAGCTGCAGTAACGGGCACCTGGACATGATGCTCTGATGCTGCAGACTGCGATGCACTGTGTCTGTGGACACAGNGGCAGCTGCAGTAACGGGCACCTGGACATGATGCTCTGATGCTGCAGACTGCGATGCACTGTGTCTGTGGACACAGATTGATGTGCCACATGCCTGAACTCCTGAGCGAAGGTATTTGATCGGTAATTACCATGCGTACCAAATGTCTGTCTTCACACGCAAATCATATAGGTTTGCTATCTAACACTTTCATTCGAATAATTGTAATATCTACAGATGTTNTCTGTCTTCACACGCAAATCATATAGGTTTGCTATCTAACACTTTCATTCGAATAATTGTAATATCTACAGATGTGATTCCTCATTGGTGAGATGGGACCATTGGCTTCCTACATGTCTCTCAGCCTATACCTCTCCGACCCACTGATCCCATATCCACTTCATTGTGGTTGCATTTCTTTCAGTGCAAGAACCAATTCGGTGGTAGGATAATCCACAATCTCTGTAGGCCACAATTCTCCTGTGGTCAAAGGTGGAGATTTGTTTGTATGGTTGTAGTGTTCAACACAGCATGCTCACTCCGTCTATGCTCATGAATGGTGGTTAAACACAATGCCACTACTACTCAGTGGGACCCTGACCTCCACTTATATACCGCTTGTGTCGCCATTGGCACACATGCTGCACCACTTGGCCAAACAATTAATCACATCATTGTCCTACACTGCTCTGCGCATTCCCCCAGTGTGGGGGTCCTTCAGGTGCATCCTTGGTGTTGCAAGTATAGCGACCAACAGTGTAAAATAACCACATAAGGACAATTAAAAAAACTAAACAAAATTTTAAAAAAGTGACTAGAAAGTAAAAGATAAAGATGAAACGGAAAACAAACTGTTGAAAAAAATACAATTTTACAAAATTGAATTTTAAATTTTTTGAAAATAAAGTACTTGGTCAAACAATTTTTGCCATAATCTAAACCGTGCAATTTACAAAATTGAAAAATTTATTAGATTTTCAAAATGTGTATTTTACTTTTTTGCGGGAAATGCCTGTCAACATCCATATCAGATCTTGTCAAAATACCTCAGTACATTTGCAGGTGTATTTTTTAATTTGAAAAAATATAGAATAGCGATGATAAGCAACATTCATTTATTGTCCACATTTCTATGAATATTGGTAGTACATAAAAATATATTAACAAGAACACATAAAAATAGCATAAAAGTATAGTATCCAGCTTCAGGTGTCTCCTAATTAGTACTTGGCAGCTCATGGTGAGTGAAAGTTTAGTTTTTATCAAGGTGGCTTCACCAGATTTTGCTTTTATGGAGATGGAAAAAAACCTTTTTGAAGTGTTTCTTGACAATTTAATCTTACTGCCATTCTCTTGTGATACAGTAGACTCCCGATTATCCGAGCCCCGGTCAACCGAGCCTCCGGGTTAACCCAGCTAGTCATCGAAAGATAAAATATAAAAATAATGCTTCTAAAAGCAGGAGAATTAAGGCGAGAAGCGATGTTTCTTCGTTTGACGTGCAAGGTTGAGGAGTCGGCTATTGCTAGGTCTAGCATTAGATGTCTCCTCGACTTGTTGTTAGGTCAAGCTGTCATTTCGCGCAAATATGAAGGAGACTAATTCTAGGAAATGCTGCCCCACCCGTCTCATCTCATCGTCCAGTTCACTCTGAACTCCTCGTATCGTCGCAGTCACCTGACGCTCTCAGTTGTCTCTGCGCTCGCTCTAAACGTGGTTGTGTTAGTGATTTTTATGTGCTTTTATTGATTTCTGTGTTTCATTATGAGTGGAAAACGGAAGAGAGTTGTAGTTTCTCTTGAAACAAAATATAATGTATTAAAACGGTTAGACAGTGGCGAATCAATTAAAAAGGTGGCTGCTGAGTTGGGAGTTGGGGATTGGAGACGTAACCGGAAAGAAATCGAAAACTTTGTCAACAAAAGTGTGAGTGGTGGCAGTGGTTGAGTTGAAAAACTTTGAAGAAGGGCGACTACGAGCAGACGTCTGAAGCTCTTTTTTTGTGGTTTTCACAGCTTCAAGGGATGGGTAGTCCTGTGAGTAGGCCAATGCTTCAAGCTAAGGCACTCGAGTTCCACAAGAACTTTAAAGACGGCGATGAATAACTCACTGCCAGCGATGGTTGGCTGGACAGGTGGAAAAATAAATATGGCATAAGACAGCTGAATATTAGTGGGGAATAACTGTCAGCTGACTCGTCTGAAATTGCGGAATTCGAGAAAAAAATTGAAGAAATCATTTTTGAGGAAGGATTAACGTCAGATCAAATCTGTAACTCAGATGAAACTGGTCTTAACTTTCGAATGCTACCTTCAAAAACCTTAGCAGCAAAATCTTAAAAAACTGCTCCCAGATTTAAAAAGCGTAAAGAGAGAGTCACAATTCTGGCTACCTGCAATGCTTCGGGTTCTTTGAAACTAAAGTTAACTGTCTACCAACAATGTGCCGCAACCAAAGAAATGCATGGATGGAAAGCACGATTTTTAGTGACTG
>NQII01004674.1:18679-48465 GCA_002778355.1 Clitarchus hookeri
CTTTTTTATTATTAGACAATGCGCCATCTCCCCCAGATGCCCAAGAACTGTGCAGTGGTGATATTAAAGATGTATTTCTACCCCCTAATATGACGTCGCTAATTCAACCTCTAGACCAAGGAGTTCTAGAAAAGATGAAGAGAATTTACCAATGATGGCTTCTCCAGATTTTGATTGTAAAATTAGATGACGAAATTATTGTCAAGGAAGCCTTAAAGCAAGTTACAATGAACGGTGTACCGTACTGGATTGCTTCAGCGTGGGATGAGGTAAAACCTACCACCATTAAATGTCATGGAAAAATTTATTTGGCTTAGATGGACAACCCAAACAAGTGCCAGAACAGGAGAATGTGAACGGAGTAGTTCAACTGGCCAATGAGCTACCTGTTGAAAATCAAATCAATAGCGAAGACATTCGTGATTGGTGCAGTGTAGATGTCCAGATGAAGATTACCNATGTCGCTAAAGGCTAGGGTGTTTTTTCAAAGGTTGATTTTCAAAAGTTTCTTCCAGTCGTGAACCGACTATACATGTTCAGTTACGATGCATAATGAAAATTTATAACAGAAGCAGCTAAATATAACATGGTCCAATATATCCCATATTCAGCAATTATAATGTGAGGTAAATTGTATCACTGACCTGGAAAAGTAAACAATAGACTAATAAATGAAAATGTTTTCAGAACTGATAATAGCAGAGAAACAGCCTCCACTCACTTCCTCCTTCCAAAAACTTTTTTTTTACAAAATGTGTTGTGTGTATGTGATGGGTACAAATATCAAAAAAGCACTGTTGCATATTCTTGGTCATGTAGAACCAATAAAGTTTGTTTGAACGAAATTGGTTCAGTGGTTCTCATTTTATGTTTCAAGGTTGCAAAGACGGATGAACAAATGGTTAAACTTGTACAGCAACTGATAAGCTATAATACATCATAGATAACATGATAACAGCATGACTGCTAAAGCTGGAAGTGGACTTTAAGAATTGTTTTTTTTTCTTTCGTAAATGTCATAATTAAAGTAACGGGACATTTACCGGTATGTCTGAATTGGATTCCCAGGACATTATTTGTTGGAAGACAGTGACAGTACATGAAGGTATTATTAATCAGACTGCTGTTATTAGTATTTATTCATCACTGTTTTGTTCTCTAGTAAGAAAATAAAATTTGAGCTTGGTGACAAAATATGGATTTATAGAAAATTAACTGCTACTACTGGCAATTTGCATATTTTTGATCATGTAGAGCTTATGTATAATGCATAAATGCCAATAAAGTTTTTTGAACAAAATGGTTCAGTGGTTCTCATTTCATGTTTCAGGGTTATGGACTTAGATTTTCAGCATCACAAGGCACTTTTACTAGTGGATGGTGCATTCGGTCCTTTTCCCCATTGTAGATATAGTGAGCACCACAAGTTCTGGTGGCTCGTATCCCTAGATGCCTGAGCTTGTGTTGCCGGCACGACCCAGATGGCAGCAGCCTATATTCAGTGCACATTGGCAAATGCTCAACTGATGATATGGAGACTAATGTTTTTAGCATGGCATCAGGCCGCATGTGCAGCTACCTCTCCTCTCGATGCTTGTTTCCCCGCCGCTCCCTGTAAATTCAACCACCAGGACTTGTGGCGCTAACAGTAAGAAACCTGAGAGGTCTTATCTGTTGTTTATCTTATCTCTTTTCTGAGATTTCAAATCCCAATGCTGTTATCATGTTATCTATGATGTAAATAGCTTATCAGTTGCAAGTTTGTACAAGTTTAACAATTTTCTCATCTGCCTTTGCATGAAAGAAACGTACATTGGCAGATTTATTGGACAAAATGCCCATTGTACACTGGTGACATATTAATCTTGCAGCTCGGTATGGTGTACAGAACATGGGGAAATCAGTACTGTGACCCTACCGCGGGCAGCAATAACCTCTGCTACATAATGCTGCATTTAGAGGAAGAGTTTTTGGAAGTCCATTATCTCCACCTGTGCTGTTTTGATGTAAGCTCAAAGTTCATCAATGTAGCTGTGGGTGTCCTGTGGCAGGCCAGTCGTCATTCGACCATGGACCACACTTTTTGATGGGCAAGAAATCCGGTGAACGTGCAGGCCAAGGAAGTAGTGTGACATGATCATCCAGGAACCATCGAATCACATGTAATGCATGCATTTGTGAATCGTTCTGTTGGTACAGAGCCCCAGGTCGACCCTGAAAATATGGGACAACAATGGGCTCCAACCCCTCCGTGATACAAGGTTGCTGGTTAGTGTATCAGCGGTGTAGACTAGGCGCGAGCAGAAGTAAAATCTGATGGCACTCCATACCATAACTCCAGGTGTTGGGCTGGTACGACAGTGCATAATGCAGAACTCTGCCAGTCATGCGCCATGGTGCCGTCGAACATGGATTTCACCATTGTGGTGTTGCAACGAGCAAGCTGGATTCATCAGAAAAGATGATGGCATGCAATTCATGTATCCAAGCCTGGTGTTCCACACATATTCAGCTGCAGGCACCTGTGGGGAGCAGCAGAGGCAGCTGCAGTAACGGGCACCTGGACATGATGCTCTGATGCTGCAGACTGCGATGCACTGTGTCTGTGGACACAGATTGATGTGCCACATGCCTGAACTCCTGAGCGAAGGTATTTGATCGGTAATTACCATGCGTACCAAATGTCTGTCTTCACACGCAAATCATATAGGTTTGCTATCTAACACTTTCATTCGAATAATTGTAATATCTACAGATGTTATTCCTCATTGGTGTGATGGGGCCGTTGGCTTCCTACATGTCTCTCAGCCTATACCTCTCCGACCCACTGATCCCATATCCACTTCATTGTGGTTGCATTTCTTTCAGTGCAAGAACCAATTCGGTGGTAGGATAATCCACAATCTCGGTAGGCCACAATTCTCCTGTGGTCAAAGGTGGAGATTTGTTTGTATGGTTGTAGTGTTCAACACAGCATGCTCACTCCGTCTATGCTCATGAATGGTGGTTAAACACAATGCCACTACTACTCAGTGGGACCCCGACCTCCACTTATATACCGCTTGTGTCGCCATTGGCACACATGCTGCACCACTTGGCCAAACAATTAATCACATCATTGTCCTACACTGCTCTGCGCATTCCCCCAATGTGGGGGTCCTTCAGGTGCATCCTTGGTGTTGCAAGTATAGCGACCAACAGTGTAAAATAACCACATGAGGACAATTAAAAAAACTAAACAAAATTTAAAAAAATGACTAGAAAGTAAAAGATAAAGATGAAACGGAAAACTAACTGTTGAAAAAAATACAATTTTACAAAATTGAATTTTTAATTTTTTGAAAATAAAGTACTTGGTCAAACAATTTTTGCCATAATCTAAACCGTGCAATTTACAAAATTGAAAAATTTATTAGATTTTCAAAATGTGTATTTTACTTTTTTGCGGGAAATGCCTGTCAACATCCATATCGGATCTTGTCCCTCAGTACATTTGCAGGTATATTTTTTAATTTGAAAAAATATAGAATAGCGATGATAAGCAACATTCATTTATTGTCCACATTTCTATGGATATTGGTAGTACATAAAAATATATTAACAAGAACACATAAAAATATCATAAAAGTATAGTATCCAGCTTCAGGTGTCTCCTAATTAGTACTTGGCAGCTCATGGTGAGTGAAAGTTTAGTTTTTATCAAGGTGGCTTCACCAGATTTTGCTTTTATGGAGATGGAAAAAAACCTTTTTAAAGTATGTCCCAGTTTCTTGACAATTTAATCTTACTGCCATTCTCTTGTGATAGTATGCTCCGGATGGTTTTTTATTGTAATAATAATTAATTTAAATATCGCAAATAAAAAAACTTAAATATAGTCTGTTTTTGATAAAAAAATATGGCACAAACTAAAAGGAAAGAACTAAATAAATATGCTGCAGTCAGAATGATCAGAAGCCACTGGCCAAGCCCGACAAAAAACAACTGATTGCTGTATTGCATCACTTCCAAGTGACAGCCAGATGAGTCCATCATCAATAACTTGAGGGGGANGGATGGTTTTTTATTGTAATAATAATTAATTTAAATATTGCAAATAAAAAAAACTTAAATATAGTCTGTTTTTGATAAAAATAAAACACAAACTAAAAGGAAAGAACTAAATGAATATGCTGCAGTCAGAATGATCAGAAGCCACTGGCCATGCCCGCAAAAAACAACTGATTGCTGTATTGCATCACTTCCAAGTGACAGCCAGATGAGTCCATCATCAATAACTTGAGGGGGAGGGGGGATGTAAGGTGAGTCAATGAATAGGTTTACTCCACCAGACAACCAGTGCAGTTTTTGGTCCAGAAAGGTGACTAGTTATCAGTATATGTAGCGGTTACAGAGAAAAGGACTATCCATTTGCTGACCTGCTGTGTGTTGGTTTTTCTGTGTTCAACTTTTGTGCTTCTTGGTACTCATTCATTACTACAAACTAAACAATCTTGGTAATGAGGTAGTGTTACCAGATGTGTGATAGACAAATTTTGGAATAATGCTGCTCTGATTTCCATAAAATTTGTGAAATGTCCTTCAAAAATTCTCTCTTCTCAATATACTCAGTGTCCTCTTGACGAAAGACACTTAAATCTAGAAAAACAGGGAAACTTATCTAATAATGTTTAGTTTAACCTTTTGACCAAGAATGGAACATGTTTGCAACAATTTTTCTGAAGCAGTTTATAGACAACACCACGACTCCTTACATATGATACACTTTTATGTATTATTCTGAGATGGTGGATCTCTTGTCCCAGCTGCACATTGGAGGTTATTATAAATGCTTGATAATGTGAAATCAGGTGAACATGGGTATCATAACGTGACCCTATACTCAGATGAGTGTTCCTCCAACCATAATTTGGTTACTCTAGATGTAGGTGATGGCACATGGTCCTTTTGGAAGAGGTCAAACCTGTCAGGATCAGAATGGGTGTAACACATCCAGAAGGACATGCACACATCATTTACTAGTCACAGATGATTTTAGTACTAATAGGGGTCGTAGTGCATGCCAGCTGAACCCACATCATACAATTAAGAGCCCTATATAGACAGTGAGTAACGCCGCCAATGGTTCAGCGTGTACAATATCATGGTTCGTGGGAGGGACCATGTTGGAAGTTAGGAGACGTGGATTGGTATCTCGGCCGTGTGTCATTTCGCCAGGGTGGGGAGGGAGACACTTACCAACCCTCCAGCATTCCATCCTGAACTGTCCACCATGCAAGATCGCTGTGCACCGTATCCTCTATCCTCTATCTCTCTCTCCTTGTGTCTCATGCCGTGATGACGCGTTCCCTTGGAGGTTATTTACTATAAGTCAATGGGTAAAGAGCTGCTCTTGGCATTATGTATAGAACATTCTCCTCCCACCAAAACAATCCGGGTTCGATATCTTGTCGAGTTACTCCGCATAATAGGAATCACACCTGACTTTACCCTTGACTGGCAGTTTTACTTAGAGATCTTTCATTTTACATTCCCTTTCATCCTGGAGCTGCTCTGGTCCCCACCTTGTTCATCCTTGTCAGCTATCAAGGCCTATCTTGCTAGGAGCCGTTAAAACCTTGCTACTCATTCAATGGGGAAAATGCAATTGTCGTATATTTCACGGAAAATATAGCATATTTTTTGGGATATCGCTAACGGAAACGTGGACACATAGTCGTGCGCTAGGGGGTGCAAGGGGCGCAGCTGCACTCCCCATTGCATTATGTCATTAGGAAAATAAAAAATAATCTCGCCAATTTAATATTTTTAGTAGACGTGTTTGAAACAACTGAATGATAAATAAGTTTAATATAGTGTATGCTATTTGTAGTGTAAATTTGTTTAATTATATTAGAATTTGTATTTTTAATCTAGTGAAAGTTTATCTTCATTTTGTGGTTTGCACCCCCATTACCTAACCTTGCGCTAACCTATGTGTGGACACGAACATAGTCAAAAAAGTATGTCTAAAAAACACAAAAAAACTTTAAATTCCATTTTGAAATTGGAATAAATCATTTTACGGTCTGTTGCCATTTTTTGATGCACATGCACACATGCACACGTGCGCATACATACATGCATGCATGTGTGCATACATACGTGCTCACACACACACGTGTACATGCGCAAAATCAAGCTAAGCCTACTGTTCTGAAAGCTTGTAGTTACGATGTCCTACAGGTAAAAGTTTTCGACATTGGGGGACACTGTGGTTGCAAAAATNTACCTAACCTTGCGCTAACCTATGTGTGGACACGAACATAGTCAAAAAAGTATGTCTAAAAAACACAAAAAAACTTCAAATTCCATTTTGAAATTGGAATAAATCATTTTACGGTCTGTTGCCATTTTTTGATGCACATGCACACACGCACACGTGCGCATACATACATGCATGCATGTGTGCATACATACGTGCTCACACACACACGTGTACATGCACAAAATCAAGCTAAGCCTACTGTTCTGAAAGCTTGTAGTTACGATGTCCTACAGGTAAAAGTTTTCGACATTGGGGGACACTGTGGTTGCAAAACTTTCATATATTCATTCATTAGTGTAGCCACAAATTGCACAAAAATTTTGGGGGAGGGCTGAAATTGCTATGCCAGTNTTTCATATATTCATTCATTAGTGTAGCCACAAATTGCACAAAAATTTTGGGGGAGGGCTGAAATTGCTATGCCAGTTGAGAAAGGGATTGCACTGCACTGCAGTTTGAAGTGCCAAGTTACTGGGTAATGAGTACATATTGAAAACAGATACTTAATAATTTATTAAAAATTATTATACATTCATGTCAAATAAACATTATTTTAATAACATCAAAGCATTCAACATATAAATATTTTGTAATTCTCCAAAAAACATACACGTGTGTAAATAACAATATGTTTCATGTGGACCACTTATAAATAAACAGGATGTACTTGTAATATATGAACATAACATGATGATTTGTACAGATAAACACATTATAAGCCATAGGTATAAATTTACTAGGAACGAATGACATGCACATCCTGGCCTTATAAAGGCTGCGCTCCAAAACCATATGAACAATAGCAAGAAACAAATACCTTCTGTATTATTCTTCTTGCTACAATTGCACAATATTTGGTAATACCCTATCTGAATCTACCATTTGTTATCTGCAGGTCAGAAATGGATACATTTAGGCTCAGGAACTAGATTAGTTTGACTAATTTTTGCATTTCCTTTGGTTTATTAATTTTTCCCAGATCATTGACATTTGAAATAGGAACTACAATTTAGAAAATGGGCAGNGCATTTCCTTTGGTTTATTAATTTTTCCCAGATCATTGACATTTGAAATAGGAACTACAATTTAGAAAATGGGCAACTCTTTAATTAATTTAATTTTACATATATTTATTATACACACACAAACACACCCTCTCTTGTTTGTAAGTGAAACCATGTTGGGTAGGAAACAAAAACATCTGGCTGTATTATATCAATCTTGTTGTAAGGTATTTTTACTATGCAATGGTTTTGGGTCAGGTTGTTTTTATTGTATCATGGCTTTCAGTTAATGTAGATAATAAAGAAAATACTTTTCCTTTAATTAAATGTTTTTTCATTCCTATTTTAATTGATGCTTATTAATAAAAATGGACATCTATAGGTTACTTAATTTATGTATTACCCTTTCAGTACAGTTGCATAAATTTTTCCCTACAATTTCACCATACCATACTTTTCAAAATTAAATAAACTTACAAAAACTACAGTTCACTATTGTCTAAACTTCAGTTCACTATTGTCAGACTACAAATGAATTGAAGCCTGCGTTGATGCAGTAATCAATCAAATTACATTTGTTCGTAAAAAAATATATGTGTTCGTTTTAAGTACAGGTTAAGACGCATCTTTTGGCTCAACATAGTCATCTAACATTGTTACAGGTTGCTCCAAATTGAATTTGAAGCTTGCAAATCAAACAAGTCGTCTACCAAGTCCTCCCAAATATGGTAATGTTGTGAAGCTAAATCGAAAATATGTTCAACCAGTATATTCCTCATTCTATGATAACCTGAAGAGAGGATACAGAAAGAAGTGTGTCATTCACGACGAGTGAAAAGTGGTCACAGTTTTTACTTGAAATGTACACAAACTTATTGGCTGTGAATAGTTTTTCCTATAACGACAAGCAATGACTCATGTTATGTTATGATGTAGATTTAACACATTTTGCTGGAAATGAAATAGTTTGTGCAGTGTTCACATTCCTACAGTAACGTCGCTGAGCTTAGAATATGTAAGATTTTTAAAAGAAAAAAACATAAGATTGATTGAAAGTTAAACAATTACTTCATGGTAAGGTTAAAATGTGCCAAAAAAATATTATTTCGTAAAAGAAACAATTTTTAAAATTATTGTTTTCATTAATAAATATATATGAAATTATTTTTGTGTAGCATACAATTNAATAGTTTTTCCTATAACGACAAGCAATGACTCATGTTATGTTATGATGTAGATTTAACACATTTTGCTGGAAATAAAATAGTTTGTGCAGCGTTCACATTCCTACAGTAACGTCGCTGAGCTTAGAATATGTAAGATTTTTAAAAGAAAAAAACATAAGATTGATTGAAAGTTAAACAATTACTTCATGGTAAGGTTAAAATGTGCCAAAAAAATATTATTTAGTAAAAGAAACAATTTTTAAAATTATTGTTTTCATTAATAAATATATATGAAATTATTTTTGTGTAGCATACAATTATATTCATATTTTCCCCTTGTTGTTTGAAGATATTTAGATCATTAAAAAAATGCTTAATTGAAATCAGGGCCAGATCCAGGATGGAGGGGCTAAGGGGCTTGAGCCCTTCACTTGGAGCTTGATTTAACTCTCAGTAATATGAGATTGTTCCTGAAACTAAGTGAAATTTTAATGATGCCTTATTAATATGTACACTTGTTTTAGTAACAAGAAATTTCATGAAGTATTTAAATAACATATCCACTATGTACCTGCATTTAAATGGCGCATTAAAACTTGATGATTAATGGTGAGCTTGAGGCTTGAATGTGCCGCCTCTTCAAGTAGCTCTCTCCTTAATGGTTTTCTAGATCTGCTACTAATTAAAATATTAGTTTTATGCATTCCCCCCCAATCTGTCCAGAGAATAATAACAAATTATTTACTTGTCAAAATGCTTTTTGCCTTTTTTTATTGGTAAAATTTTAATAATGCATTTGACTGTTGCACCAACTTTTCCAGTTTTATATATATAACATGAATTTGCAGAAAGGTACATATTCATAATATTAATAATATGAAATAAATGTTTGAACACAGCACACATGCAGCAAACCTAAGAGTTCATAAAAAGGTTTAGTATTTTTAGATTGCTTTCATACAGTCAATTTTTTTAAAATAACCTTTGTTATTTTTAATCTGTACTTAAAGAAATAATGAATGTTTTCGTTCTTGGTATTGGAAGAAGCTACGCTACAGAAGTCATAAACAGTTCAACATATCACAGTTAAGGTTTTGGCCGAAACACAATTTTTTATTTATATATTTTCAATAGCATCAATAATGTGTTAGAGGTCTCGAATTTCCATGCTCTTCATATGCCTCGGGTCCACCAACGCTGGCAAACTGCAGTTGTAATAGAATTTTGTAAGATGCGATTCCATCTCATGTTTCCAAAATTTGTCATCTCTTTCAATTCAAAGTACTGCCATCTCTTTTTCCATTGAAGTCCAAACACCAAACATGCAATATTCCCTCTCAGAAATGTGCATTTGGCCCTAAACATAATAAAAATATTTATGTTTTTTTTTTCAGTTTCAGTTGATCTCCTTCAAAGCTCAAATATCATATGTAACCTTCTTTGACAGCTGCAGTAACATCTTTTCCAAATGCTTGTAACGTTGGACGCTACAGTTATAACCTGCTTGAAGTTGATACTTGGCTATAACTATCACTCGACTAGCTCAGAGGTAGTACACGAGACTCTTTAAAATGGACGCCAATTACATAGGAAATATAGTCAAGTTCCGGAGTATTTGTTCTAAAATTTATTTATCATTTGAGTGACACAGTTCACATACAAAGTTCCGGTATGCAGAGTACGAACCGTTCACAGATAAATATACAAGTGCAGAACAGCGCCACCGTTGTTTACAGATTATTCATGTCTCAAAACTTGCATCGCGAGACGAAGTTACGAAGGCAGGAGGGATGTTCGTTCCCTCCTGGCACCCTAACGACCTCCCACACCGGCAGAAATAATTTGAAAGATTTATTTAGGTTAAGCCGAAAAGAAATGTAGTGATAAAAGATTTAACGGTCGCGGGTGCTTGCCGGTGTGCGACACTTTACTTCTGCAAGATCCTTTTCTCCAATAATGCCATCAGGAGTGGCATACAAGAAAGGCAAGACCTTGTCAATGAAAAGTCCACATTTTCCAACTTTAATTCCTTCTTGTTTTTCTAATTGTTCAATAGCTATCACTTCAAACGTTTTACCATGATCAATTGCAGGCATGTTCAAAATATCAGAGGTATAAACAGTACTGTGAACTAAATTCATGCAGCTTGTTGATGCATGCCTACAACAAACTTTCCCAAATTTTGAAGCAGTTAAAATTTCTCTCAGTGTTTCAAGATATTTTCCGCTTCCTGCTTGGAGAAGTTTATCTCTTTCTAACTGGCGATGCTCCTCTTGTGTTAGTTTTAATCCACTGAGAAACACTCGCGTCTGTTTCTTGAATGCTTCTGGATACATGTCANTTGGAGAAGTTTATCTCTTTCTAACTGGCGATGCTCCTCTTGTGTTAGTTTTAATCCACTGAGAAACACTCGCGTCTGTTTCTTGAATGCTTCTGGATACATGTCATGCTGAACACACTGAGGACCATAATCCTTGTCTCCAAAGGTTTTGGTCAGAGCTTTTTTAGCTGTGTTTTTAGACTATTTTTTTTTTAATTTCTAATTCTAGTCTTCTAAGTTCCCACCGTCTAAATTCTAACCTTTTTGAAATTTTGTTCAGACTTACACCCNAATTTCTAATTCTAGTCTTCTAAGTTCCCACCGTCTAAATTCTAACCTTTTTGAAATTTTGTTCAGACTTACACCCTTGAACATGCTTTTGTGCAGCACATATTGAGGTGTTTTTGTGTTGTGTGCTACTACAGCACTAGCACATCTCTTGATAGGATGTCTCGTTGCAAAATTTACCCTTTTCCCTCAGAAAATTTTGCAATTATTGAATTGAATTGTTCAACTTTGTTGCTATCTACGTCACTTTGAGAATGTGCATCCAAGTACTGTCGAGCTTTATATTATAAATATGGGAAAACAAACCACTTTTTACCAATTCTGGGACAAGATTTGGCTCGCCATATTTTCGACCATTGCAAAAGTAACCTAAAGAAGAGCAATTTTTGTACTCACCAAATACGTGGCTTGGATCACTTTCAATATTGCGTTTCAACTGTGAAACTTTAACATGAAAATCGGTGTCCTGTGATTTTCTATACGTTATTGCTTTTTGCACTTTGATGGATAATTTGCACATTTTGCTGTAAACAATTTTCCTCAGAGTTGGATTCCCAAGAGTTGTATTTTCACTCACAGGTATAATTTTCTTCCTGTATTTGTGGAGCTGATGATTCCTACATTTTATCTTCTTTCTCAACAGTAAGATTTTGGTATGACCTAGCTTCGAGAATTTTCTTGTACATACTGTTGTCGCCATCGGCTATAACTTTGGCATACTTAATGTTGTGCATTTCTACACTCTTTTTTAATCCTTCTGTTATTATGTTGGCTTCCATGCTACTTGAGCTACCTTCATGGTTTTTATAGCAATTGTGTGAAGGAATACATTCACCATCTTTTGCTCGAGCACAAACATAACAGTATTTGCACAAACATAACAATATTTGTTTGCAACAGCCATAAACAAAATTATTCTTAGTGCCGTACCCTACTATCACAGCTACCCCAGAGAGTGCATCGTATTTACATTTATAGGAGCGTTTGCACCAGCATCAATCCACAACAACAGTAATTAGAGGAATGTTGTTTTTGTCAACTTCACCATTGGTTCTCACGTGCAGCCTCTCCCATTTTTGCTGTTGCTGCTTTTTCCTAGCCATTACAGATAATGTCGTAGGGTTTGAAGTAAGATGCTGGTACCATGCAAGGCAAACCTACTGCTGCACAGAATTCTTCTAAATGGGAATATCCTGCCCCAATGCCCATAACTCCAGCAACAGCCCTTGAATTTACATCCATAACTGAATTATCTTCTGTATTATATGCAGGAACACAGATTTTCATGTTGCATATATACACTGAAGAGCCAAAAAAACTGTACACCTGCCTAATATCATATAGGGCCCCCGCGAGCACGCAGAAATGCCACAAGACGACGTGGCATGGACTCAACTAATGTCTGAAGGTATGCAGGAGGCAATTCACACCATGAATCCTGTAGGGCAGTCCACAAATTNAATGGCGGTGTTGGCGGGTCCAGGCGAGGCGTAAAGCTTTGTGTCGTGCAGTCAACACCGGTGCACGAGTGAACCTTCGGCTCCAAAAACCCATATCAATGATGGTCCGTTGAATAGTTCGCACGCTGGCACTTGTTGATGCCTCAGCATTGAAATCTGTGCCGATTTGAGAAAGGGTTGCACGTCTGTCACCTTTAATGATTCTCGTCAGTCGTCGTTCGTCCCGTTCGTTCACAATCTTTTTCCAGCCGCAGCGNTTTAATGATTCTCGTCAGTCGTCGTTTGTCCCGTTCGTTCACAATCTTTTTCCAGCCGCAGCGATGCCGAAGATTTGATGTTTTACCGGATTCCCGATATTCACGGTACACTCGTGAAATGGTCGTAAGCGAAAATCCAAATTGTATCGCTACCTCGGAGATGCAATGTCCCATCTCTCATGCGCCGACTATAACACAATGTTTAAACTCACTTAAATCTTGATAACCTGCCATTGTAGCAGTAACCGATCTAGCAACTTTGTCAGACGCTTGTTGTCTTATATAGGCGTTGCCGACCGCATTACGTTACTCTGATTGGTTTCATACCTCTGTTATTTGCATGCGCACTCCTGTACCAGTTTTTTTGGATCTCCAGTGTATATATATTGTCACAAAAAATATACATTTTTTTTTAAAATTAAAACAAAAACATAAAGTTATATATATGTCACAAAAATATATATATCTTTTTTCAATTTAAAAAACATACAATTTTCTCTCTCTCTAAATGTTGGCGAGAAGCATGGTGAACAGTTACTGTAGTAACGCCTTCCTCTCTGCTACGGTCAATTTTCTCACGTCAGGCAGTGATGATTTCTCGCAGTGCAGGTAGGCAGTGGCAGGTAGCTTCTTATGGTTGCGGGCAGGACGTGGGGCTTTGCGTTGCGGTACCTTAGCAGTCTTGGTAGGGTTTAGTCTCCGTCCTCGCAGCAGNCATGCGCACTCCTGTACCAGTTTTTTTGGATCTCCAGTGTATATATATTGTCACAAAAAATATACATTTTTTTTTTCAATTAAAACAAAAACATAAAGTTATATATATGTCACAAAAATATATATATCTTTTTTCAATTTAAAAAACATACAATTTTCTCTCTCTCTAAATGTTGGCGAGAAGCATGGTGAACAGTTACTGTAGTAATGCCTTCCTCTCTGCTACGGTCAATTTTCTCATGTCAGGCAGTGATGATTTCTCGCAGTGCGGGTAGGCAGTGGCAGGTAGCTTCTTATGGTTGCGGGCAGGACGTGGTGCTTTGCGTTGCGGTACCTTAGCAGTCTTGGCAGGGTTTAGTCTCCGTCCTCGCAGCAGCTCTCTTGTGTTTGGTGCCGGCGGTGACAGCTGGCAGCTGGGTGGCGTCGCCGGTGATGTTGATGACAGCAGCAGCAGCAGCGTTTACGAGAACTGGAGACTCTGGCAGCAGCAGATAGTCGGGGATGTGTACGCGTATTGCATTGTGCAACATAGCGTGCGTTACCACCTCGTTTACCCCACATGGCAGGGGAGTGTTTGTTCTCATATTATGAACAATACATCTCCCTAGCACATTACAGTCGACCATCTGCTGTCAGTGGTCGTATGCTGTAGGATTGTGGGCATGCAGCCAATGCGCAATGCTGTCACATTCTTCACTGTAGGTTCTCGGTTCTGCCACATAGCCAACTTCATAGGTGACGCTGCTGTTACCAGATGTCACACTGCTGTAGGTAGCCTCTGGACGAAATGGCACTCTCATCTTGTTGCTAGCTCACTGGAGTCGACTGGCAGGGTTCACGTAGCTTATATAGCGTACTTTACGTGATGTCGACACTACTTCGGGGCATCTGTCAATAGCAGTAGAATACGTGCAATAATGTCATACGTAACCTGACAACACTTGCACTTGCTGTGACATGTCAGTTCTCCCTCGGCCATCGTGCTGCTGTCTGGTGCTTTGTTGTTCATGATGTAGAAAAATGGTTTTTTTTTTATACTTATATATACTTCACAGGCTGGGGAGATAGCTTCCCCAAGCGGTCATGAAGAACTTGCAGTTTCAATTGTAGACACTACATACCTTAGCAGAGCAGGGTAGAATCCATTTGTTACCACAGTCTTCCAGCATGCTCGTGTGTATGCATCTGTAGAATATGCATATTTTGCATCATCATCGGCAGACTTGAAGGTCACACTTGCATTCTCGATGTTCTGGATAGNTCTGTAGAATATGCATATTTTGCATCATCATCGGCAGACTTGAAGGTCACACTTGCATTCTCGATGTTCTGGATAGTTGCAGCAACTTCGTTTTTCACCTTGCCTGCTAGCAATGCATGTTTGTTGTTCACATCTTCGGACAATCTGTATAGATAGCACTCTTCATAGTAAATGTCTGCAACACTCGTATTTCCTTCTTCACACAATGTTTTGGAACATAATGCAGACCTGAATAATGTCATAGGTGCTCGATCCGTCATTAGTATTCACAACGTATTGGCAGGAAGGTCAGTACACACTGTCTCATGCCAAGCAAAGGTACTTTACCTTTACATGTACCAGTAGTATATCTCTTTAGATTATTACTTCTACCAAATGATGCTCCGCACATATCATATGCTAGTATTCTGATGGTCGGTTTCTTTGAGCATTCGCTCTGCTCATGTTGACAGGTATTACAACCTTTACTGAAGACCTTGCCACAGTAACTATATTGTTTTCCATATAATTGGTGAACACATGGTGAAATTTGGCAGGTAGTCGTACAAGTCATTCTCGATTGCATGGCCTCAACCAACATACAGCTATTTGCCAAGTGGCCTAAGTAAATTTGTTCTCAAATGCAGTCAATATATTTTATATAATGTCCAACCGGAACACTTTCCCATATATTCTTCTTCCTCACGACAAATCTTCTGTATACTAGGTTTGACGCGGTCTTCAATTTTGTACATGNCTTTCCCATATATTCTTCTTCCTCACGACAAATCTTCTGTATACTAGGTTTGACGCGGTCTTCAATTTTGTACATGTTGTACAGAGGTACATTCGTGGTCTTGAAGGCTCTCTCGCTATATTCATCATCTTCATGTGGTTCTCATTTGGTATGTATACATTCCAACCATATATTATATTTTACTGCGCCTTTTTACATCTCACCTGTAAGTTGATCTAAAATATTCTATTTCATATGCTTAAGATATGTACAAATATCGTCCACCATACCGGATGAATAAGATGCAACATACGTCTTCATAAGACCTCGGAAAGCAGATTCTTTCAGTATGAATCCATTCTCATTTGGTAAGTTTGCAACAGGTACAGGTATAGGCGTTTATATGTACACATTTTGACATGGTTGTAATATAACTCACGGCATAGTTGTACCTGATGGTCATGTATTTTACGTCACATGCTGTCTGGAATGCCTGTTACTTCATAACATGTGATCTCACGACTACACTTATAGCAACAAGTAGTGTAGTAAGCCCATTGCGTCTTCTTCAAACATTTTCCAGATTTCTCATGTTGACGANACTTATAGCAACAAGTAGTGTAGTAAGCCCATTGCGTCTTCTTCAAACATTTTCCAGATTTCTCATGTTGACGAGCACTGCAACTTTTACTAAACGTCTTGCTGCAGTAGTAACATGAATATCTTGATGTCTTTGGAGAACTGTTCATGTCCAGGTCAGATGTTGTCGATGGTGACAGCGCACCAATATCCAATGCAGCGGGTGCCTGGCCTTCACATATTTTTTGGATGTATGCAATACACTACATCGTTTAGCCGGTATAGGTGAGAGTCCCTCACATGTTGCAAGATGTCTTTTTAAGTTATCGCGTCGCCCAAATTGAGACTTGCACTGTTCACATGTTAAGGTAGATTGCTTCATGTTCATAGAACAAGCAGTTTCATATCGCCTGGCATGACAGCTCTTAGTAAATGGCTTCTTGCAGAAACAGTACAAATGGTTTTCTGTCGTATTTTCCATCTTCGCTCGAGACGATGTACTCTCTTCGAAATTCAAATAACAACTAAGACGATTCCATCAATTTCACATGTTTTATATATATATATATATATATATGTATGTACAAATATTCTTATTTCATCAGTGAGATTTAAGTTTTTTTATGCATTCTATAATTGTCAATTCAGCTAACTAGCATATCTAGTTTGCTACACCACCATACAGCTGCAACTGCAAGTTTTTTCCCACAGTTCCTTGAAAGGTTTATACTATAGCTTCAAATTGAGGCAAACACTTTTAACAATAAACCCGACTTCTCTCCATCGCTACACAGCATTTTACATCTCTCATGACGGCGTGCGTTGCTACTTTTACTAAAGATCTTACCACAATAGCAACATTGTTTCCTACATATTGGTGAAGGATTGTGTTCATTGTTCACATGAAGGTCAGAAGTTGGTGATGTAGGTTTATCAATACTTCGTACATCAGAAACCTGATCGTCACAAGTTTGTAACAGTGTCAATATACTTTGTTGCTTAGTATGTAGAGGAAAAAGGTCTTTACACTTTTTCATATGTATGTTTAAACTATTTGTACGCGTGAACAAACCTTGACACATATCACATTGATAGCTTGTGAGACACGGATTCAGCTTACATTTATGCTTTATATGTCTCTTCACATTGTAGGTATATGAAAATGTCATGTTACAGTAGTGACATGGATGACTAGGAGATGTGACTGATCCGCTCATTGTTTCCATGGTAGGGTATGATGACTTTAACGATGTTGATGGTTTGAATTTTTATTTCGCAGGTATCTTCCCATTAAAAGTTTCCTTTAATCTCAGCAAATAC
Source organism: Clitarchus hookeri (assembly GCA_002778355.1). NCBI lineage: Eukaryota > Metazoa > Arthropoda > Insecta > Phasmatodea > Phasmatidae > Clitarchus > Clitarchus hookeri. The sequence goes on from NQII01004674.1 coordinate 36,071, forward strand.
TGATTGGCATGTGTAGGAAGGAGAGCTTTGCATGTTGCAATATGCCTTTTTAAGCTATCGAGTCTTCGGAAATATGATTTACACTTCACATGATAAGATAATGCATTTCATATTTTGTCGGCAGCCAGTCTCGTGTCGACAAGCATGGCAACTTTTAGAAAAAGTCTTCTTACAGTAGCGACACAAATAACTTTCCCGATTATTTTCCATCGTAGAAGAATGGCACTTTCTACATAGCCACTCTTCACTCTTCGAAGTCTGAATAGCAACAGAGATGGCCAGTGTATACTACAACTATATATATACACAAGGTAATTATTAAGTTTAGGGGCTTTTCTGTAAAAAAAAAACCCAAAAAAGTGGTATATTTCCACTTTACTAATCACGTAGAACACAAATATATTAGGGGCGTAGCTTTGAAATAAGTACAACATATTAAAAAAAATTGAAAAAAAATTGCGAAATGACTGTTCAGCCAGTTTGTTCAAAACATCCTAGACCAACAAAAGTTGCATTAATGGGTTCTGCACAGCTTACCTTGTTCATATTCAAGACGGCGTAATGTTAAAATAAGTAGAACATGTTTAAATAAATTGCGAAACTTGTTTGTTTTCGTTTATTAACATCTACCACCATTAATAATGCCTGCACATTGCAAATTCTACGCTATCTAGCGACCACGGAAGTCATTACGGGCATTTTAACTGACAATTTTTAACCTGGTCAGTCGCTTTCGTGCCTTTGCCGGCATGTTTCATGTTCTAATCCGGCGGATTTAAAACTGAGAAAGCAAGAAAGAGTGCTTTTGTGCATTATATTAGCCTATTAACAAGTGCTTCTGTGTATATATATATNGTGATTTCATCGAGTAAGGTGAGGTTGAATTGGCCGTTGACAGAGGTATTGTACCACCTGCCTACATTGGTAAGTAAATTGATATTTTGGTGTGTTTTACGGCTCCTTTAAATCCCTAAAATCCTAAATTCTTAGTTTAGTGTAAAACCCAAAAATTCTAGGTTAGTTTAAAAATGTACAATAGTACAATTCTAAACTAACAGGTAGCTTAATGTGCAAATGTAGTTATATTACGTAATTCAAACAAGGTTTTTCCAGACGTTTTACCCCACAATTTCACATTCTTTCTAAACTAACCTAGGATTATTGGTAGGTAACGCAGAACACGACTATATTAGCATCATTAACGTATGACTAATTGTATAATATGTGCCCACCTACCCTAACAGAACCTAACCCCACGATAGGTGAATCACTATTTTACATTTTAAAACTAACCTAGTATTGCAGCAATTTTAACTAACCAAGGATTGCAGTTATTTAAACTAACGTATGATTATAGGTTTCCCATCTAGTCTGTGATTGTAGGGTGTTGATCGGAGATANATTGCAGTTATTTAAACTAACGTATGATTATAGGTTTCCCATCTAGTCTGTGATTGTAGGGTGTTGATCGGAGATTTGATTAATATTGTATAATCTTATTACTTTACAACCTTACAATACTAGGTTAGTTTAAAACCCTATAATCCAAGGTTNAAAAAAACCCAAAAAAGTGGTATATTTCCACTTTACTAATCACGTAGAACACAAATATATTAGGGGCGTAGCTTTAAAATAAGTACAACATATTTAAAAAAATTGAAAAAAATTGCAAAATGACTGTTCAGCCAGTTTGTTCAAAACATCCTAGATCAACAAAAGTTGCATTAATGGGTTCTGCACAGCTTACCTTGTTCATATTCAAGACGGCGTAATGTTAAAATAAGTAGAACATATTTAAATAAATTGCGAAACTTGTTTGTTTTCGTTTATTAACATCTACCACCATTAATAATGCCTGCACATTGCAAATTCTACGCTATCTAGCGACCACGGAAGTCATTACGGGCATTTTAACTGACAATTTTTAACCTGGTCAGTCGCTTTCGTGCCTTTGCCGGCATGTTTCATGTTCTAATCCGGCGGATTTAAAACTGAGAAAGCAAGAAAGAGTGCTTTTGTGCATTATATTAGCCTATTAACAAGTGCTTCTGTATATATATATATTCGGCTGCAAACGAGTGTTTCAGTGCGTTATATGCGCGTATGTGGCACTTTGTGGAAGATCGTGATTTCATCGAGTAAGGTGAGGTTGAATTGGCCGTTGACAGAGGTATTGTACCACCTGCCTACATTGGTAAGTAAATTGATATTTTGGTGTGTTTTACGGCTCCTTTAAATCCCTAAAATCCTAAATTCTTAGTTTAGTGTAAAACCCAAAAATTCTAGGTTAGTTTAAAAATGTACAATAGTACAATTCTAAACTAACAGGTAGCAAATGTAGTTATATTACGTAATTCAAACAAGGTTTTTCCGGAGGTTTTTACCCCACAATTTCACATTCTTTCNAAATGTAGTTATATTACGTAATTCAAACAAGGTTTTTCCGGAGGTTTTTACCCCACAATTTCACATTCTTTCTAAACTAACCTAGGATTATTGGTAGGTAATACAGAACACGACTATATTAGCATCATTAACGTATGACTAATTGTATACTATGTGCCCACCTAACCTAACAGAACCTAACCCCACGATAGGTGAATCACTATTTTACATTTTAAAACTAACCTAGTATTGCAGCAATTTTAACTAACCAAGGATTGCAGTTATTTAAACTAACGTATGATTATAGGTTTCCCATCTAGTCTGTGATTGTAGGGTGTTGATCGGAGATATGATTAATATTGTATAATCTTATTACTTTACAACCTTACAATACTAGGTTAGTTTAAAACCCTATAATCCAACGTTNTGATTAATATTGTATAATCTTATTACTTTACAACCTTACAATACTAGGTTAGTTTAAAACCCTATAATCCAACGTTATTTTAAAAATGTAAAATAGTGATTCATCCATTATGGGGTTAGGTTCTGTTAAATGGGCACATATTAAGAAATTAGTCGTACGTTAATGTCCCTAGCATATTTGTGTTCTACGTGATTGAGTGGAAATATACCACGTTTTGGTTTTTTTTTTATTTTTTTATTTTTTTTATTTTTTTTTTTACAGAAAAGCCCCCAAACTTAATAATTACCATATACAATCATGATCGTGACCTTGGATGATGTCGTGTGCCCTTGACCTTAACCAGACCTTTGGAAGACGTGTTGAATTTATGTTTACAGATTGCATAAAACAGCTTAAATGCTACTAACAATATATGAAGATTTGTACATTCAGACCCTACACACCTGCAGTTTGGAACACGCAATACACTATAATGTGCATAGGTTGTTAAATGCATATAACTATTTGTTTTATAATTATTTTTGTATGTGTTTGCGACGTCGTGCAGCAGTGATGTTTCTCTTGCATGACTAATGGTTCGAGAGCCTCATGTAACATGTTAGACCCCTTTATCCTTGTGTGTGGTAGTGTTCTTTATGATAAGTTGACAGCTTCGTCAGTGACGAGACTCTTTCGAGGGCCTCACATAACGTGTTAGGCATCTTTATTCTTGTGTGCTGCAGCGTTCTCGTTGTCGGGAATAATACCTATATTATGAGTAGGTGATGACTATGTTACGATTTTGGTAGCTGTATCTTTAACGAATCGGAAATTATGGTCAACTATGCTTATAGGTNAGGTGATGACTATGTTACGATTTTGGTAGCTGTATCTTTAACGAATCGGAAATTATGGTCAACTATGCTTATAGGTAAGCTTAGGATGCAAATGACCATGCAGTAATTTTAGTTGTTGATGGTGATACATATGTTATGAATTTGATAGCTGTATCTTCAACAGGTCGGAAATAACGTTCAACTATGCTTAAACGTNAGGTGATGACTATGTTACGATTTTGGTAGCTGTATCTTTAACGAATCGGAAATTATGGTCAACTATGCTTATAGGCAAGCTTAGGATGCAAATGACCATGCAGTAATTTTAGTTGGTGGTGATACATATGTTATGAATTTGATAGCTGTATCTTCAACAGGTCGGAAATAACGTTCAACTATGCTTAAACGTACACATAGGACATAAATGAATCTGCGCTCAATTTCGCTGTCGGGGATGATGTATATGTTTCGAATAGGGTGACTGTATCTTAAACGTCTCGGAAATTACAGCCAAATAGGCCTATAAGTATGCATATTGCATAGGACATAAATGACTCAGTGAAAATTGCAGTTGTCGGGGGTGATGTCTATGTTACAAATTTGACGACTGTATCTTAACCGAGTTGGAAATTACGACCAACTATGCTTATAAGTTTGCATAGAGCTTAAATGACCATGCGGTCATTATCGTTGTCGGGAGTGATGTCTATGTTACAAATTTGATGGCTGCATCTTGCGCGCTGGCCGGCGCTGCTCGAGAGCGAGTGTTATAACATACTAGTACTACTGTAGTCCCCGCCCACTGACTGAGAATCTTGTNATGGCTGCATCTTGCGCGCTGGCCGGCGCTGCTCGAGAGCGAGTGTTATAACATACTAGTACTACTGTAGTCCCCGCCCACTGACTGAGAATCTTGTTGTTACCGTTCAAAGGCTGGAGGGCGCGTGCGTGTGCGCTCGTGCGTGTGTGTACATTATGTGTGCATGCATGTGTGTTCGTGTGTTCATGTGCTTGTATGTATTTGTGCATGCTCATGTGTGCGTGTGACATAGAGAGACATCGCGGTCAGGCGACTGGGGAAGCTTCGCGTAGCCAATCGGCCAGTATATAGAGATATTAGTAGCATTTAACAGCACGCAGAGAAACAATCTTTACGGGAGTGTAGTGGTAGGGATGACATGGAGATTACATGATGTAGGGTACTAGTTAGCAAAATGACTGCCACTTGTGGGGTGACATCATGATACACATAACTTGCATTACTTAGTATTCCAATTTAGCAGCACATGGAGGAAACCACGGATGAGCTGGCATGCTAGAGCGTGAAGTAGAAATCATATGGGGAGTCGATGCGGGGACAATCTGACATGCAAGAGCGTGACGTAGGGACCAGGGGATTTGTGGCAGGATTGCATGAGCGTGACCTGGATTGCATGAGCGTTAAGTAGGGATCAGGGAGTTGTCTATCCACCAAACCACCGTGCCACCAAGCGGTGACAGTAGGGGGTTCGTCACAGGGACGAGCTTGAATGCAAGTGCGTGAAGTAGGGAAGCCGGGTGTCGTGGCAGGGATTTGGGAAGACTCGGAGAAAACCCACTAGCATGGAATGCAAGAGCATGAAGTAGGGACCAGTCGAGGCGCCGTGGCAGATATATGGGTAGACTNAAAACCCACTAGCATGGAATGCAAGAGCATGAAGTAGGGACCAGTCGAGGCGCCGTGGCAGATATATGGGTAGACTCGGAGAAAACCCCTCAATCCCTCATTGCCTAAAAAGGAGTGACTCCTCCATATTGTGGGGTCATGAGCAATTTCAGCCCTGCACAGCCTGGGGCGATGAGGTGTCGTTGTGGGGACATGTTGGAATGCGAGAGCNAGGAGAAAACCCCTCATTGCCTAAAAAGGAGTGACTCCTCCATATTGTGGGGTCATGAGCAATTTCAGCCCTGCACAGCCTGGGGCGATGAGGTGTCGTTGTGGGGACATGTTGGAATGCGAGAGCGTGAAGTAGAAGCTTCGTCTCGGGGACACCCTAGAATGCTAGAGTGCGAAGTTCGGTGAGTCGTTTATCCACTGCATCATCGCAGTCGTGGAATACAAGAGCGTGAAGTTTGACGCGTCATCTATTCACCGTACCACCGCTGCACCCATCGAAATGCAGGTGCAAGCCCCCGCACCACCTGAGGCAGTGTGTTGACTATCCACTGCACCACCGAGGCTCCCAAGAAGTGAATCGTCTACCCACTGCACCACCGCAGTCCCAATAAGTGTGTCGTCTACCCACTGCACCACCGCAGTCGAAATTGAATGCAAGAGCAGGCAGTTTGACATGCCAGCTATCCACTCCATCACTGCGGGCCCCCTCGAAATATCAGAACAAGTCTCCGCACCGCCTGGGGAGATGGGGATTTGCTGTAGGGAGCCTGCCTGGANGCGAGAGCGTAAAGTATACAATATAGTAGGAAGGAATTAAATGATAATCGCATTTAAGCAGACTCTGAGAAAACCCCCTAGTATGGAATGCAAGAGCAAGAAGTAGGGACCAATCGGGGTGTCGTGGCAGGGATTTGGGAAGAGTCTGAGAAAACCTCTCAATCCCTCATTGCCCAAAAAGGAGTGACTGCTCCATATTGTGGGGTCATGAGCAATTTCAGCCTGCATAACCAGGGGCGATGGGGGGAGCTGTCCAGGGGCGATGTAATGGGGGTTCGTTGTAGGGAGCCTGCCTGAGGGAGTTGTCTATCCACCAAACCACTGCCGCCCTCCATCGGAATGGAATGTCGGAGCGTGAAGTTTGTCATGCTGTCTATCCACTGCACCACCGAGGCTCCCAAGAAGTGAATCGTCTACCCACTGCACCACCGCAGTCCCAATAAGTGTGTCGTCTACCCACTGCACCACCGCAGTCGAAATTGAATGCAAGAGCAGGCAGTTTGACATGCCAGCTATCCACTCCATCACTGCGGGCCCCCTCGAAATATCAGAACAAGTCTCCGCACCGCCTGGGGAGATGGGGATTTGCTGTAGGGAGCCTGCCTGGAGCTATATCTACCCTCCACATCACAGCTACCCCCAAAATGTAAGTCGTCTATCCACCACACTACAGCGACCCCCCAAGAAGTGAGTCGTCTACCCACTACAACACTGCAGTCGCAATTGAATGCAAGAGCAGGAAGTTTGACATGTCCTCTATCTACTACATCATCGCGGCCCCCCTCGAAATGCTAGAACAAGTCCCGCACAACCTGGGGCGATAGGGATTCGTGGTAGTAAGCCTCGCACAGCCTGGAGGCATGTGCATAGCCTGGGACGATGTAATGGGGATGCTTTTGTAGGGAGCTCGCCTAAGACTATGTAGAAAAAACAAAATGGCAGCCATGGAATATTCAAGAAAAGAAATAAAAAAAAAATTAAAAAAATTAAAATTTTTGAAGCAAAATGGCCGCCGTCGAATTGGAATGCAAGAGCAGGTTTACGTACTGGCTGACAAAATGACCGCCGTCGAAGTGGAATCCAAGAGCAGAAGGGGCTCCCCAACCCCGATCCCTTGCAATAGAACATACTGTTTATAACTACTTACGTACCTATGTGCAAAAGTTGAACACTGCATTCATACATGCACCCATTCATATTCGCACTTAGCATATGTACGCTGAAAAGTGTTCAGCTTTTATTCATACGTACCTACGCTACTTGGAGGTTGTGAATGCATCTTTAATGCTGCGGCCTTGTGTTCGGACGAGCCCTCCACCTGCTGGTCGTTGACGTACGCGGAGTGGTCGCTCTGGCTTCGCGTCAGCGCACAGCTGGCGTCGCAACCTATACTTAGTCCTCTCTCGTGCCGTGTGCGTGTGTGTGTGTGTGTGTGTGCGCTCGCGGGGTTTGGCATTTGGCCTAATGCGGCCGGCCGACTGGAACATCATCCTCGCGCCCTCTGTCAAGTGCTTTTCGTGTGGTGCGTTATCGATCGCGTGTTATTTCAGTTTGCCACCTCTTCCACAAGCCGACGATCGTACGCGCCCAAGTGGAAGTACAAACGTGACGACGACTTTTCTGTATGCGTCACGCCATTATAATATTTTATACACAGCGACGATGTGATGGCTATGTTCGCTGTTACTATCTTCGCATCTGTTTACATACATAAGTTCAATAAGTAAAGTGGTGAGCTTAAAACGAGGGCAAGATTTCCTCCCTCTTATGAATTCTAATAATGCATTTAAAAATACTCTGCGATTTAAAATGACAGTGGTGTAATGCAATATACATCCACAACTCCACTAGTATTACTGTAATTGCGAAGCATTTCTGGCAGAATATACAATATTTATTTTGTCGTTTGTGTGTCGAAGTATTCTATGATTTATTTTGTCAGGAAGCTAAAATATACCTGTCTGCATTGCTGCTAATGGTAATGAATATCCTCGCGTTTTACAATCATATATCTCTAGAATTTTTAGCTTTGNAAAAAATACTCTGCGATTTAAAATGGCAGTGGTGTAATGCAATATACATCCACAACTCCACTAGTATTACTGTAATTGCGAAGCATTTCTGGCAGAATATACAATATTTATTTTGTCGTTTGTGTGTCGAAGTATTCTATGATTTATTTTGTCAGGAAGCTAAAATAGACCTGTCTGCATTGCTGCTAATGGTAATGAATATCCTCGCGTTTTACAATCATATATCTCTAGGATTTTTAGCTTTGAGATTTTGACGAGCAACTGGTCGCTGGCCTATTTCCTCAACACAAGTGTTATTTTTTTATCGTGATTTTCTTTTCCTTGCTGTTTGACGAACCAATGCCAAACTTAAAGGTATCATAAGCAGCAGCATCTCTGCATTCTGGCTAGAGTTCTCATAATTTTTATATGCAGTGCCACAAATGTTTCTAACGTATACCACCAGCGACATACTCTGAAACAAAACACATGAAATTATTTAAGTCTGGTACAAGTCTGCAGCCTAAGTATGATAAATTTACATAAATAACTACATATGAAACTTGCCTTCTTAGTCATAAATGTGTAAATAGAGTATTCTTATTATTTCGATTATTAGTTTTGATAGTAAATTATTTTGATATGATATTTTTGAAACGCTCATGTTGGAAATGGAAGTAGTCAGCATATCCAATTAAAATTTAATGTAGGGAGATGCGTCTTATAGATTCGGCATGTATGTACATATTCTGCTAGTTTTTTTTTCTTCAAAACAACTGTCTTGTTAGGACTGGATGGAGGTGGAAGAAACACACGACGTTTTTCTAAATAAATATTTGCAATTAAGGAAACAAGATCCATGTTTTGTAAAAGTCGCTGAATCTTTATACTTGGCTAGTGAATAATGTATGAGTGAATTTTATGACGCGGGTGTTATGTAACCGTAATATTTTAGGCATACAGGTTTGGATAAGAACTGTGGAGACAGCATTGAGACTGGAGCTCGTTCTTTAATACATAATCTACATTTTATCAAGTACTCGTTCGCGAGTGATGAACGGCAATATGGCGAGGGGTGGAAATAGACCGACAAACGAAAAACATGTTTGATACGTTTACAAAGTAAAAAATAACTCGTATGAATAAAACACGTTAGAATAAGCGCGCAGAAGAAAGAAAAAACAGATACATTTTAATTGTGGCGGCGGCAGGGCGTGTGCCCCTATGCGGTTGGTTTCGTGCAAGAGCTGTTTGGCGTGGTCAGGTGTCTTTGGTGGTGTATCCCCCCCTCCACCACCTATCATTGAGCCAGGGTTTTTTCCAGTGTCCTTGAGGATTGGGGTGTGTTGTGTATTCGCCGGGTTCGTTCCTCGGTGATGTACATACGTACGTAGTGTACGAACAGTATACTTCTGAAAAATTGACAGGAAAATACTTAAGATAGGAGCATGCGCCTAATAATAATGATAAAATCTATGTTTTCCATAGAAAATCATAACTCAATTAAACAAGGAGACCATAACAGTGGCCGGCAGTTATATGGGTAAGTCTCAGGTTGTGTTCCAATTGGCACTTTTTGTTAACAAAATGGTAACGTGTCTGTCTACAAAATCTATGACGTATTTTTGTAATTTACGTTTGTCGTTTCGTCAGCTTGGAAATTGACAAATTAAAAAATACTAATTACTAAACTGCCGCCATATTAGTTTTGCCTGTTTGAAACGTTTAAATACATAGACGAGGTTATTGGAATAAACAAATATGTATTTTCTCACAATATTTACTTATTTCATAAAGCAATTTGCTGAAATTTTCTTGAAATATGTATCTTTTGGTGACAAATTTTTTGTTAAGTAACGATTTTATGTCATGTTTGTTTCACTTTGTTAATTTTAAATTTTAAACGGTCCTCGAAAAACTTTCGGAAATAATTAACTGTTTATTTCATTACTTCGTGTACTTTTAATTTTGGAATAACGATAACATCAATATATTAGCATAGCGTGATAGACAGTGAAATGTCGTGGTGTTCCTACTACACCTTACAAAATACTAAATACAAATTACAAAAAAATGTAACTCGAAACGAATTAGTACACGGCCAAGAAGAGCGGAAGCGCTGTTGGCAAGGGGGTAACTGGCGAAAGGGGTTGGAAAGGGAATGCGCGCGCAAGCGACAACCCTGTATTGGTTGTTCGAAAAACATCGTTAAAAGATAATATGCGTGACCAAAGATGGAAGGTAATGGTAACTCGCAGAGACGCGGCAAAGTCATTCACAGCAAAGAAAGGGAAATAATCAAGACTGATACTGTTGACATTGACCGACCACGGTTGGCCTTTGGCAGAGCCATTATGAATTTAGTACTATGAGTTTTTTGGAAGTTAAATTTTAATGCTCCTTAAAATCAAATTTTCAAAAACTTCTAAAGTAATTTGCGTATGGAGCGTGTTTACTTATTAGAATTACACTGGAGAGTCAAAAAAACTGGCACAGGCGTGCATATGCAAATAACAGAGGTATGGAACCAATCAGAGTAAAGCGACGCGGTCGGCAGTGCCTATATAAGACAACAAGCGTCTGGCAAAGTTGCTAGATCGGTTACTGCTGCTACAATGGCAGGTTATCAAGATTTAAGTGAGTTTGAACGTGGTTTTATAGTCGGCGCACGAGAGATGGGACATAGAATCTCTGAGGTAGCGATAAAATTTGGATTTTCGCTTACGACCATTTCACGAGTGTACCGTGAATATCGGGAATCCGGTAAAACGTCAAATCTTCGACATCGCTGCGGCCGGAAAAAGATTGTGAACGAACGGGACAAACGACGACTGACGAGAATCATTAAGGGTGACAGACGTGCAACCCTTTCTCAAATTGGCACAGATTTCTATGCTGGGGCATCAACAAGTGCCAGCGTGCGAACTATTCAACGGACCATCATTGATATGGGTTTTTGGAGCTGAAGGTCCACTCGTGTACCGTTGTTGGCTGCACGACACAAAGCTTTACGCCTCGCCTAGACCCACCAACACCGCAATTTGACTGTTGATGACTGGAGACACGTTGCCTCATCTGACGAATCTCGTTTCCATTGTATCGGGCGGATGGACGTGTACGGGTATGGAGACATCCTCATGAATCCATGGACCCTACATGTCAACAGGGGACTGTTCAAGCTGGTGGAGGCTCTGTCATGGTATGGGGTGTGTGCAGTTGGCGTGAAATGGGACCCCTGATACGTCTAGATACGACTCTGACAGGTGATAGATACGTAAGCACCCTGTCCGATCACCTGCACAAATTCATGTCCATTGTGCATTCCGACGGACGTGGACAATTCCAGCAGTACAATGCGACACCCCACACGTCGAGAGTTGCTACCGAGTGGCTCCAGGAACACACTTCTGACTTTAGACACTTCCATTGGCCACCTAAATCACCAGACATGAACATTATTGAGCATATCTGGGATGCCTTGCAACGTACTGTTCATAAGAGATCTCCACCGCCTCGTACTCCTATAGATTTGTGGACTGCCCTGCAAGATTCATGGTGTGAATTGCCTCCTGCATACCTTCAGACATTAGTCGAGTCCATGCCACGTCGTCTTGCGGCACTTCTGTGTGCTCGCGGGGGCCTTACACGATATTAGGCAGGTGTACCAGTTTTTTTTTTTTTTGCTCTTCAGTGTATAATGAATTTTAGTGTATGTTTGTAGATATAGTGTACTACTGGTTTTTTTGTGTACCTTATAAATTCGTCTTTCACATAATAGTGCTTGTAGGTGAAAGGTTTTGTGTACTGAAGATGTACTAAAAAAAATGCTAAGGCACCTATCACATTTGGTAAAACCTGGCCACAACAATCGAAATTAGTGTTTTTTTTTTACAATGTAAAGTGAAACGTGTATATTAACAATAAATATATGTGCTTACTTCATGTGCAACTTCATCGCTATCAATATCAATAAATTAACATCTGCCTTCTTTTGTTTTAACGAAAGTATATCGTTGTACGATGAGGAAAATGCCCACACTCTGCACAACAGTAAACAAAGGCCTGTCTCAAGGATAATGATGCATCATTCCTGGCAACCAGCTTGCATGTTGTTTGATGAAAGTTGTGAATTCAGCTAGGTCAGCGTACAATACCGCTTCACCCCTTCTTTAAAAATAACGCTATATTATTTCTCATACGCGAGCAATGATTGCTTTTAAGAGACGTTGATTATGTTGCTGTTGTTTTGTGTAACAGCGTAATATTCCTTCATTTCTAATTGCAAATCGTGCTGTGTGTATGCCAATAGACGGAAACTTGGG
>NQII01004674.1:48483-192480 GCA_002778355.1 Clitarchus hookeri
GGGGGGGGGGGGCAGTCTGTGCATAATCAGCTGATTTTCCCAGTATGCACCGATGCACTGACGTCACTAGCCAACCCGTCTGTTAGGATAATTGTAAGATTAATTTAGTCAACAACTCTACTTTTTAAATATTGCTATCAACTTTATATATAATACTTTCATGTAGTAGTTGTGATTATTAATATTTACAGATAATTTGGTGATGTAGTTATGCTGAAAATTGTATATATTTTACTGCGCACCTTGTTTCATAATTCATTACATAATTTCTGTAGATTCACCACAGTCATTATCCCAGGATATTGTTAACGTGTACTAATATTCATTATAAATTTAAAAAAAAAATATGTAGGTGTTTAATTATATTGCACGAGTCTAAATGCAATATTTACTTAACATTTCTATGTGGCTTTTATTTTGTAATTTTGTTTGCATTGTTGTTCATTATGTTGCAGTATGGTTCATTACCCGTGTGCGAACCAAGTACAAGAACGTTATTTATTGCTGTAATTTGAAATTTACCAATTTACGTGGTTTCTGAAATTTACCAATAGATGCACCACAAGTGGAGAGGTAAATCCTAAATGTTGTGGTGTGCACTGCTGTACACCGGTTGAAAGAATTTCCGAACATCATGTTGTTGATATATTTTTTGTTACGTATGCCAATGAATAAATTCATACATGAAAATATATTTATAATACAGGAGGAAACCTATATTAAACACTGTGCAAACGTATTTTCTAATAAGCATGTATTTTATTTATAACATACAAATTATCACATCTTTCTGCAATGATTGTGTACATTCAAATGTACAAAAAAATTTCGTTGCAATTAAACGTGGCCATTTACTTTTCTTTGGCTTTCCCATTCGCAAGTGTTTTATTTACGTGTGTATTTGCGAGGTTGTGTTCGATAATTCATCGGTTGAAAAATGTAAAAAATGCTGTAAAATGCGTGTTTTTGTTTGTGAAAATTAACTGTGAACAGTCATGTTGAAGTTTCCTCACATGCACACGGACGGACGGGAATGGGCTTGAGCTTGCAATGTGTTGAAAATTGCACCTAGCAAAAACTATAAATATTATTAGCGGTAAGCTGAATTTGGCTATTAAATATAATGTTATAAAGAAGGCGTCGATTAATAACAGCAGGAGATGTGCCGATTTATAGAATTTTTATACTTGTTAAAATCATGAAATTGACAGGGGGCTAATAAGTACGTGAAGAAATATAACAACACGCCTCTCGTAATGTTGTAATCTAACGCTGAAGCTCAGAAAAAATACTTTTGTTCAGGCTGGGGAGTGTTTTCTTAAGTCATTTTACATGTGAAATAGTTGTTAAATAAATAGTATGATAGAATTTTACAGCTGTTTTTCCGCCGCCTGTGAAAAGGAATTCTGTATTCTCTCGTGGTTTCTGGTGGTCGAATTTTTTAAATTAGTATTACCTATTTTCTCATTTTTTTCGTATGATTGCGTCTTGCTTGCGTACGAAATCCTGATAAGATTAATTAATTCTTCGTACAGTGACGTACTGTAAAAATGTAAATTCCATTCTCATGTGTGTNAGAGAACACGAGAGGAGTTACGTTATTTAGACATCCCATCCGATTTTTTTTCTATTAAATTATTTTTGAAAACAATTTTTTGGCTTTGCTACATGAAAAAAAAAATATTATGATCTGTTTTAGTTTGGTGATATGTCCATTCTGCCATTCTAGACTCAAATATATTTCTCGGTAGTGTTCGCCTATTTGACTAACGTAAAATATTAGCGTGACTTTTCATTTTCTAGGTGGTGTACAAGCTAAAATTATATTAAAAATTTAAAGTTTACAGTCTTTTGAGGCGGAGTAAGTTGTTAGGGCAAACGGGAACGAGTAAGGACTCGGCCAAGAAACCATCCCGGTATTCACCTGGAATAAAAAAAAAATAANCCTTGGCTGAACGAGTTGAGAATCGAACCCGGATCTCCCTGAACATGGGTCTCCCCTGGTGTTGAATTGTGTGTGCAGATATCACGTGAGTTTATTATAGTATGAATTATAGTTGGTGTGTGTGAGAAATAAAAAATGCTGCTGGAGTGACATATGTCTTAATAGAAGCGAGCGCACGCGAATGTATGAAAATACTGAAATTTTGTTTGCCGAACGCAAGAGTTTTTTTGTGGTTTTGTACTTGTGGTGGGTGTATCTTTACGCTAGCGTCTCCTCACAGAATATAATTTTTTCCCTGCAAAACAGGCGTTATTTATGCGCATAAAAAGTTTTATATGCTGCAAATGGGTGCTAGAAAAATCGCCGCACGTGGAGTAACCATATGGGTATTTTTTCCCCGTTGCCTAAATTTCCTAATGTACTGATTTTAAACTCTGGAGGAAATGTTTTTAATGATGAGCGTCTATGCCTAGGCGAGGGGGAATGCAAGGGCTACTTCCCTGTGCATATTGCATACCGCGGGGGTAGCGAAGTGGTTTTAACTCGTTTTTGGATTTTTCGAGTAATGATTACTTTATAGAAAGCTATATAACGCATCCGAACATGACACATGATTTTTTCCAAAATGAACTTTAAACAAATGTATTGCTGAGGGGGCAAGCATGTTGTTTAGTAGCGAAGAGGCACTCGGTGATAGATTTTTCTTTAATATTTACTCCGTAACGCGCTGTTTGTATCCTTATTTCTCGTGACGTTTATTTACAGTGTGAGGTTTTAGAGTATTTTCGATATCTTACCTTTCGATTCGAATACCTTCGTTGAATAGGGTCGGTTTTGCAAAGCTGCGTTCGAGCCATACATTAAATTTTATTGGTGGCGTGTTTATGTAGAGAGCCAACAGCGATGTTTTGCCCCGTTACAGAAAAATGTGCAAACATCTTTCGAATACCCGCTCTCGTTGTTGAGGCATAGGTATTTAGACTGTGCAGGAATGCAGTTTGGACTTCCACGAAACCATTGTCATTACCAACCCAGGCCCTGCCACGATTCTTGGGTATAATGGTCGCTGGCACGATGGTGGATACTCATCCTGAACCCTTGGTTTTGTGGGAATTACACTCATACTCTGCGGTGAAGAAACTGTACACGATGGATTTTGTCAGGTGAAGGTCCAATAGCTACACAGGGTTTTTTGCATGCGCCTGCAAGTTATCGCGCCTAGCAAATGCCATGCCACTCTATCTGCATTATTCGAACATCCATACTTTTCGTGTCTTCGAGCACATTTGGTGAATGCAAACGAAGTGTTACAGTAGCGGCATGGGTACTGAAGTAACGTTATTGCAAATTAGATCGATGGTAAATATATAAATTAAAAAAAAAAAAAACTAATTTCTAGTTTGTATTTTATGAAGTTACATGTTCCTTCAGAGACCAGTTAGCACGAACCGATACTCCAAATTTGAGATTTTCAATTTCGTGGGAATATATAGGTTAAGTATAAAAGAATACCCCAACTTTAAAGGTCTATAATATCAAAACCAAACAATCTATAACCTTGATTGACCAATCAAATGAACCGTGGAACCGTGAAGTTTGTTTACCATGCATTCATTAATGTTCAATGTGACCACCATGAGCGGCCCGAACGACGTCTACGCGATAATCAAACTCGTTCCTCACTCTTGTCAGCATGTCCGGTGTTACGCTTTGGATGACTTCCGTAATTCTCGTTTTGAGGTCGTCGATGTTAGCCGGAAATGGTGGACGAAACATTTGATGTACCCCCATAGAAAAAAATCGCACGGGGTATAAGATCCAGGCCTCTTGGGGGCTGGTGATGAAGAGCCTCGTCACCAGCTACTCCTCGAC
This sequence comes from Clitarchus hookeri, assembly GCA_002778355.1. NCBI lineage: Eukaryota > Metazoa > Arthropoda > Insecta > Phasmatodea > Phasmatidae > Clitarchus > Clitarchus hookeri. The sequence goes on from NQII01004674.1 coordinate 52,301, forward strand.
CAATCCAGCGTTGCGGCAACGTCTCGTTCTGGTATCCGCGAACAGCTAGGTACCAATAGGGTGGCGCACCATCATGCTGGAAAATGAAACCCCCCCGCCGCCTCTTCTAACTGAGGAAACAACCACTCTGTAAGCATGTCCAAATAAGGGATTCCAGTAACAGTGAGCTCGTGAAAAAAGAAAGGGCCGAAAACAGTGTCTTGGGATACAGCGCAAAACATGTTCACTTTGGGGGAAGCGCGCTCGTGTTCGGTGGTTTCATGTGGAGGCTCCTGACCCCATATCCGCACGTTGCCGGTTCACCTTACCATTTGTATGGAATGTTGCTCCATCTCTAAAAAAACCAGCTTAGACATGGTGGCATCGTCTACCTCGTTCTGGGCAAGGAAACATCAGACTTTCCCCACACATTGAGGTGTCGAATGCGAGCTCGCTATCCCCTCACCTCCTCAAACCGAGAGTTACGAACGCCATCTAAACCGTAACACCGGACATACTGACAAGAGCGTGGAATGAGTTTGATTATCGCGTAGATGTCGTTCGCGCTGCTCATGGTGGTCACACTGAACATTTATGAATGTATGGTAAACAAACTTCATGGTTCCATGGTTCATTTGATTGTTTAATCAAGTTTGTAGGTTGTTTGGTTTTGATTTTATAGACCTTCAAAGTTGGGGTATTCTTTTATACTCATCCTGTGCTTTACAAAATTGCGGACAAAAGAGCTTTTGTGTGGACACATTTGATGGTTATAAATATACCGTTAGCATACAAAGTTTCATTGCAGTTAATTACGTGGTTTCGATGATATAACATACAAAATTTAAATAGCTGAATAATCGTCATTTTTAAAATAAGTATCTGACATACCTAAAACATACAGTTATGATTACCTACTTCAGTACTACTTGTTTATCATATTTTGTATGAATCGTCAATTGTTTCCCCGAGATAATAAAAATTATTTATTCGTGTGTCACTTTCTTACAAAATGGAGGACAAAAGAGGCTCCGTGTAGACACATTTTATGTTTGTTATATATTCTACCATCATACACAGGTAAGTTGTAATTGATTAAATGGTTTCGAAGATAAAGCACCGATAGCACTGATTAAGAAAATAAGGTTTTTATGCCTTATTTCGGGTATCAATCATCCGATTTCCACCAAATTTTTCACACAAGTAGCGTTGTGATAGGTCATGTAAATGTATGTATTTTTATTGGCTCAGACACTTATTTTCAAAATGATGGCTATTGAAAGAAATATTTCAGGTTAGTGAACGTTACCATTCAAAACATTAGACTGATTACATCCGAAGTTGATGCTCCGAATCCTACCTCCATGATGAAGTTGATTGCAAGCTAGCTTAATTTTACGAGTTTTTCTGTATTCGAACCCCCGTTAAGTCCTTCGTGTATTTTAATTGTCTTGGTACTGCTTCACATGTTTCTGGTTTCATCTCTTATGATTTTGCTGTCAATGAGACGTCAACGCATACCCAACATCTAAGCTTTTAAGAATTTCACTAAAATTTATTGGCACCCATTTAGAGGAAAGTAGGCGCATTAGTTATCAGTAACATCTTGTTATTACTTGTAGCCTATTTAACAAAAAACTTAAATTGTGATTTTTGCATGCCACTATGCAAAATAATGTATTGTCAAAATTTTTTTTTGAAATTATACTTATTTTGGCGCGTTGAGGGTAAAAGTTTAGTGTGCAGCGGAAATTGCGCGCGCACAGTGTAATGAAATTCGACAGTGAACGTGGTAGGGGTATGACCCAACGCGCATGCGCGTATCGTCTAGCTATATACAAACACAAGGTACACAACATAGCACATGGTTATATTTAAAACCGACAGAAAATCAGTTCATGTGATAAGCAATTTTAAAAAAAGAACATTTCGTTTATATTAGTAATTCATTGTGAATTTATATATCTTATTAATTAATTTTACTCACATTGTCCCGTGAAAAATTTGTTAGTGACAAAAATTGTATAATAAAATTTTGAAAGTGTTTTCAAGTATTTGAGTTGAATGTTTGTAAGTATTTAATTGTGTTTTTTTAATCAAACCTTTATTAATTGTATTTCATATCTTTCTTCGGTCATTTTGTCGTTTTCCTACTTACATAAATTATTTGCATACGTAAAAAAAATTTATTTTAGTCACGCCAAAGAAGTATAACTTCTAGCGCGCGTACATAAGTACGCGCACCAATTCTTTTTTGTGCAAAGGAATAATTCCTAACGTCTACAGGTTGACCAGTATTTCTTACAAATATAAAATAATGAATCTTTTGTTGACCAGCACCCTTGATATTCTCTCTCTGCCCTGTTTCTCAGATCATTGCGCCGCCTAAATTGACCTCAGTTGAGATGACTTCTGAAATTTCCGGGACTGTTAATATAGTCTCGTGGTTATTTGGCTGGTTGCCNATTCTTCCACTGCGTGGGAAGCTAGGAAAGCAAAATATTTACTCAATGTACACGTCTTAACTTCGACTCATAATTAATTTTTTCTATCAACGAGGTGCTTGACATTTCCGCCAGTGCCATTATTACATTTTATCAAGTTGCGAAATATTTCAGTTTGAACTTTTTCTCGTACTTGGTGCCAAGAGTCTGTGTGTATTCGCCATGTTTTAGTTTTAAAATTTTGAAGCTGCCATATCACTCCAAACAACTTATCATCGGAATTTGTGTTTTTAAGTATTGTTAGATGTAAAAATCTCAAAGTAAATAAATTTAGAAAAATTATGCTTTTATTTTTTTACTTTAATGAATAGCCAATTAGGTAAGTTTGGCTGTTATCTTTGTAAATTATTGCAGTTCCAAGAAGAGCAGCATGTCACCGAGTACCAAGATCATCGTGGACTTCAATTTGTTTTTCGTTGCCGAATAACAAATACGAGTGTCGTTCTTTCCCTTTGTATTATTTTTCAAAGCAACGTGAATTTTCTTCAGGCAAGGCATGTGAGGTTTGATAAATAGTTTACATTCTAAATTTGCTTTTCTTAAAAGTTTCTTTCGCTTCCTTCCTCTCCAAGCATTCTGGAGAGAGAGTGTTCGATTTTCGGTGCGGCCATTCTGATTTCTGTTTTCCATGTTTTCCCGAAATCACTCCAGGCGAATGCTGGGATGGTTCCATACTTCAGTCTATGGCAGATTCCTTCCCCGCTCTTGCTTCTCTGCACAACTTGCTCCGTCTGTAATGGCCTCTACCTACCTACCTACATACCTACCTTACCTTACCTACCTACTTTCCTTCCTTACCTACCCTACCTACCCAATTTTCCATGGAAGAATAGTTATCTGCCTTTCTTAGAAGACAGTCTGGACATTTCTGGCAACACATAGTCGGTCATTGTTTTGATGAAATATAATGAAGGAAGGGTACGACTTCAGCCTCCACAACTTCCCTGATGTAGCGTTTTCTGTTCAGAGTGCATACAATTCTTAACTTCTTAGCAGCCGAAATCGCCTATGATACTCAATTGCTCTCCAAGCCATCACGCCCATCGTTCTTGCAGTATAATGCTAAACAGTGCAATCTGGGCGATGGCGCTCACTTCGATATCGTCGAATGCGTTTGTGGCCATCATTGTGTAATCCAAGTTGAAGCGGGACTCGTCTGAAAACACGGCATTTTGCTACACCACATCCATGCCAGTGGGTGTGTTGTGAGCTGAATGTAGCCTGAGGCGTCGATTGTTCAGACTCAAGGGAATTCTCCACGAAGGAATGCATGCACGAATTAGGCTGCGAAGCAGATGGCGTCGAACTGTGGAATCAGACTGCCAGACCTGTTGCATTGTTCCAAAGTTGCTATCATGATAGACGAAGCTGAATGGTCCATCACTGACATGCGAATGAGGGGTCTGTCATCCCGTGCCGTGATGTCACATTTCGTGGTCTAGTTCCGGATTTTCGACTCGTCCTGTATGTACTCTTAGGTCCACTACTTCCACACCTATCATTGTCGTGGCATTATGCCCCGCGTCAGCAGCACTTTCACAGTATGGAAATACTCTTTCGTGCAAGCCGATCATTCGGCCCTGTTAAAACTCCATACTACACCTAAAAAGTGCCCTTTCACATTCACTGGACATACTGACTCCAGTATGAATGATAACTCATTGACGAACATCTATTTATATCTGAATTCTCAAAAGTACTCTATTCTTCTCACATGACTGTATGTATTTTATATATTTTTTATGATGATAAAATTGTCNTGAATTCTCAAAAGTACTCTATTCTTCTCACATGACTGTATGTATTTTATATATTTTTTATGATGATAAAATTGTCTGAATTAAATATATAATAAAAATAACCGTTATTGAAATAGTTCCATTGTTAATGTTTAAAATATGTTTTCCAAAAAAAAAACGGGAAATCTGTAGGAGATGACACATTTTAGCGTTTGTATGTCTGGATTCAATATGAAAGGTTGGCNAAAAAAAAAACGGGAAATCTGTAGGAGATGACACATTTTAGCGTTTGTATGTCTGGATTCAATATGAAAGGTTGGCAGAAGGTGACTAAATCGGTCGGACCATGTAAACTGTATACACAATGGTTTGCAAGGTGACCGCTACACTTGTGTGTGTGCTGTAAATATTTTCTTTGTAATGAATCCATATTACTCGAGCTGAAGATGTGACAGCTAGGGAGGGTGGAGAACCCTTGGTCTCTTGGATGTCTTTCAAATTATTTTATTATTTTCTCCAGAATTTTTTGGAACTTTTGTAAATTTCATACGTTTTTGAATATCTTAGAATTTTTGAAAATGTTGTAAATTTTGGAAACATTTTATGATTTCTAAAATATATATGGCGGTGTAGAAAGGAAAAATAGAGGGGGGTAGGTATGAACTGAGTCAAACACAGAGAATAAGTGTTGAGGAAAGGGGAACGTAACTGTGAAAGGGGATGATTGATTTGTGAGAGTACCATCGCCTACTAGCCATACTACCAAGATTATGTTCATTTTTCTTGTGAGGAAGCGTAGTATTGAAGTAAGGATCGAACCTAGGACCACCTAAATGTTTTCTCTTAAATCCACATGATAAAGACTTAACATAAAACTTCATTACTTCGATTTTTATTAAGGTATGTTAACGAAATTGAGAATAGAGGCGTGGGTGAGGGAGTGCGTGCCATTATTTATAAAGTATTTTATTACTTCGTAATTTAGATTTTTTTTTNAATAGAGGCGTGGGTGAGGGAGTGCGTGCCATTATTTATAAAGTATTTTATTACTTCGTAATTTAGATTTTTTTTTTGTATTTTTTGGAGATGAATTTAATTCAAGGTCACCGGAGGTCAAGGTCACATTGAACATGGCCACCGNTTTTTTTTTGTATTTTTTGGAGATGAATTTAATTCAAGGTCACCGGAGGTCAAGGTCACATTGAACATGGCCACCGCCCAAGGTCATTGACCCCTCTTTATACCCAGGAGCCGTGCCCCAGAATTTGCTGAATTGATTACTTTTCTGCTAAATTAAAATATTTTACATTTAATTTTTCATGTGTTTTGTATTGGTCGGTAGGTTTCCTTTTTAGAAATTGGTCTCTTATGTTTGAAGTTGTAGAAATTTGTGGATAAATGCTATAGGTCATGGTTCTCTCTTTTTTTTTATTTTTTCATAGAAAATGCTTGTTTTAAGAAGACTTGTAGTATGGTGGCAAAGTTTGTCCCTCTCTCTGAGTCTGTTTTGTGCACACCGCAGTTATCTCATATATCGGAACATGTGTGTATTGTGTTACTGTAGAGTGAATGTGGGTTAGTGCGCATGCCAATACAATAACCACTTTCTGTGTTCCATAATTTGAGTGCTAATCTGTTAATGAGTGAGTTAATGTTAGAGACATGCGCAGAAGATGAAAAATAGGTTTACCTCATATTTAGTCTGTGTGTTACTCGTTCGAAAGGAAGAAGTTGTCAATAATAAAAAAGCCATTGTAATTTTCCCTTGAACGGTTTACAGTTTCTTTTTCCATGTACGAGTAAGTCTAAAAGTATGTTTTCCATTCCCTGGCGATAAAGAGTAGCGTCCTGCTCATTAAGCCATTTCATCACTTCGTCTTTCATTTCGCCTTCGCTGGAAAGTCGTCTGTTTCGTAGATGTGTCATCATCTTACCAAACATGAAAGTCCGAAGGTGCCAAGCCCGGGATATCCGGTGGATGGGAAACACATTGTCAATGCCGGGTGTGCAGTAAGACTGTTGTGGCGCGGGCGACATGAGGCCTGGTATTATCGTGCACAACTCCACTCGCCGTGCAAGTAGACCATCTACGGGGCAGACGATTTTCCAGCGACGAAGAAGTGAAAAACTAAGTGGTGAAATGTCTTTGTGAGGACACTCCTTTCTATCGTTAGGGAATTGAAAACCCAATTTTATGCTGTGACAAATGCTTAAATAAATTAGGTGCTTATGTCGAAAAATAAAGTAATGGTACTGAAACAAAAAGGTGTTTGGTAATGCCATATCTTAACCCGTTCACCTACAAAAAAATAGGGAAACTTACTTTTTACTTAATATCGTAATCAGAAATGTCACCAGTGACTCGCTTTGCCTGCCCTTGAACAGCTGCTTTTTCATCCTAGGTGATTTCAACAGAGGTCTGAATGTTTTCACCGCAGTTTTTTTATATTTCTGTTAGCAACAATAAGTGGCACTTCGAATCTTGAGAATGGCACTTGGATGGCAATCGAATTAGACAAAAAAGAAGGCAGTTAATTACATAGGGGATGTGAAATTTCAATAGGCTAGTATCGAACAGTAGTCCTGGGATAGTGCATATTGTCTTGGCGTTTTGGACATCGCAGTGAGAAATTTCACTACCATATATGCTGTATTTTATCTTTGGTAAGGCAACATTACCTGTACATTATCTACAGGATGAGTGGACATGGGACAGCACGCTCCATGTTTTGTTATGGCCAAATTAATGTACCTCCCAACCCATAGGACATGTATAATACACTCATTTGCAAAAATAAATGATCAGCATGAACAAATCGCGCGTGTACAACGAAGTTTGCCTTGCAGTATCGCCGTAGACCAACATGTGTCCCTTTTGCGTTTAATGTGGTTTGCCAGCATGGATGTTTCACTAGGGGGCATACATGTTCTCTATCATTCATAGCTGCAAGACACCGAAAAAGGCCTTGGTAGTAGTGTGAGCCACAGAGCCAAGTGCAGTAAACACGTAGCATGCCCCTACTGAGCTTTCGATCAGCCTTAGCCCAGCTGGACGAGTTTGAGAGAGGCCGCATCGTCAGCCTCCGAAAGGTAGGTTGGACATTTCGGCGTGTTGCTCGCCACTGAACCGTTGTGTCACACTCTGAGCCGCTCTTGGACGCAGTAGGAACAGGAGGGTACACCGTGGCGGGAAGAATGGGAGGTGAACTCAACTGGTTGACAACTTCGAACGTTACGCATCCCGTCACCTGGGTTGTACTCGGGGTGACTGCTCCGACGCATTGTCTGGCAGCGCTTGACGCGCCTTCACTTAAACTGTCATTATTAAAAAACTGATGGGTAAAAATTTCTCCAAATTTTGTTTTTTACACTGAAGAGTATAGCGATGATAAATATTCATGTCTGATGTATGTGGATTTTGTGCTTTGCATTAAAAAATTTTGTTTTGCTTAAGAAAAATGGTAAGTTTTACATGTAATATGCACAATGCTATTAAAATGATATTTTATGACTCATGCTTTTACTTATAAAACTTGTGGTGTACTTCGAAACTTTCTCAGACCTTTGCATGTCATTTTGCAAAAAAAAAAAAAACTGCATTGCGCTACATGCAGTAGTTTTCGCCAGATGATGTGCTATGTTTACGAAAGTTGAGAAAGGTGAGGAGTTGTGCCTCGCGCGCTCGGGCCTTTCGCATTGCTGCGCCGGCTATTGAAATTTAAATATATCAGTACAGGGGAAATGGGGGTTCTGGGGCAGGATTCAGGATGTAGCCTGGGCTCCCAACGACTGCCATCTTGTTTCTGGCCACCATTTTATTTCCGACCACCATATTTTTTTCAGCCACCATCTTTGATTTAATTTTCTTAGTCACCTTTTATCATGCTCTTTCATTCCATGTCAGTCATCATGACATCATGCTCTGTCATTCCTTTTCACCTTAGTTACACTCTGATTACTCATTCTGTCGCTTGTGCTCCACTCCCTTCGAACCGCCATCTTGAATTTTGTCTGCTGCTGGCAGCCATTTTTGTTGGACTTGTATAAATTTCCCCACTCGTGTCGGGACGTACAATATTTTTAACCTTGCATTTGGACTTGGAGAAATTCCTACTTCGTGGAAAACTTGTAAAAATTTTCCCTTGTTTCAGGGACTTAGAATATTTCATGTGTGTAGGGACTTTGAATACTTTAACACTCACTCTGAACTTAGAAAAATTGTATACCTTATGTTGAACTTGGAATATTTCCCACTCTGTTTAAGACATACCACTCATATCGAGACTTGTAAATTTATTCCCGCACTCCTTCAGTCCTGTCAGCATTCACCATCCCTTAATCATTCATAAAAGTTTAGAAAAATCAAACCCAACCTAACCAACTTCGCTTAACCTAACTTCACTTAACCTCTCCCTACTTCACTTATCCTAACCTAACTTAATTTCACTTAACCTAACTTCACTTAACCTCACATAACTTCAACTAACCTAACCTAACTTCAATTAGCCTCACCTAGCTACACCTAATTTAACCTAACATATCCTAACGTAACCATCATATAAGAATTCATTTAGTCACCTCGTGTAGGACTTAGACAAATTTCTTCATGTTGAAAGACTGAATATTTTTCTCATTTAGTCACATATGTTCCGTTCCACCTTGCATCGGACTTAGAAAAAATCCCTACTTTTCAAGCAGGACTTATAACCATACCATCCATCATAACCCAAGAAAATACTCAGTCATTGCAATAAACAATAACACCCAACACACCAATCCTACCATGCATCATAACTCGACAAACTATACCGTTGAGATAGGCCCATAACCCAACACCCATTCCATTTGCACTACAGACCGACACCATGTATACTCACCACCCACTATAACTGAAGCATATCCCAACCATATACCTATTACACATGCCATATGTTCTACCCACATCAGACGAAATATACTACACCTAGTATAACTAAAACATACCTCGTCCATTCAGCCCACATACATGTTACAAAAAATTTAGATATTACTCATACCATTAGCTCTACGACCAGCACCAGAAAAAAACTTAGTGGGCATACTACCCAATATACCACACAATCCACACCACCTAAAGTATATCAGCCAAACATTCCAACCATTAATACCCATAGACCATCGAATCGGCGTGGCGGGGAGGAGGAGGAAGATAAAGATGAAAATAACGACCAACAAACCAGATGATTATGCAAACCATATATACCAATAACAATGCTGACCAGCAGTACTGTACCAACCACAACACAGCATATATCAGTCACACCACACACATACATCACTATAAGCAATAAAGCATAATATACTAACAACTCATATCATACTGGTCATACCAATCGACAAACATTACCAACCATATACCCAGAGACCATGCCAAACAACATATCAAAACTAACAAACCAGCCGATTATAACATCCATCCATACAGTTCATGCTGCCTAAAACACAGTAGGTACCATCCCTCCAGTATACTGAGTAATAGCATTCACCATATTAATAAATTATGTCAGCTATCCATACTTATAACTGCATCAAAAAAATAACATGTATCATACCTTAAGCATATCAAATAATTATATCGATAACCCCAGTGTTGCTGAGTACAATACAGAGCATACCTTTCACCATAACGCTAGCTTACCAACACGTGATCTGAATATATCTACCAATCACAGCGATTACCATACCAGATAACCATACCAACCATATCAACATAAAGCTAAGAGTATATACTCATACCGAAAAAACAATAGCATTCAAACCAAATACATAATCTGCTCTAACCCAAACAAACCTCAGTTATGCTATTAACGATACAGACCATGGTAAACGCCTACCTCAGTCATACTGATCAATTATAACAGTAAAATATATTTACTACCATATCGATTATCATTTCTTCTAACTTCACCAGTTAATCATATATCCATATGTCCAACCAACCAAATATTCCAATCATAAATATCAACCAAGCTACCATAACATCCATACCATCAAGTTAACCACCTATGACACCCATATAGACGTCGTTCTCAGATACCATACCAACTTATCATACCATCCAATCATACTAACCAACCATACCAGCCAAGCACTCGATAACCCTCTCGCATTAACTAAACATTCCATCAAACCATTCCACTCACACAAACTATTAATGTCATTAGAACATTCAGACAACACTATCGAAGCGACACTCATTTCATACCACCAAACCAACGGATCATATGATCAGGCCGTACCATATCAACAAAGTAGTTATGCCTACCATACAATCAAACTAACAGTTTATCAACCATACAGTCAGTCAGGAAGTATTTAAAAAAATGCACAAAATAACCCTATCATCGAAACAACACTTCATACTGATAGAACACCGCAACCTGTCTACCGATACAAAAATATTGTTGTATAGATTTCTGCTTCTCACAAGCAACATCATCGAAAATAATTACAGAATCGGGTAAAGCTTCACCTGGAGGTAAGACTTTGTCATTGTCACTAAATGGAAAAACCCTATACCATATATAGCTCGTAGTATGCATGCCAGATTTCGGTACTTTGGCTGCTCTAGAGATTTAGAGTACAAGTACACATCAAAACGAAGACCTTTCGGATTTTTAATTAAGCTTAGCATCACACATGTATTACCACAGTTCGAAGGTTTTGCAATAATACAACGAATGGTGTTTGGCAGCAGGGGACCATGTCGCGATTCACGAGCCATATTGGTTTCTGTCATACCAATTCTTACAGGAAGACTTATGTCCTGCTGGATAATTTGAATACAGTTTTCATCTACTTGTTTTATATCTTGTAAATAATGTTAACGTGGAGGTGGATGTGGATATGGAAGCAGATGTGAATGTGGATGTTGATTCCCCCAAATGAACGTGTTTTGCGCTGTATCCAAAGACACTGTTTTCGGCCATTTTTTCACGAGCCCACTGTTACTGGCATTTCTTCACACCACCGCGGCCCTGTTAGTCTGTTGAAATTCGTATGTAGGCAACATTTCCAACCTCAAACAAGATGGTATTATAACATTATGCCCCAAGCATTCGTATCAGCATAGTTTCCCACCATTTTTGATATGTTGTACTAAAATTTAACTTGTATATTTCCATCTCTATCCCGAACAAGACGATATATCATGTTAAACCGTATGCCATCTTACAAGCATAGTTGGTTGTAATTTTGTTACTACTAGATACTGACCTGCCGAACCACAGCTGTACCAAACAACTGTACATTCCACACCGACCATACTAAGAAACCATACTGAAGACAATACAACATACGTACCTGCTACCCATAACATGTAACAAAAGGGCATTAGCGACGAGTACCAGACAAATATACTAATCAACAAACTACCCATCATATCGACCAAACACTATAACCCAGGTAAAACTCAGGTCATAACATCCACCATAACTTATGAATACCAAAAAGTATACAGTCCAGACCAGCAATACTATCACAATCAACTGTGCCACCCATATCAGACATTGTATAATCATTACCAACCAATGCCAGCTAACATACCAACCATACATTTCGAAGAAAATGTTCGTCCATTTTGACTAGCTACATCGAGTAAACATCGACTACTATACATCTGCAACTATACCACTCGTCTTTAACAACACTATTCACATATAATGGTATAACCAGGCATTCATAATCACTTCCGAGGGAAAATGCAACACTTAGCTTATCTCACATTCGATCCATGATGACATATTTGCATATTGCATTACAAACCCACAAATCTCAAGCCATTCCAACTAACACGATACTTTGCTCGATACCTTTATACCTCCTGTAATGTCTTAAAATTATAGTGTATAGTAAATGTTGTGCTATGCATATCACATTGTATCAGGTTGGAGGTTAGTCATTTCGAACACTCAACCTTTCTATGTCGCCATGCATAACTTCTACTGATGATTTTGTCACAGTAGCAACACATTTTTACGTTAGGAAAATTGAATCTATGAATGTAGTCGTACTTGACATACTCAAATTAATATCATCAGTAGTAGCATGCATATTTATTAATATTATATTATATAATTATTATACATTCATACCACCATGTCTGTACCTACATTTAATTTTTAATAAATTATTTTCAATTGTGTGAATACAGTGGGACGAATAATTATTAGAGCCACTGTAGATCCAGCCTTTGCATTGGGACTGATTAAAGTAGCGCGCAATTAAGTCGAAGGACACCACGAAACACCAGCACATGTGTACAACTCTAGTTGATAATTTTTGAGTACGGAAACGGTGTATTACATCTCAGCGAATGATCAGCACTATTGTTTTTGTTTGCTCATTAAAATGGTTACATATTGATTAAATAACATATTTTCATATACTGCCTGCAATATATTTTATGTGCAATCCACTGCATTGTTACACTGCTACTAACATCGGCACAGCTACCGAACTACCGTCGTCATTCAACAGGAGGGGGATTCCATTACGGATGACTCCACCCACGCGGTGTTCCCGCCTCAGAGGGAAATTCGTGTACACTTTCGTTTTACGTGCTTTGGTTTAAGTTCCAGATTTTCCTTCGTGTTTAAAAAATTTCAATATTGTTTAGAAAAACTAAGATTGCGTTTTCAGGTTGATACTTTTGGTTTTTTTTCCTTTTCAGTTTTTTCTTAAATGCATTTCTTGGTCACTACTAATTTTCCATTGCCTGCCTTGAATGCAAAATTCCATCAAGTTGAAGAGGCGATAAATTTTATGTGTTTATTAACTGTAAATTAGGTTTGTGCTTGCATTTTTCATTATGCAACCCAAAATATGTCCTGGAAGTGTTACTGGTTAACCTGATGGGAAGGGGCTATAATAAATTCATAATAAACTACATACCACTTTTTTTTATTAACTCGCCAAATGATAAAAAAAACGTAGTGGTTTTCATACCTCGGCGTTTTCTGAAACAGGTATTTTACCGCATTTGATTTGCTTATTGAAATTCCAAGCGTGTGAATTAATGGTGAACCTGTGACAAGAACCACAGGGTGGCGTGTTCTCGTACAATAAAAGGAGGGTTCATTGTTCCACTACGAGCTGGTGAGTCGCACGAAAGAGATGATCAGGTAGGCAGTGCGGTTCGCCCGGACGCGGTTACTCCCATGTTGCGAACAGAAATGGCGATCCATTCGATGCCGTCGCCCCCTCCCGCCGCGCCGCGACGCTAGTCCACGAAGTTGGTTGTCTGGGGTGAGGGTGGGGGGTCGTGTGGGCGGCGCGCTTGCGCGGAGCGTCGCCGTCGGTCGGGTTTTCGCCATCGTCCGCCGGTCCTCAGATGAATCACGACATCCGTCGGAAACGCGTATCTTGCGTGCGGCAGAGGGCATCGGGCGTATCGCCCGGTGACGACGGTGGACATTGGCGTAGCTGCGTGCAGTGCATGGCGGGAGGTGTGTGTTGACGTTGCGGCGCCGCCGTGCGAGTGGCAGCGTCATCACGAGGTGAGCGCCCCAGCCTTGCCGTGGTCTCTGCCCCGGCGCTCAGCTTCTCGCATGCACTCTTGCCACTCTGAGCGTCGTTCACGTAGTGCCTAATACGACGCCTTCTACAACTGCGCCGCACATACAAGGCTCTGCTGTGACACGTACTACTCTCAAGCGCCGAGCACACGGCCGCTGCTCATATTGATCCGCAATTTTTTGTTTACAGTGACGTGAATATTGCGTTGTCTACGTCGTAGGTCAGTTTATCCTCGTAGCAGCTGTGAACCATATGATTTAGTTAATTGTGGTTTCCGAATAAACTAAATTGCATAGTCTGCTGGGACTATTGTAACCGCACTTCATAGCACAAAAAAGATTTTTTTTCCTAGCAGATTATATATATATATATATATATATATATATATATATATATATATATATATATAAATTTACGATGGAGTAGTTGTACACACATTTTATAAAAGCGTTACAGTCTTCTTTTTTTTTTATATCAGGCATCACTTTGACCAACATTTTGCATGTATTCTAAATATTTGTAACCTAGCTCAAATTGATGTACAGTATTTGCAAAGTCATGTATGTTGGTGAATACAGCTTGAATCCCGGTTTAAACTGTTGTGTTTGTGCTAACCTGGCCGTTGTGTGATGTTCGTGAAATGTCTCTTCACAAAATGGAAATATGTCTTTGTATTATATTTTCTTGTCACACGTGTTTAATACATATAAACGTNAAATGTCTCTTCACAAAATGGAAATATGTCTTTGTATTATATTTTCTTGTCACACGTGTTTAATACATATAAACGCGTGGTCAGTTATTCAGTGGGACTTGATTTACATAAGTCACCCGTAACGTTATTAGTTGCAGAAAAAAATACTTGTANGTGGTCAGTTATTCAGTGGGACTTGATTTACATAAGTCACCCGTAACGTTATTAGTTGCAGAAAAAAATACTTGTAGGTGTGTGGTAGACTCGTAAATATTCGTCGTGGGCGAAAAAGCAGTGTAAAATTCCTTCCATGTTTTTATTTTTTGTAAATAGGCATACATAGTCACGTTAGTGTAAAGGTTTTCATGCAACCAAATAATGAGTGTGTGCGCAAATAGTATCGCCATCGTCTGTAATTTCGAATGTAAAACAGACGTGTCTCTTCTCAGGATGGCGCCGGCTTCTGATGTCCGATGTATCGATTTTCGCTGTTTCAACGACAAACATGTAACCTTCAGTCCAATGTATGACCTTTTCGCTCAGTCACCTGTTTGCTTGTGTCGCATGATGCTTTGTCAGGGTTTGCGAAAGAGCACTTCACCTTAGTATGTGCGATGTGTGCTGAAAAAGCACCCCTTCTGAGTGCAGTAGCGTAGGAACATGCTCTCGTAATCAACGGAAAAGTTAAGAGAGATTCGCGAGTTCATTGTGGAAAAATTCAGGTCATATCTATTTTGTACATGATAGCCATGTTTTGGCAGTTCCAAGAAAGTAGCAACAGTGTTGTTATTTCTTCTTGCGTACCCTTCCGCCTCAGCTGATGCGCTACAGGGAAGACATGCTGTTTGTTTTTCCTTTGTCATCTGTTTACATTTACCAAGAATAGGTTAGAGTTGATGTGCTATCTCTCTCGTATCATGAAATTATTCCGAAGTAACAGCCGGGATTTCTTTTAAAATATTTTTCTGCGCAAATAAAAAAATAAAAATTTAGTTTTAATAATACATACACTAATNGCCGGGATTTCTTTTAAAATATTTTTCTGCGCAAATAAAAAAATAAAAATTTAGTTTTAATAATACATACACTAATCTTCGGTTCTGCGCGCAGAACGCAACACACTGTTTTTACTCGTTGGGAAAGGTGTCTTTTTTTAAATGTCTTTATTAGTAATTATATTATCCTTTAACCTCTGCTATTATGACTGCATTAACATCTAGTATATTATTTTTACGAATAACATGAGACCACAAATATGTTGTGCAGCGTTATTGTAGTCGCTGTTGGAATTTAACGTGCACAATGACATAATTCGATTCTTTAATAACGCAATGCGGTATGTTTAGTCATGTTCTTATTAATTTTCAACTACAGTCGAATACATTTTGTTTGAAGCAAATAGAATGTGCGTTGTATATGTGATAAGATATGTTTTTTATTCGTTTCTCTGCTCATTATTTAATGTACTAAGACTATTCGAAGCTGTATTTGATTGACATACAGGAACAAATTTGTGCATACAACGATCCCGCTTAGTAAAATATGGAGTAATATAACTTTTTTCTTATCAGATCTTACTCAACTGATGATACAAATGTCTATTTGTTTGTGTGTATTCATAACGAGATTGTGTAAACTATTTATTTTAATACAGAATACTACAAACTTAATGAAATATCGTTACGCCTTACATTAATGTACGAACTTTATTTTTATCTGGCTACGGAAGCGATCCACATGTGTACAGAAGACGCTAAACTAACGTATTTTCAGTACGTAGAAGTATAAACGCGGCGTAACGTTGTCCCACCGTTCATACTCGCNAAGACGCTAAACTAACGTATTTTCAGTACGTAGAAGTATAAACGCGGCGTAACGTTGTCCCACCGTTCATACTCGCAGTACGCAGAACAAATGTAACGCGAGTTAATGTAATACTGTAGAGAGTTGCAAATTTTCTGAAACTTGCCAGGGTAATGATGTCGCTATTAACTACAAATACAAAACTTGGACGAGTTATTGATTTGGTACGCGCTACTATGTGCAGTTAGTAGCCACCAGAGTTAATTTATAGAATGGTCCACGTTCATGTTGGATTTTAGAATAATTGCAAATTAAAATTGTTACTGTCCAATTACCGCACGAATAAAATATGAAACCTGAACTTAAATGTAGACAAGAATGAATATGTGATTTTTAAATAAAATATGGCGAAATTTTTTGCATTAACGTGAACCACAAAACTCGCTGAATATTTATAATTACAATTAAATCTAAGGGACTAAATAATCATTTTCTTGCACTGGNGTGAACCACAAAACTCGCTGAATATTTATAATTACAATTAAATCTAAGGGACTAAATAATCATTTTCTTGCACTGGAGTTTTGCCTCATGACAAAAATTAAACTACTTGGGGTGTAGTCAGCACTCCAGAATTATGTTTCACACCCTCACCATGTTATAATAATAATAATAATAATAATAATAAAGCATAAAGTTTGATGGGCATATGTATGCCGGGAACGATTTGTATAAGATTGGTTCCCAGTTGGTTGAAATGCCATGCCCTCTAAATAGCTACAATTTTTATTTAGCAAAATAAATATAGCGCAAATTAAAAACACTCATATTAAATGTGTCAACTGTTAATGATTTTTATAAAAATTTACTTTATTTTGTGTTTATATACGTACTGTCTTAATGTGTTTAATTTATATTTTTTCTACTTACACCATAATGTGTTTTCTCTTTGACGATCTTTACAAATAGAGGCACATATTAATGAATGGTTACCTACACAAAAGTGGATTTGATGCACTGGTTCACATCGATAACAAATTAATGTACAAGAGAATGATCCATTTGATTAATTTTATTCGTGGGGATGGAATAATATGAAAATGTATGGCGGTTAAAGGGATGATTTGGCTTCCATGGGGATTTGACCAAGAATACCTTGCAAGGTACGTCTGCTGTTTTCCTAAAATTCCAATGTTGGGATTACAAAAATAGTGTGAAAGTTTTTGTTAATACAAATTCATGAAACTACAATCAATATAATTCATTGTGATAGCTGTAGAAAATGGTTGGTTTAGGGAACATGGTGCATACTGTCCTAGAAATATGTATTGGGAATGTTGATGTAAGGAATTGGGAAGTCGAAGAAATTCTGGGGAGAGAGGAGAAGAGAGTGGATGAATAAGACTCGTGCGATGTTAGGAAAAGTGTGTGAATCAGATACTTGTGCGCCGTACTCTGTACATAATTACGCGTCCGCATTTATTATTATTTTAATGTATGGTTTGTATGTTTTCTCCATTTTGAATTTACTGTGGTCATTGTGATATGCAGGGTTGTTACGTAGCAGTTCGGTCGTGGCCGGTACTAAGTAGTGATAGTAGGCCCTATGTGAAAGCGCTCACTAAAATTAAGGTATGTCCATTTAGATTTATTGCTTGGGCACAGGAAATAATCATGCATAAAAAGTTACGGAATAATGAAGCGTTCTGTGCATTGGTTGAGCAGAAATTCTGTTGTTCAGTTTTCCACTATTTGACTGTTCTTGTTACCCCACACCATTCATACGTAGTATTTGTTTGGTTATTAAATGTGGCACTAGCAGTGTTCAAAATGCAAAATAATGAAGTTAGACGTTGACAGCATAAACTTTTTTTCATTTTAGTAATTCTTTTTCATAAAGTGGTATAATAACAATGAATACCTACAACAATAAAAAAAGATACAATTTAATAGTTAGGAAGATTGTTCCTGCACCGTAATTACATAACCGTAATGTAAGCATGGCAGGCAGTATCCAGAAAAGTAACATTTTCTGTTTAATATTTTAAAAGTAAAATAATTAATGTTGTGACATTTTTACACTGCAGTGTGTCACTTAATTGAACATTATGTGGAACAATATAAAAAACTCCGTTATGGCTATTTAAATATACTTTTTGAAATCACACCAACCAAACGAGAGTCGTTAATTTTTTTTTTACGTGCCTATATACAAAGGTCGTTAGCAGCCAATCCAATATAGGGCGTAAGGACTGTTTAAATAAATATTTCTGTACGATTTGTTTGTTAATATGTTGTTACAACGTACATTGTTTTGAAAATAATGAAATCGAAACTTTACACTACACATGTATTATAACAAAATTAATTTACAAAACATTATTTAAAGTAATTAATTAAAAAAATACTGAAATTATAACATTTAAAAGTAAGCACTTAACTCATGTCGGGCAACGAGACATTGCTATTTACATTAGTATAAAAATGTATTTTAACATGATTCAGGAAACCGAGCATTTTGCTGCTATGCTAAGACATGTTTCACGAATGGCTAATATTGCATGTATGAATACAACTGTGATTGTTCAGAATACCTGCTGCCGAGCTCTGGTTAAATTGCCGTTGATTATGCATAATGTTGCGGTCTGACAGTCCGCCTTTCAGCATCGCGGGTGAGTCGAGCAAGGAGAAGAGTCCTTTAGATGATGGGGAGGGGGAGGGGAGTGGGGCACCGCTAGTTCATTTACAGCTCACACTTGACAGTCACAAACACCTTCGAGAAGGTCGGGGATTGTTTTCCTTATTGAGAAACGTCTCGTTAAATTAGATCATCTCTGTACGTGCTTAAGTTTGGATTGATCGAAAGGGATTAGCGCATATATAAATGCAATCTTTGCCTCGTAATCTTTTTGCAAAATATCACTGCGGACATCTGTAGTTAACGGACATCTATCATCTCGATTAGTTTGTCATGGGTANTTTGCAAAATATCACTGCGGACATCTGTAGTTAACGGACATCTATCATCTCGATTAGTTTGTCATGGGTACACTTTCCAGTACAACTGTACGTTTTGACAACCTAGAAATGTTTGTAATCTATTGATATTGCTTATTTCTTTAAATCCTAGATTTAGTAAACTTAATTAAAATTCGCATAAAATTGTAAATCGAAACGCTTTCATCACAATGCGTTGTAGGAGAAATCTAACCAGTGTGTTGTGTTTCTACTCGGTAAATGAAAAAAATTTTGATACTCGCGTTGGACTTGTTCTGTAAACATAGCTAATGTAGGCGTGCGTTTTTAAGTGCAGTTTATCGGGCTAGATAAGTATAACTGACACGCGAGTAACATATCCCGGTCTTGTGGTTGCCTGCATTACTCATGTTCTGAAACCAGTTTGCAGATAATGTGGTTCTAGGCCGAGGCTTGAACTCAAAACCTGAGGCCGNTGAATACAACTGTGATTGTTCAGAATACCTGCTGCCGAGCTCTGGTTAAATTGCCGTTGATTATGCATAATGTTGTGGTCTGACAGTCCGCCTTTCAGCATCGCGGGTGAGTCGAGCAAGGAGAAGAGTCCTTTAGATGATTGGGGAGGGGGAGGGGAGTGGGGCACCGCTAGTTCATTTACAGCTCACACTTGACAGTCACAAACACCTTCGAGAAGGTCGGGGATTGTTTTCCTTATTGAGAAACGTCTCGTTAAATTAGATCTCTGGACGTGCTTAAGTTTGGATTGATCGAAAGGGATTAGCGCATATATAAATGCAATCTTTGCCTCGCAATCTTTTTGCAAAATATCACTGCGGACATCTGTAGTTAACGGACATCTATCATCTCGATTAGTTTGTCATGGGTACACTTACCAGTACAACTGTACGTTTTGACAACCTAGAAATGTTTGTAATCTATTGATATTGCTTATTTCTTTAAATCCTAAATCAAGTAAACTTAATTAAAATTCGCATAAAATTGTAAATCGAAACTCTTTCATCGCAATGCGTTGTAGGAGAAATCTAACCAGTGTGTTGTGTTTCTACTCGGTAAATGAAAAAAAATTTGATATCGCGGTGGACTTGTTCTGTAAACATAGCTAATGTAGGCGTACGTTTTTAAGTGCAGTTTATCGGGCTAGATAAGTATAACTGACACGCGAGTAACATATCCCGGTCTTGTGGTTGCCCGCATTACTCATGTTCTGAAACCAGTTTGCAGATAATGTGGTTCTAGGCCGAGGCTTGAACTCAAAACCTGAGGCCGTTAGTGATATTTTGCACCACCAGACTATCCGCGTCTCGTAAGATATTTTGATCGTCCCACACATACCTGTATTGGTCGTCATTATCTGTTTTGTAAATCGTGACGTTAAACTTGTAATTGTAGTCCCAAGTAAAATTTTGTTTATGAAATGAGCACCGTGATAATGTTTTAGTGAGTAAAAAAAAACCTTTGTCATTATTTTACATTTTATTTTTGCCATTCGCTATACAATCATATTTACCTACGAAATACGAATGCCGAAGTACTCAGCATGTTATTTTTGGTAACTTATATTGTGAGATATATTAAAAAATATTGACTTTTTGCGATAACGTATGTAAATATCATTCACCTTCACCTGCAATGTCTTAGTCGTGTTAGGTNAAAAAATATTGACTTTTTGCGATAACGTATGTAAATATCATTCACCTTCACCTGCAATGTCTTAGTCGTGTTAGGTGTACAGTTTCTTCTCGCTGAGTAAACAAACGTTTATTCCTGCCTGCAATATATAATGCAAAGGTCAACCAGTCAGATTGTTTACATCACTAGTAGCCAGTGAAATTAGATTATTTTTGTGTACATTTAGAGCAATATTTGCCATAACGTTTATAATTCTGATAATTTTAGAATGCCAGTTACACGTATACAGTGCATTGGGTCAGTGGCAGTGAATTTACAAATGCTGCGGAAAGGTAAAAATAGGAAATATTGAAAAGAAGAAGAATAAGCACGGTTTTGAACGACGTGCAGTTAATCGTGAACCACTTTTCTTTTCATGAAGAATAAGATGGTAATAGAGTAGCATTGCGCTTTTTACGCGTGTATTAGTTTTCCTTTTAATAAATATTTGTATCCAAGTATTTTTTAAAAATTATTATTTGGTCGGTACGACCGTAGCTCCTATACTCCATTCAATAACGTTGCTACTTAAACAAGAGACTGAGAGCTTTGTTCCAAAATAACCGTACTGATTTGCGAATAGCTAAATTACTGAATCATCTTTCGAATCATGACGTTAGTCCGGTTTTTTCTGTCTAGAGGTTCCTCACTACATCCTGAAATTCGTCTTGGTGGATACTAATTTGTGATNCGTTAGTCCGGTTTTTTCTGTCTAGAGGTTCCTCACTACATCCTGAAATTCGTCTTGGTGGATACTAATTTGTGAACTAGATTGCTGTGTCCATGTGCATGGCCAGGATTTTAGTCGGGGACGGGGAGGCTAAACATTAATCTACAAGGGAATCATTCATTAAACAAATTGATTAGGTTAGTTTATTGGATNCGTTAGTCCGGTTTTTTCTGTCTAGAGGTTCCTCACTACATCCTGAAATTCGTCTTGGTGGATACTAATTTGTGATCTAGATTGCTGTGTCCATGTGCATGGCCAGGATTTTAGACGGGGACGGGGAGGCTAAACATTAATCTACAAGGGAATCATTCATTAAACAAATTGATTAGGTTAGTTTATTGGATTAATTTTCTCTCCTTAAACAAGTATTGATGTTTATTTCCAAATTTGTTTGCAGTATAATACTTCTGGATTAGATTTTTCATCACATAATTAATTCTTCTCTGCACAATGGGACTGGGGGATGTAAAATGTCAGTATCTGTGTCACCGTGGACACGCTTATGGCCGTAGTTATTCTAATACAATAATACTGTCCTTATAAAATCTTTTATTGGCTTTTTTTTCTCAATTATCAATTTAAAGTCCTGCAACTAATATGGTGTCTAAGATAGAACTGCGGGAGCGAGGAAAAAATAAATACTAAACAATTTTAGAAATCTCCGAGGTGGTGGAACGATCAGCGACTAAGTACAGCAGCAGCTTGCAAAACCCACATTAAACTTACCAAGTCGGTTACAGCCATATTGAACCATAAATCCCAGATCAATAGGTCCACAGAGGCAATATATAGCACATAGCATATAGACCCTGTACGACCAAAAACGCTGAGTCTCCGTATGTTCAAAGACGAGACAGGTGGATTAGCCCGCATGTCACAATTAACTTTACAAATTATCCAGACACTATGCTCCATCTTAAATATTATCTCCTATATTTGTTATACACTAGTGCTTCAGGTCCAACTTCAAAGATATGTACCGCCCTTAAAATTCACTTTTAGACCATAGACTGTATATATGTTTTCACCTTCGTTTTTTTTTTTTTTCGTTATTAATCTGCAGCCGAAGTTGGACGGTTGAATTTAGATACATCATGTAGCTAGCCGCAGTGATATTTCGCGAAAAGATAAACGGGGTAAAGATTGTATTTACATCTGCGCTAATTCCTTTNTTTAAAAAAAAAAAGGGGGGGGGGGGCGAATCCCCGACCTTCTCGAAGGTGTTTGTCGCTGCCAAGTGTGACCTTAACGTCAACTAAAGGGCTGTATTGTAGCACACTGAATACTCGCTGTATGGTCAAGGAAAGAAATATAACAATCGCAGTGATCTAGGGGAGGAGATTATATAGGTATAAAAAGAAACGAAGTTCATGAGTATGGGATGTCTGGTAATGTATTGTGACTGTTCCCTGGTATTCGAGTTAAGAGCCATGTCAGGTATTGCATAGGTTTTGTATTTGAGTATGTACGAAAGGAGAAGACTGCTAGTATATCAAATGCAGTAAGCATTATTAAGCACCGGAAGCCTAAAATTGAATTTGTCGATGAAACTAACAAATGTAGCACACTATGGCAGTTAAGGTACATTATTAAGGTAGAGGTTAGTAAGTTAGAATTATTTTTAATTTGTGTAAGTATTATCTGTTTCGAAGGGGAAAGAAGCCTCGAAAAACAGTCCAGGGTAGATATTACTACGCAGGTTATAATGCTTGTGATGTGGGATTTACTGGGTTTAGATGTAATGGTAATGCATGTATTTTGTGTACTTTTTATCTTACTTGCACCAGCCTAGTCTGTCTAACAAATGAAATGAAATACAATTCTTCGATACTTATAGCAGATTTACTCGTCATGTGTTTCGTTAAGCATTTGCAGTCTGTTGTTAAATCGTGTAGGTCTACTTACCTGTATGGACGTCGTCGAAACTTGGTCACATACAGATGAACTCTAGGTAGATGATGTACCATTACTAGTTACTGCAGGTGCAACTCAGTCACATTTTGTTTGTAATGCCAACAAATAGCATTTAGCATGCAGTGGAGGGATGCCTTTATAAGTCTTGATATGTCTTTGCAAGTTACGATACCTTCGAAACTTGCACTTTTCACACGTAAATGTAGCCCGTTCTATATTTTGAAGACATCTAACTTCATTTTGACGAGCACTTTAACTTTTAGAAAAGGTTTTATTACAGCAACGCCACAAATCCCAGTGTTCCGTATTCGAATAAGAGCTGGTGTTCACTCTTTCAAATTCTAAGTAGGAACTGAGATGTTTGAATTTAATTCAGGCTCTATATGTGCTTAACATCAGTATGTTATATAAGCAATAGTTTCGTTTTTGTATGCACATTGTAAACAGTCATTCATACAATATATCTGGGCTTAACCATCATTCTATAAATTTACCACATTTTTACGGTTTGCTGTATAAACACTTCTTACAAGTAAATCCGTAATAATTTTTCACAGAAACCAGTATTACAGCAGAAGTGCTAGGTCACAGCAGATCAATACATTTTTAACATGTGTAAACAATTATTCTTTTAAAGGCTAACTGTATACAAATAACATGCTGATGCAATGTACAAAAACTGAGATATAAATATTTTGTATTCATTCCATTGGCATCAATAATGACTTGCCACCGCCTTGTAATTGACTGTACAAACTGTTGTGTTAATTCTGTGGTTTTTTTTACCCCATTATTCCAAAATAACTTTTTTAAGCTGTTCTTTGCTTGATATGACCGTTTTTCGCACATTAAAATTCACCATATTATGCCACAAATTCTCTATAGGGTTGAGATCTGGTGGCTGCATTGGTGTGTTCAGGCTTCGGGGCGTGTTGTACAATTCCTCCTCCCTCGTTTTCAAAGCGTCGTGTTTGGTGTCGTGATTTTGCTGGAAATAAAAGGTATCCTCGAGGCCTAACTTAAGAACACAGTCCGGTAAATTATGGCGCAATACATCAATGTACATCAGAGCGTTCATAGTACCATAGATGAACGCTATATTCCCGATGCCTATGGAGGCCATGCATCCCCAAACTATTGCATGACCCCTGCCGTGTTTCACCGTAGGTTTCACATTTTGTCTTTGTAATTCTGCGTTTCGCTTGCGCCACACGTACGTTTTCCCATCAGAGCCAAATATAAAAAACTTGCATTAATATGAAAAGATTACGGTGCTCCGAAATTCCGGAGTATTTTCAAGATCAGTTTTGTTAAGCTCGAAGTGCTTTTCCCGATTTCCCTCGTTAATAAAAGGTTTCTTTCTGGCGCTTCTGCCGTGGAGGACAGTGGAATACTATGTGTTCTTTATTGTTTGGGCACTGTCCTTTTTTCCCGACCTTGATGCAATATCAGCAGCTAAAGAGGTGGCACTTACAGATGGGAGTTTCGTGACTTGCCGAACGATGTACCACCGTTCTCTGCACGTTGGTGCTATTGGCCTCTCTGGTCGCGGTTTGTTGTCTGTTGTTCCGGTCTCTTTGAATATCTTTATGACGTACCTCACTCTGGAGAAACACAGCGACAGTATTCGTGATATTTCGCGATATCTCTGACCTTCAGTGTGTAACCGCATGATCTCCTGTCGCGCAGCTGGAGACAGTTCCTTTTGCTTCGGACTCATGGTTGTTCCGTCACTGACACTATGACACAGCATTTAACTGTGCATTGTCTTGCCCCAATGAGTTTGTTTCTGACCTGGAAAGTAATAGGATGGCGTTGATTGGCCTACTCATTCAAAGAAGGGGAGGTGTGCATATACTTAATTGGCTGCGGCATTATCTCACTTCCGCACGTTTCTAAGATCAGTCAAGAGAAGGAAATTCAGTACGTGGATAATGAACTCGTTAGAGGAAGGAATTATGACTTATCGTCTTTCGCTATGGATGGTTATTCGGGGAACTACAGTTAACAATAGGGGTGTGCAAATACTTTTTGGAGTCACTGTATCTTACACCTGCTTTTAGAATGTTGTATGTTTGGAAGAGTGGTATGCGCCTACAAAAACATTCTAGGCACGGAAGATAACCGATGATTCCGTCATATTTTTGCAGATAGGCTGGCAGATGCTTGTAGACAATTTATATTTCGATCTATGCCTATGCGAGAAGGAATTATTTAGGCAACTATGCGAGTTATGTTGCTTTGTCGAGTGCTGCAAGTGGTTTTAAGCTTTCAGCGTAGCGCAATAGCGGATAACATTTTCCGACTGCTGGAACGTTATGCCATCATTTTCACTCTCCCTTCGGCGAGCGAAAGAGGTTTTGGATGCTGTGCGTGGTACGAGCTACTTTATATACCTAACATGGGTGGGGTGGAGCGATGTCGACATAACTGGATGCGGGAGAAAATCTTTTACTATGCATGCGAGTTCTTTAATTTGTGTACAGTAGCCGGCGAGCTGTTCACTTTGTGCCAAGATGGATCACAGAATCTTCCTCCATTCGAGCAGAAAACAAACATTGCTTATATGTATGCTTCATTTGCACATATTTGTGTGACTACAGAAATAAAAAATTCGAGCGAACACGTATTTAATACCTATCAAACCAATATAAATACAAGGTTTGTATTTTGAACGAAAAAAATACACATGTCTATGTCCATGCATTAGCATTAATTTAAAAAAAAATTATTTTATAGTCGTGCCTATTTTTACCTTGAAATACGAGACCCCATTGTTGCTGCAGTTAATTCAGTAAATCAAAGTTAGGGAGCATTACTATTAATTAGAAATAATAAACCTATGTATTGTATGGTCGTATAGCTACCGCCTTCTTTTGTGATCGTGTTGATAGACAGGAAAATGTTTTTAACTTTCCATAGTAGTATAGAGTATACTCTAGCCTACGATGTCTTGTAATGCTCGCCTCACCCTGAATGCATACCTTAAAATATGTTCGATAGTGAAGTAAAAGAATAATCTGTACGGAACAGTTATTTTAAGAGATGGTCCGAAAGTTATAGTAAACGAGGAATGTCGGTAAAGTATAATTCGAGGGTCCATCCATGGAGTTCATCGTAATTCCAGTGGGGATCCTTATAACAGCAGTGGGGGGTCGGAACCGCACGTCCCCCATGGCCTCTATACCCATGCCCCGCAGTGGTGTACCGAACTTTATACGCGACGTAGATGCCATGGAGGTAAGTCGTACCGTGTTACTCGCGCCGCCCAACAACCATGCTGGAACGACCCCGCAGGGCTGCTGAGTGACTAATCCCCTCAACTGCCTGAAGTGCTCGTCACATGACTGCCCACTGACACTGGGGTCGTCTGCGCATATCGTTTGTCCCTTGTCCAACTATACCTATTTATTTTTAATTTACCACTAATATTCGAACTTTGAACCTTTGTGTTAGAAGTCGTGCAGCTTGTTATAAAACTATGATGAAGCCAGTTAATGTCGCCGAAATGTGCCTTTATCCAATACTATCGACAATTTAAAATATTTTATTTACACGAAAACTAATGACCACCAATAAAATTTAATCCACAGGTGTATTCAGGTGTAGTCATGAGTAGAAGGGAAATAATAGAGCTGGCGCAACTGGATGCTGGATGTGGAGCTGAGCCGCCAAAGCGACCGTCTTGGATTGCCCTTTTTCCCCTTTTATCCTTAAAAATAGCATATTTTTCCCTCAAAACGCCTAAAATTTCCCGTTTTCCCTCCTCAAAATTTCCCCAATTTCTATCAAATCTAGCAAAATTTCCTGCAAAAAATGTGTTTTGCACAATGTGGCTGGCACTTGCACAAGACGGCAGAAAGTGGCGAAAATTGTGCAACAGCCAGCCACATTGTGCAATAATTTAGAAGTACCTCGTACTCTTGTCATTCCGTGCCAGCTCCATTCAATGTATCTCAAGAATGTTCAAGTTCATTGCTCTGTCAAGCAACTTCATGCTCCACCTTGCTATAAGCATATATTCTACAACCTATACCTAGTATGCATATGTTAAGGATGCCTATACCAATCGCACACATATATGCTAATTCTACATATACTGATCACACTTGTGCTAATAATGCACACATCAATCACACCCGCAATCTTACTTTCGTCCACCCGCCTTCTTGGATTCACGCCACCAAACCACCGTTCGTGCCAGCTAGAGCATAGCATCAAGGTGGTACGCCCAAGGATGCTTCAAGCCCTCTTATAAGCATAGTTAGCCATAATTTCCGAACTGTTTAAGATACAGTCGCCAAGTTCATAACAAAGGCTTCGCCCCCTGATGAGAGCAGGGCATCAGCATCATTTATGCCATAAGACCTGGTATAAACATAGTGGGCTGCCATTTCCCGCCCACCGAAGCTATAGTCACCAAATTCATACCATAGGCACGATCTCCGATGTCGAACAGGGTGGTATGGCAAGTACGCCCCATGCCCTCCTATAAGCATAGCTGACAACCATTTCCTATATGCTGAAACCATAGTCATCAAATTAAATCATATCCCTTCTTATAAGCATAGTTGGTGGCAATTTCCCATCCACTGAAGCTATAGCCACCAAATCCATATCATAGGCAGCACACCCCAGGGCGGCAGGGCAATTAAGCCTTAATCTGTCTTACAAGCATAGTGGGCAGGCATTTACCATCTGCTAAAGTTATAGTAGTCAAATTCATATCACAGGCATCACTTTTGATGGCAATCAAGGACAAGTAGAACTTAAGCCCTGTTATAACCATAGTTGGACACATTTCCGAACATTTGAAGATCGATAACATGTAACAGCCATCCATACATGTATGGAAAGCAAAGGTACCTCAAAAGCATGGCATAGTAGTTAGCAGTTACTGATGCATGCAGGAGTCTAGGGTTTGAAATAGCAAGCATACATGCTGGTCCACGTGCACATGACATACACCAGCAGTAGCTATAAATAGCCTGTTCTAAAACACCATGCACCTGTCGAGGGACGGGGGACGAACTGGTGGCGCCGCCCGCTTAAGCCGATGACGTTATCACGGATTTTTTCTGCTCGTGCGCTTAGACACACTCGTCGCTGATTGGCTACGCGAGGTGGCTACGTGAGGCTCGCAAAATGTCCGCGTCTCTGATTGACCGCGCGAGGCTCTCATATATATTTTTATTTACAAAAAATTGTTTTAATTAATTTTTAATTTTATGTTTAATTTTTTTTTCAAGAATTTTTTTCAAATTAGTTTTCTCGAAATTAATTGTTTTTGAAATAAGTTTCGTTTAAATAGGTTTTTAATCACTTCCCTACTTCATGCTCTTGCATTCCATGCTAAGAGGTTTTATCCGAGTCTTCCCAAATTCGATTATCAGTTAATTACTTCATACTAGATCGTATACAAAATGCTCTTGCATTCCAAGCTAGGAGGTTTTCCCCGAGTCTTCCCAAATCCCTGCGACGTCACCCCGACTGGTCCCTACATCATGCTCTTGCATTTCAAGCTAGGAGGTTTTCTCCGAGTCTTCCCAAATCTCTGCCACATCACTCCGACTGGTCCCTACATCATACTCTGGCATTCCAAACTAGGTTTTCTCCGAGTCTTCCAAAATGTAATTATCATTTAATTCCTTCATACTAGATCGTATATTTCAAGCTCTTGCATTCCAAGCTAGGAGGTTTCTCCGAGTCTTTCCAAATCCCTGCCATGACACCCCGACTGATCCCTACTTCATGCTCTTGCATTCCATGCTAGGGAGTTTTCTCAAAGTATTCCCAGGTGTAATTATCATTTAACTCCTTCATACTAGATCGTATACTTCAAGCTCTTACATTCTAAGCTAGAAGGTTTCTCCGAGTCTTCCCAAATCCCTGCCACGATGTCCCGACTGGTCCCTACTTCATGCTCTTTCGTGCTAGAGGGTTTTCTCCGAGTCGTCCTAAATCCCTGCCACGTTACCCCCAACCGGTCCCTACTTCATGCTCTTACATGCTAGGGAGGTTGTCTCCGCATCTTCCCAAATTCCTGCCACGATGCCTCGACTCAGGATGGATGATGGGGCGATGCTTGGCATCGTGTATGATCTCCGGCTGGACCCGAGTTGACAAAGGCGGTGCTCGGCGCTGTATGTAACCTATAGCCGAATGGTTGACCTACATCGTGGTCTACCTCTAACAGCTGCGACGAGGCGGTGCTCGGCGCTGTTCTGAAAAAAATTCCATTACAACAGTGGAGCTGCGGTGGTGCAGTGCATAGACAACACACTACCTCAGGCGGTGCGGAGGCTTGCATTTCGATGGGGACCTCGGTGATATAGTGGATAGACGACATGTCATTCAGGCTAGTGGATTTTCTCAGAGTCTTCCCAAATCCCTGCCACAATGCCCCGAATAGGTCCTACTTCGCTTCTTGGGGGCGAGGTGATGTGGATAGGTGACTCGCTTCTTGGGGGCCGCGGTGGTGTGGTGGATAGACGATGCGCTCTCTGGGGCTGCGGTGGTGCAGTGGATAGACGGCATGCCAAACATCATGCTCTTGCATTCAATTGCGACGGAGAGCCGTGGCGGTGTGGCGGATAGACGACTCGCTTCTTGGGGGCCGCGTAGTGAAGTGGATAGACAACTCGTTTCTTGGGGCCGCAGTGGAGCGGTGGATAAGCACAGCCTCAGGCGTGTCCCTACAACGACGCCTCGACTTCATGACATAGCCCCAGGCTACAGGCGGGCTCCCGCGACAACACATGTTTTTAAAAATTTCCTAACACAGCTCTCGACAACGAATCACCATCGTCCCAGGCTGTGCGGCTCTTGCCTTCCATTTCGATAGAGGGCTGCGATGGTGCAGTGGGTAGACGATTCACTTCTTGGAGGTCGCTGTGGTGTGGTGGATATACAACTTACTTATTGGGGGTCGCTGCGGTCTGGTGGATAGACGACTTACTTCTTGGGGGTCGCTGTGGATAGACGACTCGCTTCCTGGGGCCACGGTGGTGTGGTGGATAGACATAGCCCCAGACAATGCGGGACTTGTTCCAGCATTTCGACGGGGACGCGGTGGTGTAGTGGATAGACGACATGTCAAACTACATACACTTGCATTCCATTGTGACTGTGGAGCTGTGGTGGTGCAGTGGATAGACAACATACCGCCTCAGGCGGTGCGGAGACTTGCTCTCGCATTTAGACGGGTGCCGTGGTGGTAAGGTAGTTAGACGACTCGTCCAACTTCACGCTCTTGTATTCCACGACTGTGGTGATGCAGTGGATAGACGACTCACCAAACTTCACACTCTAGCATACATAGACATCGCCCCCGACAAACAAAAATTATCACATGACCATTTAAGCCCCATACGATCTTATAAGCACAGTTGACCGTAATTTTCGAACCGTTTAAGATATAGTCGACAAATTTGTAACATACGCATCACCCCCGACAACAAAAAATTATCACAAGGTCATTTATACCCTAGGCGTACTTATAAGCATAGTTGGTCATAATTTACGAACTGTTTAAGATACATTCGTCAAATTCATAACATAGGCATCACCCCTGACAATGTCAATTATCACAGGGTCATTTAAGCCCTATGTGCGAACTTATAAGCATAGTTTACTGTAATTTCCAACCTGTTTAAGATACAGTCGTCAAATTCATAATATAGACATCACTCCCAGCAACGAAAATGACCACATGGTTATTTATGCCCTATGCAAACTTATAAGCATAGTTGACCGTAATTGCCGACCTGTTTAAGATACAGTCGTCAAATTCATAACATAGACATCACCTCCGACGTCAATTATCACAGAGTCATTTATGCACTATGAGTATTAACGAAACGAGCAGCTTATTATAAAGAACGCCATCTCACACAACGATAAAGGTACCTAACATGTTATGCGAGGCTCTCGAAAGAGTCTCGTCACTGACGAAGTTGACGACCTATCATAAAGGACGCTGCTGCACACAACGATAAAGGAGCCTAACATGTTACCCGAAGCTCTCGTATTTGCCACACACACAGCGATAAAGGAGCGTAACATGTTATGCGAGGCTCTCGAAAGAGTCTCGTCACTAACGAATCTGACGACCTATCATAAAGGACGCTGCCGCACACAACGATAAAGGAGCCTAACATGTTAAGCGAGGCTCTCGAAAGTGCCTCGTCACTGACGAAGCTGGAAGCCTATCATAAAGAACGCTACCGAACAAAACGATAAAGCAGTCTAACATGTTATGCGAAGCTCTCGAAAGAGTCTCGTCACTAACGAATCTGACGACCTATCATAAAGGACGCTGCCGCACACAACGATAAAGGAGCCTAACATGTTAAGCGAGGCTCTCGAAAGTGCCTCGTCACTGACGAAGCTGGAAGCCTATCATAAAGAACGCTACCGAACAAAACGATAAAGCAGTCTAACATGTTATGCGAAGCTCTCGAAAGTGTCTCGTCATTGATGAAGCTGACAGCCTATAATAAAGGACACTGCCACACACAAGGATAAAGGGGTCTAACATGTTACATGAGGCTCTCGAACCATTAGCCATGCAAGAGAGACATCACTGCTACACGACGTTGCTAACATATATAAATATATATATAAAACAGTTACATACATTTAATAACCTATGTATATTGTAGCGTATTGTTTAAGCAATGTATACATTACATTATGTTAGACGAAGAAATTTCAGTTGTGAAGTGCTGGAACGATAAGGTCAACATGACTATACTCTGATTCAAATCGATATAAAAATAAAATGAAAAGGAAAATATTTATAAGCAGACACCATAAATGATTCGATCGAATGAAGAATATGTAGAGCATGTATCAAATATGATTATGTATTCTTATTATGTCAATATTATAAATAAAGGTAAAAAGTATATAAATTATTTCTATGTTATGCATTTATCTTATCCCTCGCTAATATTAGGTTCACCTCCACCATTAGGAAAAAAAACCGGATTTAGTCAAAAGTCTGAAAGATAATTAATAGTTTTTTGTAAAGTGTCAAGTCTCGAACTCAGTTCACTATCGGTGGCTGCTTGAGCAATTCACACAGATGCTCTTTTTTCCCGTCAACGAAAATGACTACATCGATATATATGTCCTAAGCATACGTATAAGCAAAGTTGACTATAATTTCAGAACCAAAAAAAAGTGAAAACATTTTGTAAATAAAAAATTTGGGATTAATAAGGTATCGCAATTTCAAACCACAAAGAGAGTCAGATAATTTCAAAGGTAAAAAAAAAAAAAAAAAAACATATGTAATTAAAACTATTTTAGTATTATTTATATATACATACTTAAGTATTTAGCTCATCATGCGAAAATTGCAATGAACTATATCTCCAACAAAATATTGTTTCGTACATGACCATACTCAATGTATATTCATCTCAAATATCTGCGGCCTGTCGGACATTAATAAGTAGGTAACAAGCAGATCATGCTACGACAATCTGAGATGGGCAACTCGAACCATCATTCCATGTTAATCGTATGAAAGCAAATCGCTACATCTACATACATCTACCACGATCACGTACATTCTTACAATATAAACATTGGTTGAAGACTTACCATTTGCAACTACGTCGTCAAGAGACTCTGTAGATTTACACCTTACATCGCGACAACATGAAAGCAGCCATTACATGTACGCCTGCAGCAATAGTCTGAATAGTCATAGCAAGAAGTGTAAAGATAATGTTTGTTATTCATCGAGAAATGAGTTGGAAGTATTGTAGCAAGATACTCACTTACAACCTGCCAGACATATATAAACAAATAGCAATAGCTACATCTATTTCAGTCCACCAACCATACTATCGTTTTTTCCACAGCTAGATGTCGTCAACTGAGGCAACCCGAGACGAACAATACTAATTAGCATTCTGGGCGAACAGTAGTGATGTATAGCATACAAAGTGTTCCACTATGATAACCGTGATTATGTTTTTACCTAAAGTGATAGTCTGTATAGACATAACAAGAAATGCAAAGGTCATGTTTGTTATTCATCGGAAAGCGAGTGCATGTATTGCAGCAAGACATTCAGTAACCTTACCACTGCCAAAGGTCATGAAGATAGCGACTATAAATTTATCACCGTCTACAAGACCTACCCAAGCAGCAACTGCTGTATGGTATAAGAGAATAAGAGTGGCTTGAATGCTCACAGCATGAATTGTTCTTGTTACGAACTAGATTTTCAGCCAATTCGTACTTGAAAGTATTAGAGTATGCTGGGGGCGTATCTCAA
This sequence comes from Clitarchus hookeri, assembly GCA_002778355.1. NCBI lineage: Eukaryota > Metazoa > Arthropoda > Insecta > Phasmatodea > Phasmatidae > Clitarchus > Clitarchus hookeri. Next base: position 86,178 of record NQII01004674.1, read on the forward strand.
ATAACGACTCATGATTTGGTAGCGCACAACAGTATCTGATGAGGTTTATTATAATTCATGGTTATACAATCATTATTTATGTTACCATTGATCGGGGGAGCTTTACATTGAATTTAATATGATGTTTAATTAATTATTATTACCATTCATGCCATTTTATTTAACCCTACTTGGAAAGTCATTACCTTGTTAATGTTGCCGGAGGCTGATTCTACGAGACGGTTAGCGACGGCCGGACACCCATCTTCCTGGTCTGCTTCGCTGGTCGGGTGGCCCAAAGGTTTTAAAGATGACTGACGACGACGAGACGGTTAGCGCTGGCCTATATCAAGCACATGGTTCTGCGGCCCCGCTCAGTGACCGGTGGAGGGGATTTCTGCAACTGTCTTGTTTCGCAAGGATCGACGACCAAATGGTGGCATTGCAATCCCGCTCGTAATGTTTGAAGGTGTGATCAGGCAAGCCGTTCAGCTAAGGCCTGACCACACCATAACATCCTGCAAAAATACTTACCATAAATGTATTGCTTGAATGAAGAATGTGTTGAGCGCATATAAAATAATATGTATACTTATTATATCTGTAAATACAGGTTAAAGTATATAAATTATTTCTTTACTATTATTCATTTATCTTCTAGGTACACCTGTGTCGACACACATGACTGAAATTCAACATGCAGAACTCCCACCTATGCGTACAGTATATTCATACAAATGCACAACAGATATAAATAAAATGTAAAGGAAACAATTTATAAGCACTCACCAACCAGCACATATTGCACAAGTGTCCGATGCCGTACCGATCAGTACAACAGACATTCCACCCTAGTTTTCTCATATTCCTTCCGAGCACCTTTCACCTGACGTCCTGGCGGGGTGAGTCTCATACTCTGCCATTCCATCTTGATTTTCCCATATTTCTTCCGGTCTCCTTTCACCTATCATCCTAACGGGGACGTGATGCATGCTCTGTCATTCCACCTTAGTTTTCTCATATTCCTTCCATACACCTTTCTTATATTAACACGTACATGTTTTAATGTAACCCTTAGCTATTGGTTATGTAGGGAGAGACTTTGTTTGAATGATAGCAATTACTATGTACTCTGGAGACTGCAGTCGGCAGTAAGTAAGGAAGGTCCGAATCGCCGTAGCTAATCGAATGTCGCGCGAACATTGTAATGCGTATGCGCACCGACTCCCGGCATGCATTGCTCGTAAAACGACACTATTTGCATTGGTATTATTACAGTGTCAGTTCAAAATGTTTAAAACAATTGATCAGCCCGCCGACTGTGAAATACGGCCAGTTATTCGGTAACAAGGAACGTTTCAGCAGCGGAAGTTCATCGACGGATAAGTCAACTGTATGGACCCAATGCGATGAGTAACAGCAAAGTGTGTAAGTGAGAGAGCTTTAAAGGATGGACGGGAAAATGTCCATGATGAACTGCGATCAGGCCGACCATCAGTGATCACTGAAGATTTGGTCAAAGCTGTAGACGAAAAGATTCGTGAAGACCAGCGATTCACAATTTCAACTTTCGCATTGGAATTTACGATTGTGGGTAGAACAACTTTGCACAAAATTGTCTCTGAAAATTTTCAATTTCACTAATTGTGCGCACGTTGGGTTCCCAGGCTGCTTACTGAGGAACACCAAATGAAAAGAATGGCTTGTGCTCTTGATTTTTTGGACCGATATCATAAGGAAGGTGATCAATTTTTAGAGAAGTTTGTCACAGGGGACGAGACATGGGTTTCTCACATGCCTCCAGAGTCTAAACATCAGTCAATGGAATGGCGTTAAAGTCACCAGTCAAAGTCAAGGTCAAGTGGACAATCAACACGCAAGTTTATGGCAACCGTGTTTTGGGATAGACATGGAGTCTTGGTAGTCGAGTTTACGCAGCAAGGGACAACAATCAATATAGCTGCTTACTGCGCTACCCTGACTAAACTTCGACGTGCAATACGCAATAAGCGACATGGCCTTCTGACATGTGGAGTTTTGTTGCTGCATGACAATGCCAGACCCCATTCTGCCATTCACACCCAAAATCTGATCAGATATTTTGGATGGGAACAGATAGACCACCCACTGTATAGTCCAGACTTGAGGCCGAGCGACTTTCACTTGTTCCGCTACCTAAAGACGTTTCTCGGCGGCAAGCACTTCGCCACAGATGACGAGGTGAAAGAAGCAGTTAAAAACTGGTTATCCTCGCAGACAGCAGTGACTTAGGCATACAAAAGCTTGTGGAACGTTTAAACAAATATGGAAACTATGTAGAAAAATAGAGAAACATGTACGGAATTAAATAAAAATAGTTTTTTGAAAAAATCTGTGATGGTTTATGTTTTATAAGAAATCGGACCTTACTTTCCGAATAACCATGTAGGGTGAGAGACGAATCATAAACAAGGTGCAAGTACCATGCTGTTCGGTGGTAATAAATCTGGTCGACGTCTTGAAGTCGTGTGATGGTATATTCTGTGCGAGTGTTGCGAGGTTGGCAGACATAAATCGAAAAGTATCAATAAACTGAATGGTAAGTTTGTCGCCCAAACTTTTTCTGAAGGTAGTAAGCCTTTCTTCAGTATGTGGTATAATAAATATGTCCTGGGTATCATAGCCAAGCTGCTTAATAATAAAATTGGCATTGTACGTCATGTTATGGAAGATAATTGGCAGTCTCTGGGGGTGGCGGCGCTTGTTGCAGTTAGCACACGTCGCCCCGAGAAAGTTACCGGTGAAATGATCATGGTCGTGCACCTTATGATTCTTGCTGGTGAAGAGACAGGTACAATAACAGTAGGTGGTGGCTATTGTATTGCCAGTCCGTTCGGCAGATGTTATAGTGTATGTATAGGCTCGGACTGGCTATATATGTCTCTTACCGAATTACCAATCCTCAAGACTTCTTCCATGAACCGCCTCGATGCACCTTCGCTGGTGTAACATATTACACCTGGGGGTAGGCTGGTAGTCTTGGAGGCTTGTATTACGTCCTTATCCACCTTGACATAGATGCCATAGCTGTAGGGATCGTACTTCTGGTACTTATAGGTGTAGGACGTGTCCGAGTTCGGCTGACACGTGCGGACCGGCACCAGCATTGCCTCAAAGTCCGCATACGTGACTATAGGAACCTTGTCACCATTCTGGTAATTCTGGAATTTGAGCATAGGAGACTTGCCATTCTTCTCCGGCTGCGGCATGTCGGCACACACAGTTGTGTGTTCATTGCGGCCAGAGTGTCAACACCTGTCAGCCCCATCACACATGGTTGAGCATCATATGCCTTGAGGCATCATTTACAGATATTAACATAACCATTATGTGGTGTCACCTGGGAGTGTACCAGACCAGAGAAATCTCCAATGAAGCAATAATGGGAGTTCTTCCCTTGTCACCCATATTGGCACTAGCTTTGTATTTTCGTCGAGTGCGTAGACGTTTTCGCTGCCCCAGATTGGACCTCTCTAATGTAGCTATATGCCATAGAGGGGTGGGGAACTCTAGTTTACTAAACTCAGACAGCATCTCCAGGTCAATGTAATGCTGGTTGACGCACCTAGAATTTCTGCCCTCTACATAGGGTGCCTGGATCTCCCATTTAAAGCACTGCTGGTCCATGTTTTGCAGGATAACAATCACATGTTTAGCTTCAATGCTCGCAGGCAGGGCGATGTAAGAGGGTGCTCTCAGAAGGTCGAGTGTGTTGATGCGCAGTTGAAGGTGAGGGTCCAGCCATTTCCCTTCCCCATATATTCGTCCTCCTCCTGGCACAGTTTGGCAATGGCTGCCGACACGACTTCTTCGATGTCAGCTACATTTAAGAGGGCACATTCTCCGTCTCGTCGTCGTCCGACTTCGGTTTTCCATATACTTACTCGAGGAAAATATTAAATTCAACCGCCCCCTGGTTCTTGATCTCCTGCTCCAGCTGGCCGATGATATTGTTCTTCATCTGCTCGAGGTAGCCGCAAATATCTATGGCCACACTCGAGGTATTCTTGGCGATGTACGTCTTCATAATGCCCCGAAATGCGCTCTCCGCCTCTACAAACCCATAGGCGTTACCCTCCGCAACACCAGTGAAAATGGTCCTACTGCGAGATCGGCCCTCGGCGGCAATAATGTGAGTCGGTGCGAGACAGGATGGGCCTGGCTGGGGACTCGTTATACGTGACCTTTAGTAGTGACCTGGTAGTGCCATTACATTTAGCGCTATGTGTGCACAGTTTATCTGTTCTTGTAAACTGCCTGCCGCAGTTCCCACATGCCAATGTCACGGCATCGGGATTCGCCCAACAACTACGTTCATAGCGACGAGCATCACAAGACCAACCGAAGCCTTCATTACAGAATGAGCAGTGGGAGAATGTGGCCTGTCTGATCAATCCTGTACATGCTCTGCTATTACCAGTAAGTTTGTCGGCGCGAGCAAATGACTTCCCACACTATCGCACATGTGTTATGCTGGCTCCCTAAATGGATTGAGGGAACAGTTGCGTTCATGGCGTAAACCATTTGTGCGATCTGTAATCACCTGGTCGCAGAAACCACACTGTAGTGCTGGTCGACGTAGCGTAGGTGCAATAGGAAATGCGTGTGTGGAAGAAGAATAAGAAACTGATGTGAAAGAAGGGAAAGCCGGAAAGGAAGAACTATCAGACTCCATCTTGTTTCGGCGAGTCAGTGATTGCCTTGACTGGCTGAATCACGAAGATATGTGCTCGACGTCTGTCGTTGTAGGCCAGGAGGGATCCTATGGGGAAAAAAGTTTAATCCTAAGCTAGTTCGAAAAACAAATCAAATAAATTAATATAAATATATATATATATATATATATATATATATATATATATATATATATCACGCCTAAACTAATATTGTATGTTGCCCCATACAGAAAGTATAGAGTAAATGTACAAACACGATGCGCTCGGAGTATGTTCCCTGAACCTTAACCCGCTGGAACCGGGGATGCATGCATGTCCAATCAGAGTGGGGGAGCGTAACAAGCGATTAGTAGTAAAGAGAACTTAAAAAAAAAATAATAATTCACATGAACAGTATGTATGTATGAATGAGAAACAGTACTATTCCCGCCTCGGTGTCTCAGAACATGCTGGAGTATTTTATTTTAATTTTTAGTTCGCCTCAAGTGTGTAAACAGCAACATACACTAGCAATGCACATGCGTACAACGTGACTACTAATAATAACATCATATCACACTTTCAATAACAAATACATAATCTAAATAATAATTGTGTGAGTGTCTTACGCAACCGTCTGCAGGAGATCGAGGCGGGGAGGTAAGTCGGTGCGTGCTGACCTTTAAATAAGCTTTTTTTACTGGCATGGAGAGAGAGTCGTGTGACATGGAGAAAGCAGAGCGCGGGCAGAGCAACCTACTCTCAAGGGCAGATGGGAGAACGCGGTTACCTTCCCACCACGAAGAGATAGAGAGAGTGAGAATTGTAGCCAAGAGCTCTAGGACGGACATTTGCCACCACCGCCTACNCCTGCACTGTAGAAAATCACGCTCCCACCCATTCACTCTCGCTCTCTCTTGTCAGTGATGGGAGAGTGACAATAGTAAGATTGATTTTGGTAATGTATACTCACCACCCAGCAGCGAAGTACATATATACTTACCACAAGCGATGGATGCCAAGAGCAGCTGTTGTTGTGATGAGAGATAAGTTTTGTGAAGGCACCACGCGTGTGTGTAGGCAGCAAGTAGCGAAGCGTACACGTGACTGACAGATCACAAGTAACCAGATTCAGATATGCGGTGGGTTTATACACTGTGTGATTGACCAGGTTAGAGGGTGGAGGAATGCCCCCTACAAGGACATCGACCAGAAATAGTGTATGCTGGAATAACAATGTGTATGTCACGGCCGCTCTTCTTATTCCCCGTCGACAGGAGTCGCCTCCAGCGTACAATTCTCTCACATAACCCAGCATCTTAACACTTGTTACTCTTAAAAAATAAATATACAGTAGAATCCCGATAATTCGTATTGTCAAGGGACTGAATGTTAAATATGAATTATCGAGATATTCAAATTAGCAGGATTACCAATAATTGGGAGCAAAAAAAGAAAAAAATACATAACGAGATTAATGCAAATTTGCATTAATATGTAATGATAAATGCATGGCTACATATTACATATACATATGTACTTTATATATAAATCAATAATTACATCAATAAAAAACACATTAAAAATTTACGTTTAAAAAAATCTGTAATTTTCTTTTGGGGCAAGTCTTGCAGACGGGTATTGTCGATGACTTAGTCAAGCATTTTCAAAGCAGAAAATACTTCATCGCCAATGTCTGATTTCGCTAAGAAATGGCGCACGTTGATGTATTGCTTAGCTACTTTAGGTGTCATTGTCGGCGCATCATCTTCATCACCTTCACCATCAATGTCCTGAGATGGAGCCAAAATTTTGTCATCAGTTAGAATCCCCGCTACCACTAGTTGTGGATACTCACCAGTCTTAAAGCGCTTTACTTTGCTGTCTGATGTCTGGGAGGCGATTTTGTCCTTGTTCTTCAGAATTGATGTTATTGTGGAAGGAGGAGCGTTACAACGTTTGGACACGTCAATTTGTTTATCACCACCGGCCACGGCATTAATGATTTCTTTTTTTTTCTCTAATGGAAAGACACTTATTACCTCTTTTCGGAGGCATGGCTAAGACCGAACTGACTAACTTTTCACTCGCTCTGCTCCTTACTACCCTCTCATAACCGTAGACCGGACAGCAAGGCGCCTCTTAGTTCTGAGAATCACAGACACATCGCCTTACAGCCTACTCGGCTTCATTACCTGCCCTTCAAACCCTCCTACGTCCCTCAGTACCCTTCCGATCTTTTTTACCCTGCCCGAATTGCATAAATCTAGAGCTGGCGTACTGTCTAGTGTTAAAAACATTAAGAGTTAACGAGATTTTTAAGTTGTAAATAAGAATTATAAGACGTTTTAATTGAGCTCGAGCACCAAAATAAATACGAATTATCGAGGGGACCGAAATGCATTGTTTTTTTTACGAATTAAAGGGATTTTCTCATGGGACCTGCAAATTTGCACGAATTAGCGGGATATACGAATAATCGGGATGCGAAATATCGGGATTTCACTGTATATACGTCCATGTATGACATACACCCTACCTATTGTCCATAGATTTTGTCCGCCTGCGTACTTGTGAATATGATTCACTCCCACCGAAGCATACTCGGTACAGCATACGGTTCACATTACTTGTGCTTCAAACAGCAATATATATATATATATTTCCTTTCATATATATATATACATACTAGTAACGACCAATCCAAAACGAATGTGTGTGCAATGTATGAGTACCTTCACTATAGTGGTACTTAAATGTTAGGTATGGGTTTGACATCTCGCCCCCCACCACCTCCACCAACAGATAACGAATACACACGGAGTGAGAAGAAATATATATATTGTCACAAATATATACAGTTTCAAATATTAAAAAAAAAAAACATTAATTTTCTCTCTTTCTCTCCTTCCTTCCCTCCCTCCCTTCCTCTCGACGTTGTCGAGAAGCGAGGTGAACAGTTGACGAAGTATCACCTTCCTCTCAGCTATGGACAAATTTTTCATGTCAGGCGGGTTGGATGCTGGCGATGATGATGACCTGCCTGCGACAGGCTGCTTCTTACATCTGTGGGCAGCTGTACGTTTAGGCACCTCTGCAGTCTTGTTGGCTGTAGGCACCGTCGTTGCAGCTCTCTTGCGTCTGTGGATGGTGGCGACCGGCAGCTGGGTGTCATCATGCTCGTCGGTGATGTCAATGATAGTTGTGACAACAGTGGCAGCAGCAGGAGCAGCATTTTCGGGAACAGGAGACTCGGGCAGTTTGTGGTCGGGGAGGTGTACACGTATTGCATCATGTAACATAGGGTGCGTTACCATCTCGTCCGCCCCACATGGCAGGATAGTATTTGTTCTCATATTATGAACAACACACCTCCCCAGCACACTACAATCGATCATCTGCTGGCAGTGTTCGTATGCTGCAGGATTGCGGGCTAGCAGCCAATGCGCAACACCAGCACAGTCTTCACTGTTGGATCTCAGCTCTGCCAGGTCACTGATGTCTTGGGTAATGCCACGGTTACCAGGTGTTACACTGCTGTAGGTAGCCTCGGGACGGAATGGCACGTTTATCGTTGCTAGTTCACTAGGTCGACTGTCTGGATACACATGGCTTATATAGTTCTCTATGCGTACGTGATGTCACCACCACCACCACTACTTCAGAGCTTCTTTCAATAGCAGTAGAATGCATGCAATAAGGTCATAAATAACCTGCCAACACTTGCACTTGCTGTGACATATGAGTTCTCCCTCGACTGTCGTGATATCTGGAGGTTCAGCGTTCATGATAAAGAAAATTTTTTTTTACTTATGTACCCCACATACCTCGGTCGGGAGATCCCGTGAACTTGTAGTTTTTTTTAATATTTTTGTTCAATTATATACACAACATACCTTGGCCGAGCAGGGTAGAATCCATTTGCTGCCACAGTCTTCCAACATGCTCGTACATATGTAACCTGTACACTCTTCAGTCCATCGGTAGGTTGAGCCAGTATCTACATCATGCAGGGTAAAGTCCACTTTCCTGTTCTCATGATGCAGTTCGGTAATATCTTCAATTTCAACACGTAATGCGAGAATATGTCAATTTGCAGGTAGCTGGCTGTTCGGGCGGAGATTAGCGACAGCACACCAATCCTACTTGTAGCAGGGTAGAATATCTGTGGAAATTATCCCCAGTGTCGTGACATCCCCACATATGATTTTCACCGTCACATACCTGCACTTGCTCGTGTCTAAGCTCTGGTTTATACACCAATTTCCTATACCTGATAAAGTATCTCGCGTACAAGTCTACATTTTCTGGCAGAATCGGTACACAGTCATGTGTGTCAAACATATTGCACATGTCGGCGGGATTATTTGTCAACTGAATAATGCATTGCTGTCGACTGCGGGTTGAATGTAACACTCTGCTCTTCTTATATTGTTGCCAAGTAAACTTCACATGTTAACGGTGAACACTTTGTCTTCCACGTAATAGTTCTTAGCTTCATGTGCTGGTTGTATGTCGGTCACCTGTACAGGACTCGGTCCAGCGGTTAATTACATCGCTGCTGTTAGCTCGACATTATTCATATACAATTGTGCGAGTAAACCAAACCTGATGTATATTCTCTTCGCTTGCACATGCTAACATACCGCTGATGGTGCAAGGCAGCTTCATGTCCGGCCTCAGGTAATATATGGCACATAAAACAACACTGCACAGTATCGGGTATAGGAGAAGACAGTCCTCTTCGCTTTGACACACCCAGTGTTCAAGTCCGTTGCAACTTTCCACTTGTGCAGGCTGGCCGGGAGGTTTGAAGTGAATGCGTCGGTAGCCGATCGTCACCGTCACCGTCATACTTGGTTGACTATGTCCAGTGGGTTGAATGTTGTGTACATGACTGAAGTGATACTGCCGTAGGAGAGAGAGAGCCTTTCTTCCACATTATGAAAACTCGAGAACCTGCATCGTCTTACCGTTGCCAATGGACCTGATACCGGCATAGCTAATCTGAACTGTAGTGGCGTTAAGCTTGGTCATGTCGTCGTCGGTGATAAGTTGAATGTATCGCGAATGCTGTCGGATGTGAAACTCTGCATCTAGCACACACATTACGCACTTGCCATAAGTTGTCCCCGCCCTCCGGAAATCTGATGCCAAGTACAGTTTCCCGACCACGAGGTGCGATAGTGCCCTATACTGAGCATTACCATTCAGCTTCGCAATAAGTCCGTCCATGATGATAGCGTATAGTAAAGTGGTTAGTGGTTCCCCTCCTCACAGGTCCGCAATTATATTGACTGTTGCTCGAAAATATTACCCCTCCCCCCATGATGGGTCATAACCCACATCTTTGACAACAGTGCGTTCAAGCACGAAGACGTGCAGTATAGTCTGCATGCAGTACACACTTGTACGTACAGCACCTCTACCTTTCTAAACGAAGGACAGTCATACTATGTCTGTAGATCACAGAGTTTTACTTTCGCGGCACAATAGATGCTGAACAACCACTTCTGCTCCGGACCGGCCACGAAGAATGCACCATCCTCGTTTAACATTGTGGTAAGTACATCTCGCACGTTATTGTATTCTACATCACCCTCGCCCCAATTGAGTCCATGATAGTGTTTTTCCAGCCATATTTGTTATGTTTTCCTGTCTAGGGTGGGCCATGGAAACGGGGTTAGAAATGTACTTGTGGCTATACATCCGTCAACGTATGCTATACAGATAAGTTTAATAATGAAACCATGCTTTGGCATACAGCCCTGAAAGTTCACGTACATTATGATGGTCGGATGGTGAATGAACTAAAGTTGTGAATTAAGTTAAGTGTTTTAACTACTCTCTACCATACATTGTACGTGACTAGTCTGCTGTGAATTATTAAAGTGTAGGCTTGTGTGAAAGCTGGGAAATTCTCCGAGGCAGTCATTTCAATCCTACAGTCCACTACACCTGACTTAATATATATTCGTCCTGTTTACTAATGTCAAACACTAGTAGGGGTGCTGTGTTCTTGAACACATTCGGTTCCAGTGTCGGTGCATGCGTTTGTCCATAGTAGGATCTCTGAAAGTCGGCATACATTTGATACTGTACCATATACATGCCGTTTGTAAAATCAATGTTTAAATCTCCATTTGGGTAAGCCTCAGAGTTTAAGAAAATTTTAACGTTCTTAATATTTACATGATCAAATTTTCGAACAGTACGTATTGATGGCATTCTGTTTGCCTGTCTGAAACACAGCTATTATATAGTGTGGTTTTTCACTCGTGAAACTAGTTTTAACATTCAAATTTACACTCGCGGAGCATGGTATGCTCGGGTATGTCTCTAAACTCCATTTACCAAACACAATATCGAAGTTCCTTCCTTTATCTGCGTATTTAAAAAATTTCACACGCTCTGACATTATTACCTGCATGTGGGGCAGTAACCAGTCAATAGAACGTATCGCCAGTACTGCGGGTTCCGGTGCTGCAGCAGTGTCCAGGAGTGTGTTCGCTTGCGTGTTGGCCATGAGAATAACTAACTCTTGCTTTGAATTAATAATTACATGCTTGTAGTCTTCGGTGAATCCCAACAGCATGGCTAGCGGAATACATACTTTAAATTTACCATTAGCATAGACGGGGACCGTAAAGTCCTCTTCGATCTCCCAGCCTGCCATTTTGGCTGCTGGCAGTTGGTTATGCGTCAATGAGAGAGAGTTATTTATGGTGGCCATGATTCCAACATCTCTCTGGCATCTACTTCACACCCGTTCAGTTCGTACGCGATTCTACTTATCATCTGTAGTATACCATTTATAATGATTTTTGTTGTCACAGGTAGGGTGTTGCCTGCCTTTGTTTGTGTTCCTCGGAACCGCAAATATGAATTACACGTGACTGTGTATATATATCTTGGTTTTGCACCGGGATCCGAACCTCGGACGAGGGTACCTGGCAGATAGGGTGAGTAAGTGTGAATTTACGCCTTGGTGATCGCGTCTTCGAACCCCGCCGGCTCTGCTATGTTTAATATTTTCACGTCCATACTTGCTGTTGATCGTCAGACCCAATCTTCTATGGAAATGAGTGTTTTCAGATGTTAGCGCTCTGTGTGCTCGACTCGTACTGACTTTCGGTTGGCACAGTAAGCTTCTCTTATTGCTTTTGTATGCACACTCTTAAATTTCAGTCCCATATTTCCTTAAATGTAAGCATACTGTTATCTCCTCGCCTCGGAAATTAATCAAACGAATGTCTTGGTCCACTATCGAGACTATGACTTCCTGTATGTTTTCCGTCATGTCTGGAACGTAAATAGGTGTCTTCGGTACGTTCACCAGCTTAAAGCCTGGTGGCACCATCACGGAAAATTCCTGTAGTGTCTGACTAGGCTTGCCGTTGAGATACAATCCGCTAACCAAATTACAGTTTATTCTTATTACGTTAACGGGGAAGATGTTTACCGGCAGGGTAAATTTGTGTGTTTTATTCGCCTCGTATTTTACGTTCTCAAAACCTAGTATGGGGGCAAGTGTATCACTTTGCGTTAAGTTTATCTGTGCAGTACAATACATATCGCTGTGTAGTGTATTTGCATCACCGCGCAGCACCAACGTCATGTCTGGCCGCAGCTCCTGCTTAAGGTACTCGCCTATGTCTTCGATCACATACGAACCTGCTGGTATACGTACCTCCCCTCTGTTACCATCTCCCTTGACTTAACGGAACATACATTTGCATTCATCTATGTTCGGTACTGAGAAGTAAGTTTGAAAATCTATCACTTCAACGGACCACACACCGTCCAGGTTGCCTGGGGAAAGTGCACAGATCAGAATTCCGAGCTATCGCCTGACACGATCAGGGTTATGGACGTGACTGATGCTTACACCTAGTGCATCCCTGTTAATTCTATATCTATCCTGAAAGGAAGCGCATGCATAGGTGTCCACAGTTCCATTGTGGAGACTGTTGCTCTGCCTCATGGTTGTAGTATAATCTCGCCCCTCTCAAATACGTTTTCAGTTCGGATGGGGCCCTTAAGTTACCATAACTGTCAAAGTATTCGACCGTTTTGCCATGCTTTTTATATGCTGTCCTATGAGTTCCCGACCTGGTGCTTGTATCTAGGTTTACTATATCGCACTCCGCCGCGTGATGTACAGTAGACTATCATGCATGAACATGCCCCGGAAATGGACAATTTTTAATTTTTGTGCAAACTTTCATATGCCAATGTTACTGAGCGGTCGATTAGGTAAGGACCTTAAGAGTGTTTCATTCTCCCAACACTCCGACGTACTGGCTTTCTCCTGCAGCAGCCCCCTACCGCACGGTAGGAACTAAGATACAGTCCGCTGCCATTTTCTTTATTACCTCTAGCAAGTGCCTCCATATTCCTATTATATCTCAATGCCTCCGATAGCTGTTTATTTTCCTCCTTCGCCGTGTTCACCGCCCTGGCAATACCACTCGCACCACTTATAAGACTACCGAGAACGCCTAGCGCTGGTAAGATGATGGGTAAAATGCCTCCACGCTTCCCTATTTTGCGTGATTTCCTACCTCTGTAGTGCGCTTCTTTGTCCTTCCAACAAACTTAAAATCCATTCCCCTCTCGACTTCAGTTTTCATAATCTTGGACACTCCCCAAGTAGCTAAACGTTCTCCAAGTTTGGACGTGGACGATCTAGCTATTGACTTGGCTTTATCTGCAAGAACAGTGTCGGCTGCATGCCTATCATCCAACTTGCCACTGGTCGCATAGGTAATATCATGTTCCTTGCATGCTTCGTCCAACATATTGACAGGGATGTTACCTCGCTTCAATCTTCGTGCTAGTTGCGTACCAGGACTGCAATAATATAGCCTGGAATGTGTGCTCGAAGGGGAGGTTGTTGATCAGTGTATTTACCAGTCCACACTCGCTCTTGATCTTACTATCACGGTGCATTACATTATACTAACATGTATCTTTATCATCTTATCTACTTTAAAAGTTTTGTGGCCTACCACTTCGCCTGACCTCGATCATGGACGTTAATGTCAGATTACCGACATTAGTGTCGGAGTGTAACCATTTACATATCAGTTCAATGGAGGTAGTGTCATGCTTCCACGACTATGTGGCCGACCACATCACTCGACGTCGAACTTGGACGTTCATGTCTGATAACTGACATAAATATTGTGGTTTAACCATTTACATATCATTTCAATGGAGATTGTGCCACTGTCACCTCACTTCCTGTCCGCATCAGCGCCACCGATGATGAAACTGACATCTGTGGATCATGTCATGGAAAACTACTCCCTAGCACAGTGCGGGGTATCATAGCAGGACCAAGCAACTGTGGAAAGCCATGTATACTTCTCAGCCTTTTGGAGGAACCCAATGGTCTTCGGTTCGAGAACTTTTACCTATACTTGAAATCACTACAACAGCCAAAGTACCTAGAACTAACGCAAATACTACAAGCTCTGGATGGACTTCGATATTTTCCTTTTAGTGAGAACGAAGCGGTCGTGCAGCCAAGTGATGCTTTACCGAACTCTGTGTTTATTTTCGACGATGTAGCAGATTTTCGTCGACAATGCAGCAGTATTTCAGCATGGGACGACATGTTGTGGTGGATTATATTTACCTTAACTTATTCACGTATGCCTAAACAGCTTCTGCATGACAATGCTAATTTCCTTGTTCTATTTCGTATGGGTGACCTGAATTTACGTCATGTCTACTCCGATCATGTTAATACAGATATGACATTCGAAAGACTTGAAGACATGTGTTCATGTTGCTGGTGCGACCCTCACGGTTTCCTTGTGATAGTAAAGGATTTTCCACTTCATAAGGGGCGGTACCACAGGGGTTTCGATCAGTTCATTATCAATCATCAGTGAACTATGAGCTACACCATATCCAAGTTCGGCCATAGTGGCCTGAAGCGTGTGACAGACAGCTGTATTACATCTACTATCGATGGGAACTGCATTTTCGTAGGGAAACGAGCCAAGAATCTCGGAGGGGCCAAACATGATGGTGATGCTGTAAATGCATCCTTTGTCTGCAGCGTTACTTCGGAAGTTTTGCAGCCAGTGGCCGAACTTCAGGCCGGCATTGAGATTCATCTTCGAACACTATTGTCTGGTATGACTCGGTACGTTGCTTTAGAGACTACACTGAGTGGTGTGGGTGAGCTAATAGCCAGCAGAGTTCACACAGTCATGAAAACTGAATTACGCCCATTGACCACGATGTTAAGAATTTGGCTGCTTTGGGTGGGAAGCTCGCCACTGTGGAAGGCCGTCTCTTTGATACCAATATACTCACTACTAACATGGATTTACGGCTTAGTGCTTCAACTGACTGTGTCTCAACTGACTCCTTTTACTTCCGGAAATGGGCTTGAAGCCATGGAAGGATGACTGTTCGGCAACACGAATGCGCCATCTACCAAGATGGAGTCTCAGCTTCGCAAATTATTTGAAGATGTGCAGAAACTCAATGCTTTAGGAGGCAATATTTCAGCTATGGAGAAGAAAATTGTTGATGTGGGAGAGCAAGTTGGCGCCCGAGTTCTTGCTGGTTTGGCTGATAAACTAGACCACCTTAATGCCAAGACTGCGAGTAACGTCGTGCTAGCCTCAATAAGTAAGAAGCTGGAATCGAACCTTCACGCTGTCGGTACGATGTCTGCTACGATGAATACGCATTTTCAGACTTTGACTGACGATGTGTTGGGAAGCAAGCTTACGGTCGTGGAGGCAAAGCTCATTGACTTGGGTGAACGCATTGACAACAGAGTTATTACTGCCCTGGCAGCTACGTTGAAGGATCACCTTCTTGTAGCGAATGAGGGTGCAGGCAAGCTCACTGCTGTGGACATGAAGCTCGGACAGGTCGACGTTTCGGTTTTTGTCGACCTTTCTGCTAAACTAGTCGAGCACCTTAATGTATAGAGTGGCGGTGCGGGCACGCCGATCGCATTAAGTACACAGCTAGAGAGTTTGAGCAGCTTGGAAACGAAACTCAGCTCTGTATTCGAAGGAATGACTATTAGACTTCTTACTCATATGGTCGAGGAACTTGATAGTCGTAACCAAGTTTTGAGTACGGGACTCACAGATATTGAAGAACTTATACGACACAGGATTGTTCGTAATTTAAATGACCTGTGCATGGACGATGACAAATGGACACATTGTGAGCATGTGCGTACTGTAGTCATTCAGCAACTCACCACGTTTGAAGTTAAAATTGTCAACCTGATTGCATGTAGAGCCATTGCCTAATATATATACATGTATATATATATATACATATACATGTATATGGTATGAACATTTCACTTATAATTTTTAGTATAATGGCTGCTACCATCGAGGATTTACATCGTGTCATTGCAAGTGTGCGTGATAAGTATCTACTAGCCAAGCACACTCGTATGGAACGTGATGCTGTATTGGAAGAGGCCTTCTCTCCGCTCACATGTCGGTTGGATATTTTACAGAGGCAATCTGTTCTCCCTGTCAGCTTGAAGACTGAACCGGACGTGGAACTCAAGCTACTTCCCGATGATACTGTGGACGATGATGATTTGTCTTTATCTACGTGGAAATGCAAAAAGGATGTTTCTTAATTACATAAGACTACTGTTCATAATTATCTATCTTCGTACACGACTAGGTTTAATGATGGGACGTATGGTGTAAATAGACGGAATAAGAAATGGTATTTGGTGAAGAAGCAAATTTTGTTTCTACGAGATGATTTTAAATGGATTGAAAATGAAGCAATACGGGCGTCTCNCGACTACTGTTCATAATTATCTATCTTCGTACACGACTAGGTTTAATGATGGGACGTATGGTGTAAATAGACGGAATAAGAAATTGTATTTGGTGAAGAAGCAAATTTTGTTTCTACGAGATGATTTTAAATGGATTGAAAATGAAGCAATACGGGCGTCTCCGGGCCTCTACAAGTTGTTGTTTAAACGATGTCCCGGGGATTTCACGCGAGAGGCACTTCAGCAGTACAAGAGATTACTTAGCCTCATAAGTGCACATTTGACTGACAATGATGCAACCAGCAACACATAAGGATGAGACACATCCGAAATTCGACATTGTTGCCGAGTTGTTTCCAGACATTGGCATAGCTAGTGGCTCGGGACTGGCTTAGAAGCTTGATGGGGACAGTCAGCTAGAGTGTATGTTCTGGTATGATGTGAATGAGCTTGTATCACGTCTACAGCTGCTCATCGCGTCTCAACAGGCGGGCAATCATTCACACACGAATGAGATTGTGAATATTGTGAAATAATTGCGTGAAGGTGGATACATATACTGATGTCATGTGCAGCTTTCACCGCTGAGCTTCACCGGCCTGCATGGGGCAATTAACGCAGGCGAAATTACCGCAGGCGAGGAGTACTCGTCTTTGGACTTCGTGGTTTGTATCAAGCTGAACTGGTTGAAATAATTCTGTATGCCTCTGTTAATAAAGGTTATAGATACATGCTGACTGTAATAAATTGTTTCAGCAAATATGCTTGGGCTGTCCCCGTTCGTCGGAAATGTGGGGCTGATGTTGCTAGCGATAAGGAACTGCCTAAAAACATGCAGACTGATCTTGGCAGATAATTCTACAATACGGCCTTCCATTCACTAATGGATGTGAATAAGATTAATCACTACAGTACGCATGATGATAAGAAGACCTCCACCGTAGAACGATTTAACCGCACTCTGAAGACTTATGTGGCGTGAATTTTCTTCACGGGGTAGTTACATTTGGCTGGACATACGACCTCGCCTGATTTCCGACTACAATGGACCAGTGCACCGGACTATCCATATGCGTTTGGCGGACGTTAAGGACGATTCTTTGTTGGCGACTGTGTTTAAAAATGTGAAGAGATTGGACCGGGGTAAGGCTAAAGTGAAAATTAGTGACTATGTCCATATTTCACGTCTCAAATCGACTTTCGCGAAATCTTACATGCCGAATTGGTCTGCGGAGGTTTATCTTGTTGAGAAGATTCGCCATTACGAACCAAGGACCTATGAACTCGTCGATATGAATTGTGACAAGCTGAAGGGAGGATTTTATGAACAAGATATTATGGTAACACGGGTTCCGGACGCCTATTTGGTCGAGAAGGTGTTAGGTCGAAAGGGCAATCGCCTATTCGTTAAGTGGACGGGTTTTCCTCCTGGCCATAACAGTTGGGTCCTCAGATCTGCTCTTACTCATGCCATACCTAATTCACAAGGTCAGTGCACTGTCTCCAGCGCCGCCAGGGCACATGAGTTATTTGCTATAAAATTTCGATAACATAGGTAAAAATAAAGTATGTTTATCAGTCTGAAGTTTTCATGAATGTTTTGTCAAGGCGGGAGTAATTACAATAATTTGTAAGTGACGAGATGCTTTCTTGGATGGTGATGTATACTATTCATGGAAAAGGTAGGATAGTCATTGTGATCTGTGCTTCAGTTCAGTTTACATTGATAGCTACGAGATGCTCACGCAATCACCAGGTCTTATGTGTATGAAAGACTATACTAGTTTTTTTTTTCAGTTATAGTAAACCTCTTCTATTTATGTTTTGTGACGACTAAAAGCAGAGTACGTGCATAGTTTAAATGTATGTTTGTTGCATTGCTTCCTTACTCGACATTGCAAAGTTATTATATATTTAATATTATTTATGTATTAATAAGTACATGTAAATAATATTTAAAACTAAATAAATTGTTACCTGGCACTGTATAACTGTATTTCTCTCGTAATGGTAAGTGTATGTATTACTCGGCTGGCCTGGACCCTGACGCGACTCTCTCGGCTAGCGTATGTGCCTCCCTTCGACTCGCTGAGACCTGCACGGTGCATGCACTGTCAGTAGACTACTTGGCTGCTTTACAGATTCTCGAGATGTTAGTTGATTACACAACGTCGGGCAGGGGGGACGCGTTCCACTGCTAGTGTTGAGAGTGTTGGCTGTGCTCTGAATTTCATGGTTTCGTTTCAATCGGATCGTAAGGATATCGTTTTATATTCTGTTGTTCTAACCAGGGCTACGTGGTCTTGCATTGTCTAACGCAGCATACAGCACCCAATGATTGTGTAATATGCGATTGGGACTGTTGGTATTTGCTAATAGTTATTTTCCTTCACATTTTTATATCGGATTGTATCAGTATGTAGCAGTGTTGACCTTATCACTCCTGTGCTTCTCGGCTCCTTAACACAATTTTTTTTAGCCAAACGTGATGTACAGCGCTCGATGCTCGCGCAATATATGTCCGTTAGTAAATGCTTATACCTATTTGCTTTTACAATTATATGTTTTTATATCTGTTTGCATCAGCGCATAGCAGTGTCGTCTCTTGCATAACTAATGGTTTTAATGTATTTCGTTTCGTGGTAAGCAAAGGAGCACAGTTTTTACAAGTCGTAAAATGTGTATAGTACTTGTCGCATTGTAGACTTTTTTGAGGTTGGTCTTTGTGAACATGTGTCATTTTTCATGTATTTTTCTTGGCCTAACAGCAACACTGATATAACAATAATAGGCTGTCGAACCATCGGGTATTTTGTTTTAATTGCACCTCGATATGGCATCGTGCTCGCGGCGCACTTGTGTATATGTTGGTCCTTTATTATTTTTTCGGTGACTGATTCTTCATGTATAGGGCAATTCCCCCTTATCCTCATTTAGGCTGATGGGGTTTGGTTATATTAATGTGTATGTGTTTTAATGAAACCCACGACTATGCACGCCTTGTTAGCGGTGTAATTGTATACCCCTTAATTTTTTGCAATGTATGATTGTATGGGTTATTGTGCTAATAAGGGCTTGGGCCGCCGACCCTCTTGTTAGGCTGATTATGTTTATTTATATTACTATATATGTATTTCTTTTACTGTAACTCTCGACTATGTGCACCATGCTCACTGTGTTGTTGTATAAAACCTTTATTTTTTCAATGTAAGGCTGGTTGTTACATGTTATCCGAGCTAACGACATCGTTGGAAGTCGGTCATCGCGTTAGGTTAGAAGTGTTTGTTTATATTAGACGTCTATGTATATCATACTCGGAGTGCAATTGTATATACCTTAAATTTTTTTCATGTATGGATGGTTGTTGCATATTATCCATGCGAACATTTATTTTCTTATGTTTTTTTTTCGATTTTATTATAACTTTATTTATATATAATTTCCGGATGGCATTAGACGAAGTGTAGCTAGCAGACAGTAATGGATCCAAGATGGCGGACACATGTGGTAGCAGATGAGGATGGTGGCTGGTGTATGTCATGTGTACGTGGACCAGCATGTATGTTTGCTATTTCAGGCCCTACACTCCTGCATGCATCAGTAACTGCTAACTACTATGTCATGCTTTTGAGGTACTTGTATGTATACCTACCTTTGTTTTATATACATGTGTAGCTGGCTGTTATATGTTACCGATCTTCAAATGTTCGGAAATGGTGTCCAACTATGGTTATAACAGGACTTAAGTTCTACTTGTCCTTGATTGCCATCAGAAGTGATGCCTGTGATATGAATTTGACGACCATAACTTCAGCAGATACTTGACCCTTTGGCCCTGTTCGACATTGGGGGCCCTGTTCGCCTATGATGAATTTGGTGGCTATATCTGAAACATTTCGGAAATGACCGCCTACTATGGTTATAAGCAGATTTAATTTAACTTGACCCTGCGGCCCTGTTCGACATCGGGGGTGATGCCTATGTTATGGATTTGGTGGCTGTATCTTAAACAGTTCGGAAATGATAACCAGCTATGCTTTTAAGAGGGCTTAATGTGTATTTGATCCTGTGGCCCTGGTCGACGTCAGGGGTGATGCCTATGTTATGATTTTGGTGAATTTAGCATCGGTGGATGGAAAATGGTTGCCAACTATGCTTATAAGAGGACTTAAGGCGTAATTGTCTCCAACACCCTATTTGACATCATGGTTGATGCCTATGTTATGAATTTGGTGACTATATCTTAAACAGTTCGGAACATATGGCTAACTATGCTTTTAACGGGTTTTGAAGCATCCTCGAGTATGCCACCTTGATGCTTTGCTCTAGCTAGCACGAACGATAGTTTTTCGACGGAACCCAAGTTAGCTATGGGGACGAAGGCAAGATGGCGGGGTGATTGACGTGTGCGTGATTACCATAAGTGTGATTATTATATTTACAAATTTCATTTATGTATGTGATTGGTATAGGCGTCCTTAGCATATGTGTACTTGGCATAGGTCGTAAAATATATGCTTTTAACAAGCTGGAGAATTAAGTTACATGACAGGGCAATGAACTCAAACATTCTTTAGACAAAATTGATGGAGCTGGCATGGGATGACAGCATGATGTACTTGTATATTATCGGTCAATTTGGCTGGCTGTTGCACAATTTTCGCTGCATTCCGCTGTTTTGTGCAAGTGCCTGTTAATTGTGCAAAGCACATTTTGTGCGGGAAATTTTGCTGGATTTAAAGGAAAAAAGGGAAAATTTAAGCATTTTCGAGGGAAAAAGAGGCTATTTAAGGTGGGAAATGAAAAAAAATTGTAATCGAAGATGGCCGCTTTGGCGCCTCAGCTCCACATCCAGCATCCAGTTGCATCAGCTCTCTTATTTTCCTTCTGCGTTCATGCGTTAATTGCAAATAAAAAAGTCAGTTTTTAAAAGGGCCTCCCACTAAATTGAAAATTGACTCGCTCAATGTCCCGAAAGTGTGTGGCTTTTAGTAGTATCGGCAATTTATAGCATTTTCTTTTGCAAAAAAAAAAAAGTGAACCGATGGAGCTAATGTATAGGAGTATTCGTACGCCAATTAGCAATAAATAATCAACTTTTTAAGGTACTGCGTACAAAATTTAAAATGGAGTCTTAATGTTGCAAAAAAAAATTCCCCCACTTTTGTGATATCGTAAACTTATTTGAATTTGGTAAGAGGTTGTCTTGAAAAAAACATTATTTTTAATTTGTGCAGGAATACTTACCAACCCGGCCGGGCGTTTTTTTTTTTGTTGCATATATGATGTTAATTGACGTTGTATGTAGCAAATGACATAACGTTGTTAGAAGCATTGTGGGCTTGCGGGAGGCAGGATAGAGCCAGAGGAGAGGACAGATGTAACTTAAGTTCAGTTTTCAGGGTAGCACTTCTCAGATAAATGTTAAAAAATGTGTTTTTTTTTTTTTTAAATTATATCTGCTTTGGTTAACAGGCGTGTAATGCCCGAGCTGAGATGGAATGACTCTGTAGTGCAGTGAAGTATTGTAATGTTATCAAATTTCAGTTATCCGATATTTTCATGTAAGCATTACTACATGGTACCATATTTCGTAAAAGCTTATACAAAATCTGCCATAACAGCTATTATACCAGCTAGTATGGTAAGAGTTATGGCATTTCTCGTCTCATATGGCCGGATTTTATTTATTTTATTCATTTTATAACAGATTTGTTAAGACCTTATTCACAACGTTCAGTCGGATGTCCGCGGTCAGCTTTCTCGCACTTATAGTCGGCAGTTGAGCCATGTTCCCAATATGCAGTCCTTAGCTTGTCAGGTGGCAATTTTTTATAAATGGTTAGGCGTATATGTTATACATCTGCTTTTGTACATTCTTTTTTTCGAAACGATTTTACATTGAAAAAAGCTATTAATAAATTGCTATTAAATGTAGCAATTTTAAATGTGTTAATTAAACAATTTATTAAATTAAATCCAGAATTCAAAGATAAGTATTATAATATATTTATATTTTCCAAAATATATTCATCGTTCTACATAGGCTAAATCTTATTGATTATTAAGATTTTTAAATTGTTGACCCGGAGGTAACTTTGTGTTCCTTGAAAAGTAACCTAATAGTCAGGTACGATAATATTTATTATCTTAACTAGAACTCAGTTAATATTAGAAAAAAGTATTGGACATCATGTTTTTACTGGACTTCCCTCAGCATAAATATCGTCCCGAGTCTGGTTATGACAATTATGAACAAATTGGTTTTGTAATAAAGTTTAATAAAAACCAAATGTGAAAATGCTATAACAGGATTCACGGATATTGATTGCCAATAGCATGTCTCGAAAAATCGTGTATTGATAGCTGCAATGTCAAAACACGCGCCCTTAGTTATTATTCTTTACCTTTATTTCCCATTGGTACAAACTTAAATTTGAGTATCATTTGCGGAATTAAATTGTGTATTTCTTGAAAATACAGCGTCCCACATTAATTTGTACACTATTTCAACGTGAATAACAAGAAACTATTAATGACAGTCTGATGGAGCTGTTGCTTGTGTTTGATGCTATAAGGACAACGTTGGGTGTGTACGAATGTTAATAATAGTTACAAATGTTAAAAATTCTCGCCATCAGCAGCAAGGCATCGCCTGTAATGCTGTAGAACAGAATGACAAACAGTAACTTCTGTTTACATAGAAGTGAATTCATAGGATGTCTTAATCGCATCTCTAGTGCCATTTGTTGTAGCATTGTGATGTACACAGTGTCCTTCATACCCTGAAGAGCCACAAAAAAAAAACTGGTATAGGCGTGCGTACGCAAATAACAGATGTATGGAACCAATCAGAGTAACGCGATGCGGTCGGCAGCTTGATCGGTTACTGCTGCTACAATGGCAGGTTATCAAGATTTAAGTGAGTTTGAACGTGGTGCTATAGTCGGCGCACAAGAGATGGGACATAGCATCTCCGAGGTAGCGATAACATTTGGATGTTCGCGTACGACCATTTCACGAGTGTACCGTGAATATCGGGAATCCGGTAAAACATCACATCTTCGACATCGCTGCGGCCGGAAAAAGATCGTGAAAGAACGGGACAAACGACGACTGACGAGAATCATTAAACGTGACAGACGTGCAACCCTTTCTCAAATTGGCNGGCAGATTGGATTTGTGGTACAGCTTTAGTTCTGTATCTCAAACGTATATTTTTACATCATGCGATTTTCGTTTTCAAATGTGGGCTGAAAAAAAAATATATTTTAGAAAATTAAAAATATAATTTGTTAGTGCACAGTTCTATTAATAACTACGAGAAAAATTCATTGTTATTAATGTTCTACCCAAGTGTACAAAAATTAAAGTTAAATAGTATATTGAAATAAACGAATTAGATTGAACTCTAGTGGATACTTTAGAAGCTGGTAGCACACAATGTTATCTTTATACAGGTTACACTGCATTTCCATCACTGCCTTTCTGAAACGGGGCTGCATAGCCTACTCAAGTACATTACTTTTGTTTGTTGCTAATGATATCTAGAATGCTGTAAAGTTTGTAGTTTTCGTCGGAGAACATCCACTCTCTCCATTACCAAAAATGTTAATGGGCTCTGTTGGTTTCGAGGTTGCAGTTAAGATCCTACTATTGTTTTCTGTTGTATTTCCAGCAGTTTAGATTGGTTTATGTTGTGTTTTATTGTCTTCTGTTGTGTTTTGTCTGTTTCCGCTATGCTTTGTCGGTTTCTGCTGTTTTGTCGGTTTTTGCTGCGTTTCGTTTGTTTCTGTTGTGCAGCCTGTCAGATTCTGTGGTATTTCAAGTGTTTTCCATTGTTTTGTGTTTAGTGTTTTCCATAGGTTTCTGCTGTGTTTTGTTGGTTTCTATTGTATATCGTACTGTTGGATTCAGTGGTGTTTCTGGTGGTTTATGTTGGTTTCTGTAATATTTTCACTTTTTTTTAAATTGGTTTCGGTTCTATTTTGTTGATTTTTGGTGTTGCATTTTATTTTGTAGAATTCTGATGTCACAGTCATTTCCATTGGTTTCTGTTGTTATTTTCTTTTTTATTTTATTTATTCTTATATTATCCTATACTTCTCATAGTTTCTATTGTGTATTGTTTTTTTTGTATTTCTGGTAGTTGCAATTTGTTTGTTTTTTGCTTATGTAGTATTTTCACTTTTTTACAATTTTTTCTGTTTTGTTGCTTTTTGTTGTATTTCATCTTGTTGACTTATTGTGCAGTATTATTGGTTTCTGTTGTGTTTGTTGGTTTATTTAATTTTTCTCTTTGGGTTTCTCATGTAATGCTATCGCTTCCCCTTTCCCCTTGTATCTTTTTATTTGTTGATTTCTGTTATGTGTACATTGTCAAATGTATAGAAGCAAGGAAAACACGAGACCATATTTACTTGCAGGAAATATGCTTAACGTTGAACCACAGATGGAAATGAAAAGTACACAAACAAAATGGCTTGGCGGTTCCTTTTGCATGAGCGTACCCATTACCTGATTGACTGCGCGAAGCGCTCGAAACGGGCCTTGCGTCTGATAGTCTCCTGCATGCTACGAAGGGCTCCTAATTGGTTGGGCTGACGGCTGGCAAGTAGGTTACCAGGTGCTGATTGGCGAACAGCGTTCCAACATTTTGCTGGCCATTGACGCCATTTTGCTGACTTACAGACTGTTGGTGTGTGCGTTCTAGAGATACAGAGATTTTGCCACGCAAAATTTTGCATATGCATCGGAGAATTGAAAGGAACAAACATTGATTCTAATCGTTCACAACACTATGTACATTTGAATGAACAAGAGCTCTCAACGCATAAATTAAAATTTAACTTAAGTAAATCTACAGTTGAAATGGCGGGTGTTTAATCTGCATAGTGTGTTTTTTTTTTAATCTATATATTTTATTTTTACCCCTAAGAATGTGATTTTAGAAAACTGTTTAAAATTTATCGACATGATGATTGTGTATAAACTGCCCACTAACACAGAACTATTTTGTTTCGAAAAGGAGAGTGAAGGTCAAACCTCAAGTCTTGACCATAGTGATTAGCTGCAATCTCAAGTCTTGGCTGCGGTGATTGGCGCTGCGATGTGTGACGTATTAAAACAGATGCAGTGGCGAGAACACTCTGTCTATATAGGTGTTGCGTTGCGAGAAGGGCTGGCAATATGGGTTAGCTGGCCAGCCAAGCCGCTGACGCAATATGCACGGCTTATATCGGTTTAGTCACCAGGCAAGGCGTACTTGGAACCGTGTCAACGTCGCAGACAGCTGTTTTCCTTAACGTGCAACTGTGTCCGCAAGTTACCACGTACATTTTTCATATAGCTCATTTAACCATGGTGTGAGAGAGTCACTTCTAGTATGATAATATTAGTTACAATGCAAATTATGTAGAATAATTTGAAAAATACATTGCAGCAAAATTTTAATGTTTCATAAAATGGTTTTACTACATATGAAATTTACTTTTTCATGTCAACATTGTAAGTGATTGCGGTGAGATATGCTTTTAATTTATGCCTTTTTTAGTGTTAAAGTACTACGTGCAGGGTACGCTTAGTTAAACCATATTTGCACGAAACGTTAGTCTGGTGATAGTTTTGGTTCACTGATAAATATAGAGTTAATACATAAACTGCATCGGCACATACATCTGATGGTGCACGTTGTTATAGTCTGGTCCCTTAGATTGGAACTTAATTGATTGCAATACAATTAAAAAATCTGATTACAATTTTTTCTTTATAATTCTAGTGCCTTAGTGGGAACACGGACGTCTCTCGGTAGTTTGAGTCTTAAGGGAATTGGTAATAGTTTCACGCAGTGGTGTAAACTAAATAATTTTTTTTATAGAGACGAAGCAAGTGAATTGAAACACTCCGGTCATATGCTGACCCAAAATGATTGTACTTGCCACACCCTGTAGGTACGATCGCAGGGACACGTAAGTGGGAACAGCCACAGGACATAATAGTATGCATACAGAAATATGAAAATATTGGACAATACAAGTATGTATTACAGGTGCCCACATACGCAGGATGCAATTAGTATGGTGTTGGACCACCTGTAGCACGGAGACAGGCGGCAATACGATCGGGCATGGAAGTATACAGATGTCAGGCGTTCTCCTGCCACAGCTGGCGCAACTGGCCCTCCAAATCGCCGTAGTTGCCGCTGACTGAAGTTGCCGCCCAATCTGGAGGCTTATTCTAAGTTATTCGTTAATTTTTCGTGTTCGTTAGGTTTTGAAAACTCTTCAAACTGATAAAATCTTCTATCAAGGCAATTTCGTATTCTCATATTTTGTTAGCGAATGCAAAATGGCAACACTACTCACATTAACTGAAATATGGGTGTTTGGTTATAAAGTAATAAAAACTTCAGCTTAAAAATGGTAATAAACCAAAGCAGTGAAGCTATTAAAATATTTTGTTTACATTTAAAGGTTTTTAAAGGTTGGTATTTAAAAATAAATTATTATTGGAAAAAGGTAAATTTTATTCGTCCAGTGTATCAAATGTGTTTGTTTTTCACATCGTATGGCGGTATCTTATAACTCAGATGACCGTGTGACGTATTATGTAAAAGTAAATGTGTTTTCATTCTGTATGTTTTTGTGTTGGAATCGCATGTACGCCGATAAGAGAGAGCGAGCAGAACTTAGGTTGTCACATGTAAGCAGATTTTTCTGTTACTTTTTTTTTTTTTTGTGGTGGGCTGTTTACGACCAATGTGTTTCATTCGTTATTTTTTAATATCAATATTCCAAAATAAGCGATGCACAACAAATAGATGCTGTAATTTTTCTAGTCTACTGTGTTAATTCCAATGTGGTATTTATTTTCAGGAAGTTATTTTCAAGAGACAGTAATTTAGTTTTATATCGTCAAAATTTACTTACACTTTTGCGCTGCCTATCTTGTTTCTCCAAACTACATGTATTAAAACAATTGTTGAATAAAATTATCGATTGTCCCTGTATTTTATATAAATAAATCTGTACATGTAAAATACCCTCACAACAGCATGCCTACGCTGTTGCTTATATGGATTATATATTCAAACAAAACGCTTAATTACTGCCATAAAATGTGTTTGTTTTGAAATATATTTTTATGTTTCTGCATCGATTCTCGTCCTCCGCAGTAAGAAATAACAACCTGTACCGCGTGCTTTCAATGTTTTCATAATAAACTACTATAACTAAAGCCCGAAGGGATTCGTTATCTTTTCGAATGTGTTATCGAACATAGTGACGTCAAACGAACACTTGGAGTGGAGAGATTTGGGCGTCTCATAACATCGAGATCTCGAGAGCCGATGGGGGTGAAACGAGGTGTGGAGCAGCGCCGGAATACGAGGGCGGGGGAAACAGGAGATCCCCGATAAATCTCGCCGATCAGCGGCATCGTCCGGCACGATCTCCAAATGCAAAAATTCGGGTGCGACCCCACCGGAAATCGAACCCGGTTTGCCTTGGTGGCAGGCCAGTAGTCTGACCACTACACATCGTGGCCCCACGAACATTTGGACGCGCTTGGATTACCTCCTTTCACGAGGAAACGAAAACTCGAGAAGTAACGACAATTTTTATCGAAACGAAGCGAATAACTGAGAATAAACCCCCCCTGGCCCTAAACATTCTTGATGAGCGAGGGGTATAGGGACCTTGCTGGCCAATAAAGCAAGTTGACATCACGAAGGCTGGTCAGATACCCGTGCTGTGTTAGGCCGGGCATTTTCCTGCTGGAAAATGGGGTTGTCAAGGTGCACCAGGAAGGGGAGCACACATGGTCGCAGACTCTCCTGGACGTATCGCCGCGTCGTCGCCAGGGTTCCTTCAATCACCACCAATGGGGTGTGGGAATTGTAGGAAAAGGCAACTCACACCACGACAGCTCTCGTTGGGGTGGTGTGCGTACAATGAAGCGTGGATCACGGCGCTGGCCAGGACGTCTCCAGACTCGAATTCGGCGGTCGTCGCTGAACACCATTCGTTGCCAATCCGCAAGCTGCCATGCTGCTCGTTCCCGGCAGGTGGTCTAACATGCTCGGCGATGCTCAGGTTGTTATGGTAGACGTAAGGGACGCCGCGAAGACATCCCACTCTGATAGCTGCCCGTACATTGTCCTGGAGGACCCAGGCGTATCCTCAGCTGCCGTGACATGTCTCTGGGTGGTGTGCAGAGATTACTGCGGAGTAGTTACAGCCTGTCGCACGATGAAACGATTCTCCCTGGTGGTGGTCTTCCAGGGTCGACCCGAGCCTTTTCGACGGGTATGTGTATCCTCCTGTTCCCACTGCATCCAACACCAACTCACAGTATAGGCAGTATGGTTCAAGTGGCGAGCAATGTGCCGAAACGTCCAATCTGCCTCGGATGCAAACGATGCGGCCTCTCATCAAACTCATTTAGCTGAGCAAAGGTTTATCGAATGCGCCGTCGGGGCATGCTACGTGCTCACTAAACTTGACTCTGTGGCTCACACTGCTACTAGGCCTTATTCGGTGTCTTGCAACTATGGATGATGTGATGTGTATGCCCCCTAGTGGCACATCCGCGCAAGCTAGCTAGTACAGTCAAATAAGGTGAAAAAGGGGTAAATCTCTGAATGAAAGTTAGAAAGCTGAAAATTTGCATACATATTTGTTTTGACATTCTAAAAGTTAGCTCAAAAGTCTCCTAGAATCTCGTGTCCGCGTGTCAAGATATTCAAGGTCAAAGGTCGTGAAAATTGGTTTTTTGTAAATATCTTGTTTCCTATGCTTCAAATGATGTTTGACGTTATTACAAAACTTGTAGAGCATAAAATTCTCTACAAATTTGGTTTTAGGCGATATTTTATATAATTAACCGTTCTCGAGATGGAGCGCGAAGAGTGGGAAGCGCCTATCTGTATGCAGGATAACGTTATGTCAACTGTGGAATCCAATGCATAGTACAGTTTATAAAATCAATTATTTACCAAAAATATTATAATTATTAAGGCACATAAGTTATTTACTTGTTTATAAATAATATGTATAAATTTTCATAAATAAGACATCCGTTTGGTAATATTTAGTTAATTTATATTAATAGTAAGTAGGAAAGAGATTGAGTATTTCTTTTTCGAACAGTGTACATGTTTACATATACCTACCTATATTATTTCCCGAAACGGGGCCCCTAACATGACCAATTATATTTATATAATAGTAAGTTGGAGCAGATGTTCAATTGTTAAGACTGGTGCAGCAGCTCGACAGCATATGTATCGTGTCTACTACCAGATCCAAACTTGGTTAGGGAAAGAATTAGAACCCAAGGAATGTGGGTGGATATTGCAAAACAAAATCCTGGAACCCACAACAACATTATTACCACCAGCACCACAAGGACTACTCAGTACGATCTTCTGAAATTGCAAGAAAGGCTGTGGTGCGAGTTGTGGATGTAGAAAAGTAGGGTTGCAATGTTCCTCAGTTTATGGCCAGTATAACGGACAAGCATGCCTCAACGCTTCATCTTATCCAAATTATCTTGATGAAGAAAGTGAATATGTACCTTAGGTCCTTGAAGCTTTAGAGCTGAATATAACAGACAATGAGGATTATGATAACAAATTGGAAATTCAATTTGAGCGAGAGGAAGACAATGACGAAGAAGAGGAATATTAAGCTGCATACTTGCTATTGATAATCAGGGTAACAAAAACAGATCCACCATACATTTCAACTTAAATTAATTGTAATAGATTTACGATAAACTTATAAAAAATTAATATGTAATTACAATGTTTTTAAGCTATTTCATTTCATTATTTTATTATTAATATAAATTAACTAAATATTATCAAACGGATGTCTTATTTATGAATAATATTTATAAATATTAGTTATAAACCAGTATATAATTTACGTTTCTCCATTATTATAATATTTTCAGTAAATAATTAATTTTATAAACTGTACTATGCGTTGGATTCCACAGTAGACATAACGTTATTCTATATACGGATAGGCTCTTCCCATTCTTAGCGCTCTATCTCGAGAACTGTTAATTATATAAAATATTGCCTAAGACTAAATTTGTAGAGATTTTTATGCTCTACGAGTTTTGTAATAACTTCAAACATCATATGAACTATAGGAAACAAGATATTTACAAAAAACAGTTTTTCGCAACCTTTGACCTTGAATATCTTGACATGCGGACACAAGATTGTATGAGACTTTTGAGCTAACCTTTAGAATGTCAAAACAAAGACGTACATAAATTTTCAGCATTCTAACTTTCACTCCGAGGTTGAATACCTATTTGACTGGACTCAGCCGCATTAAACGAATATTAGGCACTTGTCGGACTATGAGGACACTGTGTGGTAACCTTCGTTGTATTTGCACAATTTTTTCATAGTAATCAATTTATTTGCAAGTGAGTGTAATTGTAGACACATTGAAAATATTATTTGGCATAACATAGTTTTAACAATCTGAAAATTAAAATATAAGGAGTTATTTGATTGTTTGGTGATATAATGAAGCTTAAATACTTTTGCTGTAAATATTGTTGAAATTTTTAGTTATATATCTGAAGTACGGGCAGTTTGCAAACAGCTGGAGCAAGCCAAGTTAACCAAACTTAACTTAGCTTTTATTAAAATTGTTGATCAAAATGGTTGTACTAAATTCGCTATGGATTAAGGGCCTTAAAATTATGCGCCAGTCTAAGAAGTTATAAAAATATTGCGCTTCGATGAAATAAAATTCGCCCCTGAGCTCAGTGCAATGCGAATCACCTGACTCAGCTCAACTCAATAGGGAAAAAATTAGCCTTCGGAGGCGGCACCCAAATATAGATGTATGATCTACCGGAGTGGAAAAACAGTTTACTTGAGACAGCAGAGAACCTTCCCGGAAAGGCACATCCTGAAATTAGACGATGGAGAAGCGGTGGAATGTAGAGGTGGAAAAAAAGAAACAAGAAGTTGTCAATATAAATAATGAGCCTAGTTTCCTTTACATGGATGCAAGTAACTTTAATGAGATTATTAATAGGTTAGATGATAGGCGTGTCTTGATGTCTCATTGATATTGATATCAATAGATATGCAACGAGAAACAAATACAATATTTGTGAGACAATTACAAATACACACGTACCTTACCTGGGACTCGAAAACAGAACACATCGTACAGTAAGCTGGCATGCAACCAGCTACATCATGGAGGTAGGATTCAGAACATCAACTTTGATAGTAATCAGTCTATAAAGTTTTGGTAGTCTAAGATGATAAACTTCAAATATATACAGAGACATCATTTTCCCTACAAGAGTGCGAGTCGCTTAAATCATGCAAGTTTTCATAGCCTACAAAAACACTACTTGTGTGCAGGATTTGGTGGAAATAGCTTGACCGGTTCTCGAGATATCTTATAAAAGCTTTAGTTTCTCATTTGGCGCTTTCGTACATAACATCCTAAAACAGATTCTGCATAGGCATATCTGATGCTTCTAAAGATACAGAAATGTCAAATTATTTAATAGATATGGTAAACGTACATAAATTATTTATATTGCAGCCATATTGTGAATAAAGCCACACACACTTTAAACATGGTCTACTGTACCACAAATAGTGTTAAAAGTTCCATGGGAATCGGTTGATTGGTCCCGGACGTATGACAAAAAAGTCCCATTTTCTCATGTGGTGGTTCACTTTTCATTAATCAAAAACTGAAGTTTGAAGGGTGACTTTGGGGGTGCACAGCACCCCACCCTTAAGGTGTAGAGTGCTGGAACAAAATTTGTTCACACCTTTGAACCTTCCTCTTTCGATCCCACCCACCACCGCCTCGCTCACTGTACCGCCCAGGGAGGAAATGTGGCAACCGAAGAGGTCTGTTTTCAAACATTTTCACCTCTGGAAGCTGCAGTTTTCGATTAATTTCGTCAGGATTTGAGGAAGGGCTGTCTCTTTGGACACTCCCTCGGTTCACAGTTAGTTAGGCCCTTTTGAATAAGTGTCGGAAACATAATGGTGTACCATAAAATGTACCATAACTATAAAACAAAGTCACTTGGTCCATATTTTGCACACAATAGTTATGGTACAGTGTACCAAAACTTCGGTATTTTGTACGATAATTTCGAAATTCGTAGCATAATGGTCTCTGCACCACCCAACTTTACCTATAGGCCTGAAATGAACATGGTTGGGCCATACAAGTATTAGATGTAGACCACACATATAGGTATTTTGTACAATAATTTCGGAATTCATTGCGCAATGGACTCTACACTTACCAAGTTTATCGCAGGCCGTATTTATGACCTGGGTTTCAGATTGCACTCATGTACATGCTTCACCGTTCTTGAGTAAAAAGGCGGTTATGCGGTACACTTACCAAGCTTATCGGAGGCCGTATTTATGACCTGGGTTTGAGGTTGCACGCATTTACATGCTTCACCGTTCTTGAGTAAGAACGCGGGTTATGTGGGCCACCTAGGAAAACATTCATGCAATTACACTCTGTCAAAAAAAAAATGTTGGTTTCAAATTGCACCCGTTTACCTGCCTCGCCCAAGGATAGTGAACCTGTGAATTCCGCGGGCCGACCCCTGGTTCTTCATTACTGGAGAACGAAACTGAGATTTATTGGTACATTCTACGTTTATTATAGATANTTGTTGGTTTCAAATTGCACCCGTTTACCTGCCTCGCCCAAGGATAGTGAACCTGTGGATTCTGCGGGCCGACCCCTGGTTCTTCATTACTGGAGAACGAAACTGAGATTTATTGGTACATTCTACGTTTATTATAGATACTGTTACATATTAAGTCAGTTGAAATTGTGGGGACATATGGAATACTGGCAAAATATTTACATTGCTGTGATTTTGAAAATATGTGACTACCTCCTTAAGTCGTATAAATTACTTACCCACCAAACTCAGGCGACAAGTTGTGCTTATTTATCAGTTATTAGTTTCCCGAGATAGGAATGAAAACTTAATTTTACTAGTGTGCTATCTTCCAAAATGGCGAACAAATGAGTTTATGTACTCGCCCATTTCATGCTTTCATATATACTGTCAGCATACAAAGTTAGGTTGAAATTGGTTACATTGTTTCGTAGATTTAGCATGTTATGCTAAAATGTTGATATGAGCACTATTTTGAAAATAAGTGCCTGGCTACCTTCTTCACAGTGTTACTTGTTTACCAAATTTGAAAGGAAATGGTTGATTGTTTCCCTAGATATGACAAAACTTTACTTATTTGTGTGGCACTGTCTTACAAAATGGGGGACAAATTTGATGAGTAATAGATACTGCCAGAATACAAAGTTTAGTTGAATTTTGTTGCATGATTTCGTAGATATAGCATTGTATTCTATATTTTTTATATTGCCACCATTTTGAAAATAATAGTCTCACCCACTAAAGCATCAGTTACATGACCTACTGTAGTATTACTTGAGTGCAATATTTGGTAGGAATCGGTTAATAACTTTCCGAGATATAAAATAAAATTTTAATTTTCATGTGGCGCTATCTTACAAAATGGTTTTCAAAGGTGTCTATGTATTGACACATTTGATGCTTGTAAAAGATAATTTCAGTATAGCAAGTATGGTCAAAATTGGACAAACAGTATGATAGATATTGCAAATAAACCTAAAATAATTATATAATCGCCATTTTGAAAATAAGTGCCTTACCCATTTAAATTTAATATATGGATATGGCCTACAATAGTATTACTTATATGACAAATTTATCATTGATCGATTGTGTAGTTACCGAGATATAAAATAAAAACTTTATTTTTCATGTTACACTATCTTCCAAAATGGCCATTTAATAACATTATCACTATTCAATGTACACATCGTGCACTGTCTGTACCATATTTGGTTTAAATGGGTTACTTGGTTTCCGAAATATAATGTAAAAAGGTTAATTTTTAAATGTGTACTTTCTTCCAAAATTGCAGACTAATAATATTATGGGTTTCTAAATTCAATGCTTACGTCATGCACTGACAACATACCAAATGAGGTTTAAATCTGTGAAATGGTTCCCGAGATATAACGTAAGAGCTTTATTTTTTCAATTTTCTTGATCTTACAAAATGACGAACCAGTAACATTATAAGTCCTATCCCGACAAAACTGGCATTCACTTGATATTTACAACTAATATATACATAATTGTCTCTCACCTCACAGGAATTAACATAATCAAACATGTAAAACCAGCCTTAATAAACATATTTTTTAACACCTATTGAAACTATTTATTACAATTATATATTTGCTATCCGATAGTTCCAGTATTTATGTTCAAGTTAGTATCACTCTATCATTCAAGTCTCGCTTTATTTCAATCCAGATATCACCACTCTTTCCTGTCAGGAACATTGTAATGTGCCCCAAGCACTCCCGTACACATGCACACTCTACATGTTGGGTAACTCTGTCCGCAGCACTCGCGCGCTTCGCTCGTCGTCGTCCACACACACACACTCACTCGCTCATACACACACCTGCACCCGCGCGCAAACTGCCTCTTCCTCAAGTCTGTTCGTCCCGAACACACTCTCCTTTGCACCTAAATAGAGCGCTAGTCTGTCAATGTGGACAACCTTAGACTTTCAATGGAGTCCCGATGGTAAATCTGGAAGGACTCATCGCTTACTAGCTTAAAAACTTGGCAAGGACCTTCTCTTCTTTGGCTCTGAGATGTTTAATATAACAGTGTTTCTTGTTATACAGCCACACCAACTGTTCTTCCACGAATGCATTGTCTACAACTCTCGGCTCACATCGAGCATAATTCTTGACACCAATAGACACTGGGATATGTTCCTCTCCTGCTCCTTGGCTGTCTTCCTTCTCATGATAATGAAGGTACTTGTGTGCAGCTGCACTCTCAATTGGACTTCTCTTGTCTTGTCTATGTTAATTGCAGGGTGATTTCTTTGGCAGTCCGGCTGCTGTGCCGTCATTTCTTTTTCTACAATGCAATAGTCTTTCTTCCTTTTCTGGAGTATGGTGTTGCCATTAGTTTTGCCAGAGCTATGCATCAAATTATCATTACCACTGCTGTCATTTATAATAATTGGCAAAGCTGTCATTTGGCCCATTTCTCAACCATTTGTATCGGATATAGTATCTCTGGACACAGAGCTTGTAAGTGTCCCTCCTTTTCACAGTTCCAGCATTATCGGCGCCTCCATCGTCGAGGGATGGGTGTCGTCTATATGCAATTCAGAAGTTCCCCTACCACAGATTGCAGCCTCCTTAGCAAGCTCTCGGTCGTATTCACTACCGGCAGCAGAGTCTTGCAGTTCCTTCGGGGGCACATGGTTCTCAGATGCCACACTCCCATCATTCCCGACGCTTAGCTGGACAAAATCAAAACTCCCTAGCACAGATTCGGGCAGCATTGTAATCTCCAACCTCTTCAAGACATCCAAAATGGGATTTGCATTATCTTCGTGGCGTAGGCAAGTCCGCATCAGTAGTAGCATCCACAAAGTCGATTGCAGTGACGTTGCAGGCCTCATCAAGGCACTCCTCAGAGACAGATGGGACAGCTACATTATTTCCTGCCACAGCTTCTATAGTGGTTAACCTGGTCGCTGGATGCGGCTTCACAGTTGGGCATGGTGGGCGTGCCACATGTATCGGTCGCCGAAACACAGCTCCAAGGCCGACACCAGTGTCTAGTACTCCAGTTGATGTCGTTCTTGGTGGGACTGTAGTATTCGCAGTGCAAATTTTCTCAGTACAGCCGCGAGGTAGTACGCCCGTTGCTCATCAGTCTAACAATTTAGGGCAACAATGATCTTGTACTGGTGCTGTTATTCACGCCAAAGTGTTTGCCCATCGTAGGAGGTGGGCTTGACGCCTTTACCCAGCCCTGGCTGAGGTGTACCCACACTGTATAACTCCGGGGTCTCTCCTGTGACAGATGTGTTGGTGGTGACTTCTACCTTCTCGCTGCCCACATTCGTTGGCTCGGTTGTGGTCAAGCTCAGCTCCTTGTTAGCTGCTGGCACCAAGTATCCCCTTCCCTGTTGCTGTAAGAATTCTTGCCATTCTTTCTTGAGGATGCTTACTTTTTGTCTCATTTCCTGCTCAGCACTGTCCACTCTCCTGCTTATGCTGCCCATTCTTTCACGTACACTCTCAATTTTCTTGCCCATGCTGTCTATTTTATTAACTAACCCTCTAATACCTTTTACCTTGCGATCTGCGTTATCATTCACACTTTCTATTTTCTTATGTACATTTCCATGTACGTTTTTTCTTTTCTACATATTCATTCACACTGTCTATTTTGTCTGGCAGTTCACTAATGCTTCTAATTTTACTATTTACATTATTTATTTCATTAACATTCATTATTTGGTTACTCAGTCCTTTAATCAAAGCTCACTGTGCTGCTATTACTGCCGACATTTTCCTTAACATTTACAGATCTACATGTGAATCACGAGGAGTTACCATCACTCACAGGGCCTATTCCTTGCATCATTTGGAGCAAAATATGTTATATAAATGTGGGTCCTATTCCCAATATTTACAGAGTAATTTGAAACATTTTAAAAATGACGAATAAAATAATAACCCTTTCAGAAGTAAATTCAGTGATGTATTATCAGACCATATTGTTTACAGTTGAACATCGTAATTGCGTCTAACGAGCTTACAACAAAAGATGTTCAAAAATGTTTCCGTCTACTTCTATACACTTGGCCGCACACTTACGTACCGCATGTGTTGCTCTATGTAGCTTCACACGGCTCTTTGTTTTCTGCAGCGGCATGCATGATAGGCACAAGTAGTTCCTCACGTGTTTGTGCAGTCCTTTGGTAAACAATATCCTTTATCTATCCCCATATGCAATAATCCTGCGGGGATAGATCTGGCGATCGAGGAGACCGGGAATGAAAACTGCCTCGTCCTATCCATCTCTCAGGGAAATGCACATTTGAGTGTTCGACCACAGCACAGTGGAAGTGAGGAGGTGCACTATCATGCTGGAAAATCATACGACGTCTCACTGCTGACAGAATATCATCAAGTAACAGCTGCAGTTCTTCTTGCAAAAATTGCAGATCCACCACACCAGTCAAGCTTCCCAGGAAAATGAATGGCCCAGTCAGTTGATCGTCTAGGACACCACATCACACATTGATGCTGAAACCGTGCTGAAAACTCCTTTCCACTGTAGGGTAGGTATGCTGAATGTCAAATTACTCTGTAATTATTCGGAATAGGACCCACATTTATATTACATATTTTGCTCCAAATGATGTAAGGAATAAGCCCTGTGTGTGGCGGTAACTCCTCGTGAATCATCTTGTATACTAATTTTGCTGCCTACTACTTCTATATTGTTATTTATTTTTTATAAAACTATAGTATTAGTTAATAACATACAATATAATTGTATTTGCAAAACAATTATTTGGAAGAAAAAATGCCTTCCTTTCACTATTGACACCAGTGGTAAAATTTTCCAAAGTCTGTTGGCATAGCTTGGTTCTTCAAGAGATGGATGTTTTAATTCAATAAGATAGTTAATAAATTCGTAATGTTAATTTTAATCCATCCAAAGAAATAGTCCAAGCTTCTTATCTCAGAAACAATGGCTACCACTTGCTATTTACAGCTAATAGTTACATAATCGTCCCTCATCTACAGAAATTAACTCAATCAAATACTTAAAACCAGCCTTTACAGTTTCCTAAATCCTACTGAGCTGTTGCTATCTGACAATTCCAGTCTGTATCACACGTCCATTCATTTCCCACCTTATTTCAATTCAGATATCACAATTCTTTCTTGTCCGAAACATTCTAGAGTGTCGCGAGCCCTACCGCACACATAAGCACTCTACACGTCGGGTAACTCCCTCTCCGTAGCACTTGCGCGCTTTGCTTGTCATCGCCGAACACACACAACTGCCGCGGTCTCCCTCACTATTGTCACTCCCCTTCCTCGTTCCCTGCAACGCCGCACTTCACACTACCACAGACTCTAGAACTCCCCCCATCCCCTTTTAGTAGGGCTCTATTTATAGTGGTCAGCATTCCATCGAGAACAAACTTCACTAGTTGGCCCTCGTCGAGGGAAGACCTCCAGAAATCTCGCCCAATGGACGCTGACCGCTCCAGCAGGTGGATGGGGGTTTTTGGTGTTGTCACCCCGCAATGTTTTTTCTAATTTACTTTAAAACTAACAGAGGCAGAGGCCCTGTGTAGAGGTGGGACCTAAGTGGTCTCTGGACTGATCCCCATATGCCTAGGCATGCAGGAAAGGTTCTAACTACAAGTGCACATTCTTGCGGCTTTACTGGAATTGGGAAAACATGACCGCGATTAGGGCCATGGTTACCTCCCATGCTAACCTAAACTGATTTAGAAAGGAAAGAGGTGGGGAACTGGCATAGGCACCATAAAAACCCCTCGACAGAAAATAATTGCAAAGTTGCATGCAATTTATAAAGTAGAAAAAGATATCTAGTAGTACAGAGGATGGGAAAGGATAATCTTTATTGAAAGGGTGTTTGAAACACAGAAGAGAGAGAGAGAGAGAGATTGGTCGGGAGGGCTGTCTTTCTTCTGTTGGTCATGCTGGAATTTGTTTATAGCCAGGTGGGTGGGAAGTACCAGCCCCTCTGGAGGAGGGGGGAATGTGCAATTGGGCATGCCCTCTCCCGTGATGTCAGTCGACACGTGAGCCACCCCTCCGCCGATGCAGCGGGTCAAGGTCCACCTAAGGAGGGGCCATGGAGGGCGGACTAAATGATGGCCACCGAGATCTCTATGATTGCGGCCAAGCGCGGCAACCTTCTGCGACAACACTCTCCCCCTGATGCGGCGCGGTAACTGCTCTCTTGACAAGGGGGAGGGCCCGTGCGCAAAAGATTGGATAGGAGACTTATTGGGCCCACAGAGCAAGTAAAGTAGAAGCGGCTTGCCATGTATTACGCCGAGCTCTTATTTTGAGCTACAAAATGTAAACAGGTCGCAGTTATATTGCTAACATAACATTCGTCAAAGTACATCAACATAATGAAAAACTATTCAGATATCTTAATGAGACACTCTAGGGAACCCATCTTCGTTAAGGTAAACATTATTTAGGAGACCCCCATTTGTCTTTAGTTTTTTTCCTATTCTTCATCCAGTTGGAAATTGGTATTTTAAACGTCCTTCTAACAAAGTAAAATGCAAATCAACGATCTCATCTCTGTAAACATAACAGCAGGCATGTTACAAAGCATCAATCAAGTGAACCAAGGCAGCAACTGTGCAACTATCGAGTGAAGTTACAAAATTGTTGTGTGATTTGCTATATATTAAAATTTAAGTTATATTTCTAACTATCTCGTAGTTACGAACTGAGCAAAGGTATTTTGGTTGTACCTAAGTTTATATTCTTTAAACATGAATAAATTCCCATTGTATTTTTGGTGTTGGCAACACGGCTGCGACCTGAGAAAATAGTGGATCTAAAGGGCCTATCTAGTGTCACCCGCCCTGATTGGGCCGTTTGCCGTACCTGAGGGACAGATCTTTCGCTCCGGCCAGCCCGAAGAATGGAGGTGGTGAGACGAGATGGGGCGGTAACTTGGCGGAATGAAAACGGAACAGGGGAGGCAGCTCGCCTCGTGAGAAACCCTTCTTCCCCCAACCCGGTACAAAAGTATCTCGTCCACCAAGCCTGGGATCAAACCAGGGACCTCAAGTGGAAAGCCAATCAGTGACTAACCAATTAAGTCAACTGTCAGTCCATGGACGGACAATTGAATGATGTAAATATGTAATAATAGACATTCTGATCGCATATTTGTAATTACTAAGTGAAGATTGTCTGTAAATTAGTATAAGGATAGTGAATTGGACTTAATTATAATTGAGTGTAGCATAACAATTTATTGCTCTCACTGGTAAAAAATACTAAGTGTTAATAGAGACAATGCATTTTGTACACAATATTATCTCTATATTTTATAGTATTGTAAATAAATTAAGAAATAAAATTTAGTTCTTTTATTTTTATTTAGACCTCCATCCTTAACGAATCTTAGCCGTTTGTTACTAAACAATTTTATGTGGACATTATATGCACAATTGAAAATTGGGTATGATGTTATGTATACAAAATTGTGAAAATAGTATTTAAGTGATTGTCCCACCTTTACTTGACAGCATGCAACTATGCGTACAGCCCTTAATTTTTCTATGAATTTCCATTGAAAAGCTAATATTAGATAGATGCTTGTTTGCTTTCTTCTTTGGCAAGTATCATTTACAATTTTGATGTTCAGATTAGTGTGAACTGCCAATTCCAATGCGTTATTGTTTTTACATTATAGATGCTTGCTTGTGCTGTGTTCTTAAATAGTTTAAAGTATTGTGCAAGATACTTTGGTAAAACTCTTAGACTCCACTCGGTTTTATCACATAAACGCAAAATTCCAAAGTTAGGTGTTCTACCCGTTAGAAGCACTGTAACACGTTTTCATAGAAAATACATAAGGTAAATGATAAAAATGCGTAGATTTTCACCCGACGAAATTCAAAATTGTAGGCGACCTGCTTTTCCTAGGTTTGCCAAGGATTACCGTTGAAACAAGAGGTCCCAGGTTTGAACCTCCGGTAGTTCATGGAAATAAGTTTTAATTTGTAAGTATAAGTTAGTTTACTTTNCCTTTCCGGTAAAGCTACTGGTAAAAAGCAGGGGTGTTAACCAGCAAGAGTGAAGTCTGCAGACTGGGAGTATCGAGCATCAGTGTAGTGGAAAGTGAGGATAGGCAGTACTACTGAACTGGATGCAAGAGTGTAAGATGGCAATAGACAGATTGAATATGTGTAAATAGTGAGTGTGAATTAAGTGACTGTAACTAATATAGAAACATGTTGATAAGGACTCGACTTAGAATTGAAATACATTGAATACTGCACTCACTGAGAATAACAACAGTATAAGCGGAGATATATAGTTTAATGTTGCAAATAATAGCTGTGAAAATAAATTGAAAGCAAATTTTAGTTCTTTTACTAAGATTTCCATCCGTCATGAACTTGGACACACCCATTAGGCATCTTGAAACAATACTTTTGTATTGCAAAAATCTCAATGTG
Organism: Clitarchus hookeri; assembly: GCA_002778355.1. NCBI lineage: Eukaryota > Metazoa > Arthropoda > Insecta > Phasmatodea > Phasmatidae > Clitarchus > Clitarchus hookeri. The sequence continues at coordinate 127,822 of NQII01004674.1, forward strand.
CTTCATCCACAGTATTCAATTTAAAAAAACTTACAAGTTTTTCCACCTTTAACTATAATTAACTCCTTATATTTCAGTTTGTGTGCTATTCAGTAGATGAACAGGGGGCTACACCTTGCTCATTAAGCCCCAAAAATTACCAGAGTCCAGCTGTAATTATAAAAGCACCATATATTTTTGCTTTTGGCCTTGAACAATGCTGTAAGCCAGGAAACAAGTGTCCTGGTGTAGCTGTTCCTGAAAGTGACTGATATTTTCTCCCTCTCTATGTACCTCTGCATAACAACAGGTGTCTCCTTAGTCCACAATGCACTAATTGCATTTTATTGCAGTTCTTTCTTTGAGTTTGTGTTCTTCTTCTTCTGCGACAGTATTTTTGGGGTGGGGGTAAAGGAAAATTTCAGATTTGTCTCTTTAAATTTTTTGCATATTTCCACAATGTCACAATTCTGCCATGAGTTCAACTCAATACAAAATTCATCAACAGGAACAAAGCTATACTAACCTGGGGACAGACAATGTGCAAACATTCTATGTCAAAAGGCTATATCTTAGGGAACAGAGAACCATGCGGGAAAGAGTGAATTACATGACTGACAATAAAGTTCTGCTTAAAAGTATCACAAATGCTCAATATGACACTCCCCCCCCCTCTCTCTCTCTCCATATGGTCTCTGAATCACTTGGGTGCCAACTCGGTGCCCGGTTGAGCCATGCCGGGGTCTCGTGCATCAGCGAGCACATCTGCTAAGAGACGATTGAAATGTTTCACTTGGTTGCCCCTAGGTGCCTCCCTGGTGCATAGGTGTTAAGTAGCCAACAGGTGAGTTCCCGTCAGTTTGCGTTAGTTTGACAACCCAAAAATAAAACGGAAGGTCTTTTGCATTCTCCAGTTCAAAAATTACAAGTCTGTGACAACTGTGCGTAATTTTTGCAGAGAGTACGGCTCTGCACCCCCCTATTGCTCAGAGCTTTGATGTTTGCACGAGCAGTTTTGACAAACTGGTTGTTTGTGTAAGGGAAAATCAACAGGTCGTCCTGGTGTTTTCAGTGGACATGTTGGGTGCATCCAGAGAAGTTTTGTAAGAAGTCCCCATAAGTCTACTGTTCATGCCAGTCGAGAGCTAGTTTTTCCCCATATGACTGTCTGGCAGGTTTTGGGACAGCATTTGTTATTCAGACCATACTGGTTTAAACTCCTACATGCCCCACGCCAACAACAACGTGTGGCGTTTTGCGCATTCATTCCCGAAAACAAGTTTGAATATTACATTTTTCTTTCACGCTTAGTGATGGTGACGAGGTCACGTTTCATCTCAGTGGTATGGTAAACTGCCACAACATATGGATATTGGGATCACAGTAGCCATATGTTATAGTCGAGCAAGAGAGAGACTCCTCTAAAGTGGATGTGTTCTGCACCATCTGCAGAGGAAAGGCTTATGGTCCGTTCTTTTTTCCTGACAACGCTGTCACAGAAATTTCATACCTGTAAATGTTGCAAAACTGGCTTTTGCCGTAGTTACAGGCAGATTCTGCTGATTTCATTTTCCAGCAGGATGGAGCACGACTTGCAAGTTCGGACATTCGTGAACAAGCTTCTGCACCGATGGGTCGGCCGTCGTGGACCTACTGATTTGGCATTACACCATTGGCCACCAATGTTGCTCTATCTCACCGTCTGTGGTTTTTTCTTGTTGAGGGTTTGTGAAAGTTTCAATTTGTATGCTGCCCCTTCCCACAACAATGGACGAGCTTCGAAACTCCATGAAGCAGTGACTGCAGTAACGTCATGTGATGCATCTGCAGGGGAGCGTATTGAGCATTTATGCTATTGTAAACAAAACTTCATTGTTTGACATTTGTGTGCGACTGTTGGCATTTTTGTTTCATGATTTTATGTTAATTAAAATGTACCATTGTGTTGTCTAAGACTTGGACAACATATAGATGTCGCTGCAATAGTCAATTTGCACAGTTTGAAGACATATTAAATGAGGGATTGGCAGAGTGTGTTTGTGTGTGTCTATATATATATATATATATATATATATATATATACTGAATTGCATGCAATTATCCCCTCCATTTCACTCTATTTACAAGCCCATATATGAGAACAGCCCATTAAAATCATATGTCTACTTTAAATACTCAAGTAATTTTTGAAAAAGAATTTTTTTTTTAAATATTACGTGGAAGTGGTATCCTTGCTAAACAGCACAAAAATGTGTAGAGAAAATAGGACCACCCTGAGAAACTTTATAATCACAATTAAAATGCTAGATGCCTAATAAAATGCTCATACACAGTGAATATTAAATCTTTTTTGTGGTTATCCCCTTTGAGAAAAACAATAAAACTTTAAATATTTCACGACAGCACTTTGCGAAAACTAACAGCCATATATTTATGTGTAGAGTAAAACTTCACACAAGTCAAAACATAGCATACTCAGAGCAAATATGGACCAAAATTCACGTTGAAGGTAAAGTTTTAAATCCGGGTTGACGTATAAACAAGAGCAAAAATGAAGTGACCTTGGACTGAAAGCTGAGTAGTGACATCTTTTAGCAACTGTGTGAATTAGAGAACAAACGATACTCGAAAAATAAATAGACGATAGTTTATATATTGTTTTTGTTCCAGAGTTTAAAACCAGCATTTCTCATCTCTACTCTTACCAAATCAAAAGTATCTCTCTTCCAATATTTTTTTCCCCATCCGATAATTTTAATATTTTTCCTCCAACATTTTACTTTTTTTTTGACATTATTGATTGCCCTTGTAGCTTAGAATTTGCGTAGACAAATTTTTAAACTCAATTTTTACAAATAAGCAATTAATACACTTTCAATCCAGATTCTATGCTCCAGTCCATCTTGCCGACTGAAGTTGATTACTGACTCCAGTCCTACTTCAATTCAGTCCGTGTGTGCTTACGGTAAAGTTTCATTCAGTATTCTTCAGTCCATTCCAAGTTCAATCCAGATTGAAATGGTGCTCTAAACATAATAATAAAGGAATTTGCTCCACTTTCAGAAAAAACAAAAAGCCCAAATATTTTCAAAAATTTGCTTTAAAGATGTTGAGACAACATGTATTACACAAATAGATACAGGTTAACCCTGAAAGAATTTAAGATATTTGATACTGTTTTATGAAAAGAATTTATAGAAATTTAATAAAATTACTTATGGAATAGTAATTAATGGAAAGTAAACTTTTTACACCCTATATATTTGTATTAGGACTTTTAATGATTATATGCAGTATTTTCACGTACAAATGAAATCAAAATGATTTGTATCTTACGACCAGAATTTTCTACTTGTTTAGTTAAGTTTTTTTCAGCCATAAAATTTTTTTTCCATTAATTTCCAAATAATTGCATTTTTTGTGAAAATAAGGTATTGGTGTGGCTTTGCATCAAGAGAGACCATTGTAATTGTTTGGTTGTCATGGCTCTGAGCATTTCGAATGCAAATGAAGGGAATTAAAATTCTTGCCACCTTAAGGCCTTTTTACAGTTGTGCGACAGTTTGTCGGCGACACGACACTCTGCAACCGTCTTACACTACCCGTCATCCGTCAATTTTACAATAGTGCGACATCGTTATGTTTATATGCATTTACTGCCATCTATTGTCGTAAGTGGAAACTAAAATGTACGAAATCCGGTTTAATTAGGCAAGCTTTTAAATTTTGTTTTTTTATTTAGTGTTGTTATTTTAGAGGGGTTTAGGTATGACACACATGGATCTAAAAAAAAAAAAAATGGAAAGAACATCTCTTTAATTTGCTACAAAACTTGGCTACTGGAAGGAAATAATAAACATTGGTTGTATATACTTCTCTACATGTTTCCAACTTATCAAATGTGCTACTGGTATTTAAGTAATCAAGCTCCATATGAGTATTTGATTGTTTTAATAACACGCAATATAATTACAGTAAAACCTCATTTATCCGGACTAACTAGGACCAAAGGCAACCCGGAAAATCGAAAATCCGGATAAACCGGGTAATAAGCAAAACAAATCCTTAAATAAGCAGACTTGCCGTTTATTACGATAAAAAACTATGTTTTGTAATAAAATTACATAGAATTAATTAAAATACATTTTAAAAATAACTTTTAACATCATTTCTTAACAAAGAATTGGTCCACTGTCTTCTGTTTCAAACACATGTGGCGTTGAATGAAGCACAGTTACGCAAACACTTTATCATTAATAGTTCAGCTGGAGTGGTGTCGGGCTGACGCTCCAAGTACACCATGACGTTTGTCAGCTGGTCCGCAGCATCTGCATGTGTCGTCCGCTGTTGCTGTGTGATCACTCCCTCCTCGTCCACGTCATCTTCTTCCTCACTGTCTGCTGTAGATGTGCATGCTGCTACAACTTCTTCTTCCGTCATAGTGCCGTAGCTATCGTCATTGTTGTCTTTCAGCCACTCACTGACGTCTTCCATATCAACATCTGAGCACCCACTTATTGTCCCTAACATTTGCAGAAGGTCATCAGCCACTTGCACCAAATCATCGCTTACCATTTCGTTTGTAGCACAAATAGATGGCCACAGTTTTTTCCACAACTTTTTCAAAGAGCTTTTTGTGATGCAATCCTAAGCGTCAGCAACCATGTAAATAACGGCTTTGATATTGATTGATTTCAACAAATCAATCACACTTTTTTCCCCTTCCTCTTCAGTTATTTTACTAAGCAGTTCTTTTCGGTAAACTCTTTTGATGTTTTCAAGGACTCCCTGGTCCATAGGCTGCAGCAGTGGGGTTACGTTTGGTGGAAGAAATTTCAGTTTAATTCCTCTACTCACGAGTTCTTGTTCTCTCGGATGAAACGGAGCATTGTTGATCAGTAAAATAGTTTTTTGTGGTGAACTGTTTTCTTTCAGAAATTTTCGAACTTCAGGAACAAAGTTATCAAAAAAACAATTATTAAACAAAAGACTGTCTATCCACGCAATTTTTTGTGGTCGGTAAACCACTGGCAACATATTGTGGTTCACATTTTTTAAAGCTCGGGGATTCTTGGATTTCCCTACAATGACCAGAGGAAACTTATGTTTCCCTGATGCATTACTACAAGCCATAGCAGTTAGCCTATCTTTGCTTTCCTTGCTTAGTCGAATCTTCAAGCTTTGATGCTAACGTTTTGCTCTGAAGCATCCGGTAAAAAAGCCCAATTTTGTCAGCATTATAAACTTGATCGGGTGTCAATTCTTGAGATAAAACAAATTGTTCGAAGTCCTTTTTAAATATTTTAGCAGCAGCAACATCACTAGACAAGCTCTCTCCATTCAGAGTAAGGTGACAAATACAGTGTTTGTTTTTAAAACGCTCTAGCCACCCCTGGCTTTCAGTGAATTCTACGTCAGAATTCTGTAACTTTTTGTTTAAGCTCAAAGCATTTTGGGCCAAGATCGGTCCAGATATAGGCAAACCACGTTCTCGTTGAGCACTGTACCACATGAATAGTGCATCGTCTAATGCTTCATTTTTTTTTGCTTTTTTTTGCTGTTCCTCTGCCTTCCAAACTGTTTTTACATATCATTTTACAACAAAAATCTTCTATTTCTTTTCTTTGCTTCTTCCAGTCGGACACTGTTGAAGTTCCAACTCCCAATTCAGCAGCTATTTTTTTCAATGCTTCTCCTTTAACAATTCAATTAAAAACGTCTAACTTTTTATACATTGAAACCACGACCTTCTTTCACTTTGATGCCATTTTAAACTTGTACGTACACTACAATACACTCCCAAACACTTTGATGAAAAACAAAAACAATATCCGGTTGAACCACACACAATAAACAAAATGACAAGTGCCGTTTCAAAACAGTAGGAAAACTGTGGTGATTGTGGGAGGGGAAGTGATGGGTAGGGATTCAAGGTCAAATCAAAGCTATTTATAGGTGGTGAGTCAGTCCGCTTCATATTGCATGTGAACGTTAAATTAAAAACATCCGGATTATCCGGAGATCCGGATTAACGAGGTTTTACTGTATATTCAAATCCTCATCACATGCACACCATTTTTATTTACAAGCAAACACTATTTTTATTCTTCTTCCTTGTTGCATGCAACCGTTGCAGGTGCTTTAGAACAAGTTCTGTCACACACTGTAGCATCACCATTGTCTGCTGTCTCGCCTCTGATTGGCTAGTCTCTTTTGTCATACTCTTGCACTGTCGCCTTAACTTTAGTTGGCAGGTGGTAGCTGTTAAGGGGAGAGAAATATTCCAAGAACTTGAGCAACAACAAAAACAGTAAGTATACCCATAAATTAAAACATCACTCCTAAGTTCAACAGTAATTATAACTGGAAATATTACTATTATTATATATAAGTAATAATGCGCTTAGCTTGCTCGCCGTCCGCCAACTAAGCTTTCGGACACTGTACCATAGACTAGGTAGACTTGTGAAATTTTGATTAGTAGGTATTGATAACATAAATGCATGAATTAGTATTTCAGAAAGTCATTGTGAATATACATATAACTATATCAGGGTACATCATCAGGAGCCAACATGTAAGGTATTCACAATTTCATTCAAACACAAGATTGTCTCTCCTATATTGGTTACAATTTAATTTATTTAGATTTCAGATTATTGCCTTATGACTGCTGGCATTCCTCCAGAGGCTAAGTGTAATATACAGTTTTCATCCAAACGTGTTGGTGGATACAAAAAATGTATTTCATAAATAGTCAACAAATCAGTCAAAGTTTATCTGAAATAAACTAAAACAATGGTTTATTACTTTTAATGCTTGGTACTATGAAAGTAATCAATACTAATACTTATTTCACCTTTATGTAGCATGAACATCTTTGACTCTACTACGCTGAAGAGCCAAAAAAACCGGTACATCTGCCTAATACTATGTAGGGTCCCCGAGCACGCAGAAGTGCCGCAAGACGACGTGGCATGGACTCGACTAATGTCTGAAGGTATGCAGGAGGGAATTCACACCATGAATCCTGCAGGGCAGTCCACAAATCCAATCTGCGCCAATTTGAGAAAGAGTTGCACATCTGTCACGTTTAATGATTCTCGTCAGTCATCGTTCGTCCCGTTCTTTCACAATCTTTTTCGGCCGCAGCTATGTCGAAGATGTGATGTTTTACCGGATTCCTGATATTCACGGTACACTCGTGAAATTGTGGTACGCGAACATCCAAATGTTATCGCTACCTCGGAGATGCTATGTCCCATCTCTCGTGCGCCGACTATAACACCACGTTCAAACTCACTTAAATCTTGATAACCTGCCATTGTAGCAGCAGTAACCGATTTAGCTGCTGACCGCATCGCGTTACTCTGATTGGTTCCATACCTCTCTTATTTGCATATGCACGCCTATACCAAATTTTTTTGGCTCTTCAGTGTATATCAACACAGTGCTGTTGGACTTGAGAAAACTTGTTACACAAGATCACTAAAAAAAGAAGAGAAATAAACTATACATTTATTATGTATTCTAATTTGGATATTGTAATATTACCACTCTTGTAATATGCTGGTGATTAATAAGTTTTTAAATACAGTAGGTAATAAGTTAATTAATATCAAGTGGGACTGCACTGTATATCAAGGGTAGCCTAACGCCCACCTACTTAAGTAGGTGGACATTATGCTAGTGTCCTGTTATCCTCTAAATGTGATAAAAAAAATGAAACTTTAGATTAGAGCTTTGGTTGGCTGGATTGATGGGACAGTGGCAATACCCTGAGAAAACCCACTTGCATTTATACCATTTCCCACACGTGTGTAACACTGTTCCTAAATCTGCTGAGATTGATCAGGAATTGCAATGGTGGGCGGTCAACATTTTGACTGCGTGTCTGGGGCTCCATCTTGATGATGTAATACTGTTGGGTCTATTTTCAGACTCCTTTTGAATTATTCAAAAACATCACCTTTTGTGTATACACCTGTGACCTTCCCTTAGGTATTTTTCCATAAAAGATGCATGTTTATTTTTTTTTTTTACTTCTGTCAGTGTAACTTTTTTTTTTTTTTTTTTTTTTTNAGATGTGCTATCTTTCTGTGTGCTGCTTTTAAAGTTGTTGAAGTGTTGCAAGGTTCTCCATATATTTAATGCACAGTGTTCCTTCAGCAGAACATTAAACTGAAGTGTTCTTTTTTTCTGCAAATATGAATTACAGACTGTTCACAATTAATTAACCACTTTTAAAATCAACTTTTGAAAAAATGTCATTGCCCATGCTTTGCATATATGTTAAATGGGGACACTGACTAGCATGTGCCCAGTAAAGTAGGTAACGATAGTGGGAAAGTAGTTCCATGTCTTAAGCAAGGCTTTCAAAAGTGCTCCGTTTGACATGAGCAGTCCACACTAAGTGAGAGGGCATGATAATATACAACTGCCTTTCTTTGTATATTAAGTATATGGCAAAATCATTTTGTTTGTATCATTTCCCATGATTTTTAGTTATATTTATAACTGTGCGACATAAATACAATACATAAATATTTTTGGTATCCCAAGTTTTAATATCTCTTTTCGGTTTACATGCACATGTCTTGAATATGTGTATAATTATTATAGTTTGTCACACATTTGTATGACGTCATTGGTTTTAAAAATGGAACTTAAATATATTTTTCAGTTGTATACCCATTTTTAGAACTCTAGACCAGTATTTAGTAGAACTTCAATGCAGTCAACTTTCCTACTGTAAACTTAAAACACAAAACTTGTATCTAAAAATTTTTTTCTGGTTTCTAGAGGCTGTATATGAAAGTAGAAATTTGTTTCCTCCAATAATATGCATGATTTTTGAATTATAAATAATTTACTATAATAGATGTATTGAAAATATTTTTTTATCTGCTATCAAGCTTTTTCATATCTGTCTGCGAAAAACAGTTTCAAATCACAGAACAATACTCCAACTTGTAACGGACTAGCTCATAAAATGGAGATGAAACAGAATCTGGTTTTGTTGCTGCTGATGTTATATATTTTATTAAAGTAATAATCCTTTAAGGTTGGACTGATAGAGGTGGTCAACATGGTGACAAAATTTTAATTTTGAATCTAGCAATACACTTAAATCGCATATACAGTTTGTTCTCAAATTTGTTATATTATTTATTGTATAGTTGTGGAGTATTAACAAAAATTTTTTTGGAAAGGTTACTACCCTACTTTTATCACAGTTCAAGCTTGTTCGATGTTTACCACGCCATTGGTCTATTGCTACAGTGCCATTGTGCAATAGCTTAGTCATTGAAGCGGACTGTTTTTCTGTATATTTATAAATCATCTGCCAAAAAGTAGAAGCTGAATATTTAATAATCTTGGTGACATCATCCATTAAAACAATGAAACGTACCTCCTTGTGAAATTCTAGCGGGCACACTAAAGTTTTCAGAATATAAGTTTTTAAGTTTAACTTTTTTTTTTTCGCACAGGTAATTTTTGATCCAATTTATATACTTCTGGCCTAGGCCCAGTATGCTTAATTTATTGATTAATATATTATGGTCAATAGTGTCAAAGGCTTTAGATAAATAAAAGAAAATGGCACCCACCTTTCCATGGGAAATGACCTCTTTGTGTATTGGACACAGAAAATTAAAAAGATTTGTTGTTTTAGTTATGATTTTTAAAATCCATGTTGAAAATGAAATAATACATTTTTTTAATGAAAGAAGATATATTTGTGATTTATCATTTCAAATATTTTGGAAAACTCACCTAATAATGTTATTGGTAAATAATTTTTTACAGATAATCTACTGCCTTTCTTAATAATAGAGATAACTTTCATCAATTTTTCAAGCAGAGGAAAATTTACCTGTAGCGAGGATTGTACTGAAAATTGTTTTTAAATAGGTACAAATAAATTTGTGCAGTCTTTGATTATGAAATTTGGTTTCTTGTCAGCACCAACCAAACTGACGATTTAAGACTCTCTATAGCCCAGAGTATTAAGCTATAGTCCATTCACTGTTACTGTCAACTTTTCTGAAGCCCTGCGAAAGTTCTGCTTCCAGGATAAGGAAAGTTCTACTTCCGCTGCCTCATGAAAACAATGCTTAACTGAGTCTAGAAAATTACAGCAAAGGGACAACGCACCACATTTGTGCGCACTGTGTGTTAATATTTTGCATAAGAACTATTTCTTACTAGGCATTACCAACACATTTATTTTGTTACTGGTTTTATTCATATGAATTATAAGTGAAATATTGTAATTTATAAATAAAATATAAATAAAAGTTAAATTTAACTACAAGTATGGTTTTTTTTATTTTAAGAGAAGTCTAAAATGCTTGTGATACACCATGTATTTAAGAAGAAACCAAACACATTGTACATGGGGTGATTTTTCAAAGGCTCATTTCAAAACGTGTGAAGAAACCACGAAAAGGCTGTATCAGTTATTTCCACTGGTGATGAGTTGTATACACTACCAGTTTCTTGAGTGGTTATATAACTATAATTTTGTTCGGATAGATGTTACAGACTCAAATCAATTTGCATATTCATTTGCAAATTTGCTATTTTATAAGGATCACCCACCAATTCATTATTTTTTTTTAAATTCTATGTGTTGTTTATTACAGTCTTTCATCAATTGTACGTAGTGCCAAAATATTTAGGATTACATATAATTTGTTATTTATTAATTGTAACCACAACTTTTTATCTACTTTAGTGACCTCTTTGACATGTTTCTGGTCATATGAAGAAAGTTCATAACAGTAAGAATCGTGGTTTTTATTTTTATTTTTTACGTTTTGCAATAGTGTTTTTTTTTTTTCATTAATTTTATCAAATTTTTCAAAAACACTTAGAATATTTAATTTGTTTCACAGTGTAACATGAAACCGTTTCTGTTATGTAATTTGTTATAATATTAGTTGAATAATGAATTATTAATTAGTAATTTAGATAATAGTACAAATAATAATAAAATAAGAGATAATAATTAATATTACAAAAGTGTTATGTTGTTGCAGAATATATATTATTAAAAACAATATTACATGTATTTTATAGCTACCTAACATGAATAGTTAATCCTGCATAGTGACAGTAATACGAAAAATATTTTAAAAATTGTAGAGAATCTGAAGTTAGAATTTTTTTTATAAACCAGAGTTTATGAGAAATTAACATCTTCATATATATAAATTATGAAATTTCAGATACGTTACCAAATAAAATGTTGATAATAAAGGAAAAATTCTTGAAAAAATTACCTTGAGTGCTGTAAATATTGTAAGAGTTCCTAGAAAACTTAAACTACCATTACATGACAGAAAACTTGAACTACCATTACACACAAAATACAAGGAAAATTTTTAACTAAAACATATTGAGCTTGTACAGAAAATGAAGGCATATTTATTTATTTCAGTCATATACATAAAACAAGAGATGAATTCATAAACTCAGATATTTATAAACAGTTTAAAAGTGAACATATATCAGGGTATTTTCTTTTTGCTTTTATTTTGTATGGCAAAGTATTGTCTTTATAAAAACTAAAGCAAATACAATGCAAATTGCCCTTATAGAAAATTCAGCTCTTATGTAATTATGCAAATATATAATTACAGCCATGATTTTATGGTATTATTTTAGTGCAAATTTTGTTACTGGAAATTGTAAATTTTGTCTTATTACTATAAAAGATATATTACATGTGCATTATAAGAGTTATTATTTTTATAAATTTTAGATACAGTTGAAAAATGTATACTTCCAGGCATATTCACGTTAAAAATATTTCTGTTACATTTATGACACTACATAAAAAAAGGGAGTGGACATTATTTTGATTTACGATATAACAGATAATAGAACTTATTACAGGTTTAAAAACAATCACATTTTAGGGTTTTAATTTTTTTAGCACATTTTATAGTAGTTCATGGTCAATGTGAATTTTACTATTTCCTCTGATTTTTTATTTAATATTTCTACGATATGAACATATTTATTAAACTGAAGTTAATAATATGAGAAGAAATGATGGTTTTAATATTTCTATACATACATTGTATATAAAATCTACAAGCATCATGAGCACAAGATTCAATTAATAATATTCATTCAGAATCAGCATAGACAATAAACCATACTCTTAAAAAATGTTTAAAATATTTATAATATGTCTTTTATTAACATTTGGCATTTCAACTTTAAATGGTTTTATTTCATGTGTCGTTCTTGTCATGTTCATGTTACTGTTCGTGCGCCACCTCTGAGTTTGTGGGGTATGAGGAAAGGGGAAGGCAGGACGGTGAATCATCGCAGAGAGCAGCAAGCTTGGTGACATTTGTACTATCCGCAGTAACGCATTTAGACCCAGAGTGCTATGTCGGTCCGGAAGCGAAATGTCGCTGTGCATTCTGAGGGTGGTAGAATCGTAAGTCATATAATTACAAAGTGTGATGAAGAGTCTAAACAGAAATGTTATGCATTCACAGTAAACCAGGCGACAGCAAGAGCTGCGCACTATGCTGAAGTGTCGGAAACGTTAATTAAGAAGATACAGAAGGAACAAAAAGATCTGAAAAACACCAGTGAGGGTGGTAGCTAATCCATGCCAGGTAAACGGCAGGAATCTAGGTCAGAACACACTGTCGTGAATGTACATGACTTTAATAGATGCATAATTCTGTGGATGATTCAGGAGTTTTACGTTAATGAAAAACGTGTCCCTCCATTGTCAAATTACTGCCTGTGATAAAGGATGAAATACACTTTCCGTGGTCACATACCTTGTTGCGAAAGATAGTAAATCAACTTGGTTTTCGGTGGGAAAAAACCCAAAGCCACACGAAGATACTGATTGAGAGACCTCACTTTGTACTGTGGTGCCACGACTATCTAGTTGCAATGAAACAGCATAGACAAAGTGAGAAACAAATTATCTACATTGATGAAACATAGATAGACATTGAGGACGTGTTTGGCATACAAGCTAATGTGAATTTAGGCAATAGATTAATAGTAGTTCATGCAGGGCGTATTAACGAATTTGTCGAAAATGCTTTCCTCGTCTATAATGCCGGAATGAAGTAGCGGGGGAACAGGAGATCCCTGAGAAAACGTGCCAACCTGCAGCATTGTTCTGCACAATTCCCGCATCTGAAAATCCGGGAGCGACCCCGCCAGGAATCAAACCCGATTCACCTATGAGGGAGGCGAGTAGTAAATAATAGTTAGTCTACAACAGTATGCAAGGGTTTTCTTGTTACCATGGTGGGTATGCTCTCACTCTCACATACTCTTTTGCTTATTATCTCTTTCCTGCCAGCATGGTGATGCTAAAACTAAAGATGTCTTAGCTGCAAAGTATCGTGGCTATTACCAGCAATTAACTGCCAATCAGGAGAAACCACACATTTCTCATTGGCATATAGGGGGCGGGGGGGACATCAGGGGGTTAACCACTCCCGCCTTACTCCAAAATATGGACTTGGATGAACATGAAGTTAAAACTGCCACTGGTAAGCACATTGCTCCAACATGCATTAAGATTTATGCCCATTATTAAAGCAAAATATAAAATATTTTCAAATACAAAAATAAAATTAAACTAAAAAATTTATTATTGTCAGTATATGTAACAATTACACATAAAATAATATATTCCTTTTGGAAAGCTTTCTGTTTTTTAGTTTTTAAATGTGTGATTTATCTGATTAAACTTTGTGCACATAACTTATTTTTGTGGTAATATTATATTATTAGTTTATGCTAGATTACTTTCAGATGTGCCACTTTCAGATGTGTTATCTTGTTTAGTAACTATCCATTGCCTACAACAAATAATAAAGTTTAAAAATATTAAAAATAGCAACACAAAATTTTTGAGTTTATATTTTTTTTAATTTATTTTTTTCAATACTGTTAATTATCATCTTCAGTTGTTAGGGTAAATATATATTTACATTTATTACATCTGTTTATAATTTTTATTATTAGTATTAGTTACTATATTTATGCATATTGTTGCTACCGTATTCCAAATGTACACCAAATAGAACTTAAGTGAAGAATACAACCAAAGTTTGAGTTTACACCACTTATTTCCAAGCTTTTATGTATTTATGTCACACATGCACATTGTGTACAAATAGAATGTTATTCTGTTGATCGGCATAGGTGGAGTAAAATATTTATATACATTGTTAATGTATATATTTTTCTCTGCAATTGTTACATTATACATATGGTACTGTAGTAAAAGACTACGGTGAAACGTAGTGGGAAGGATGTCAAACATCATTTCTACAAAAATAAAACTTTTACATCTATAAAATATTGCCTAAGGACTTCATAGTTATTTAAGAATAGTTTTTTACACTTTCCCAGTAACCATTGCCTGAAGGGAGCCTGATCCTGTTTTAAAAGACTCTGAAGGTCCTACCAAACCCAGACTGCCTTATTTGTATATTTCATTGACTCACTATACTTGATTTTCACGAATGTGCCGTTTACTTATGCACACAATGAGTTTGAGGATAGTAGCAGACTAGACCAGACATCATCTGTGATGTCTTCCGGAATGCATTGCAAATTAGTGTACTATTTTGCCAATCAAGAGAGGAAAACACAGTGGTTTCTGGCTATTTCCCCTTTCGTTTGTGTTTTTTTTATTGCATGTGTAAGATCTTTTTTCAATACATAACAGTACCAAGATATTGAACAAGTCAAATTACAGTATACAAAGTTGATACACTGGACATAGTTAACACACACACACATATATATGCCAAATTGCACATACACACATCATGTCTTTTCTTCATAATGTGACTAATCTTCTCCCAACATGCTGTTGAGCATCATCAATTTACTGGTCATCGTTTTACTGAAACAGAAGGAAATGGGAATGAGAAAAACTGGAACAAGAAATGTGTACAATGAAATGTTATATAGTAATTTCTTAATTTTTGTAGTTTAGATGTTCATCTACGTTATAAAATGCACAGGTAATTATTAAGTTTAGTGACTTTTCTGAAGGCAACGTCCTAGACCAAAAAAAGTTGCATTAATGGGTTCTGCACAGCTTACCTAGTTAATATTCAGGAGGGCATAAAATAAGTAGAACATATTGATACCTGCCCAATGCTATGGTTTATAAGTAGGTATGGAATCTGCTCTCGGCGTAAGGCGCCAGCACTTGATGCTAGCCCTCCGTGTTAGGGCGTGGGAATATTTCGACACTATTGTCTCTAGGTCCAATTTACCAAATAAATTCACCTTGTTTTCAAGTTACCATAAGTCAGTTTTATTTATGCTTAACAGGGTCACTTCTACAGGAACACACGAGAAAACTCTCCCCCTCCCCTTTTTCTACGTAGGCTACGTAAGGCTTGACGCGGAGATTTGGGCCGTGGGGGAGCAAGGTTCATCGCACTTCCGGTATGTTTCTACTTAGCTTGTCTCGGGGCGATGGTTCATCTCCCAGCTGGCGACCTGGGACTGCTCCGGCACTTGGTGGGCATCTCGACGCCTCCTCTCGGCTCCACTCCGTACTGCTCGTTTGACGACGGCCGACTGCCGTTGGTGTCTCGTCCCGGATTCACTCCACACTCCTCGATTCCCGTCGGCCGACTGCCGGTTTTCTCGGACTTTTCCTTCCGCACGTCTCGCTTGACGGTCTCCGACTGACGTTGACGTCTTGATGCATTCTCGCGAACTCGTTTCTCTCGGCTCCGGTCCACACTCCTCGTTTGACGAAGGCTGACTGCTCTGTTCCTCCCTTTTCCTCGCGGTTTTGTATGCTCGTTCGCCATATTGAACTAGCATCCCCTCTGCACGTGGCTGATGCTCCTGTGATCCGCACGTGGCCCGGCGAGCCCGGCGTCGCCCC
This sequence comes from Clitarchus hookeri, assembly GCA_002778355.1. Classification (NCBI taxonomy): domain Eukaryota; kingdom Metazoa; phylum Arthropoda; class Insecta; order Phasmatodea; family Phasmatidae; genus Clitarchus; species Clitarchus hookeri. The sequence continues at coordinate 143,720 of NQII01004674.1, forward strand.
TTGATTCTGGCATGGAAGTTTGTTGTTCCGTTCTGCACGTGCGGGAACACTTGGGTGGCCTCTTGGTTCGGCGCACGTGTTCCTTCCGCTGTCCCCGGATATCGTGTGGCTATTATTCCCGCCCGCTCGCCAAAAGCTCTCATCGTTTATTGCGGTAGCCNGCCTCTTGGTTCGGCACACGTGTTCCTTCCGCTGTCCCTGGATATTGTGTGGCTATTATTCCCGCCCGCTCGCCAAAAGCTCTCATCGTTTATTGCGGTAGCCAGCCTGCGACAGATGCAGCCGATGGTGTGACCTCGGCGTCCCTTGGCAGCTGTGCCTGCGCACATGTGTCTTCCGCTGTCTCTGGATATCGTCTGCACGTGCAGGAACATTTGAACGTGCAGGAACCTTTGGTAGCACGCCTTGCAGCTGCGAGGTGCGGCAGCGTCTTCCTGGCGTCATTCTTCCAGCACGTCCGCAAAACCCTTAGTATTTATTGCGGTCGTCCGCCTGTGAGTTTCGCCAGAGCGTGTCTTCTGACAAATAAACTGTCTTTCGGGACGCGGGACGCGTCAGTATTAAATAAAATAGTTAAAAGTAAGAGTTGTTCGGCGCTTTGTTTACCTCAATCGTTGTGATTTTTGGTTACGTCATTCCTGCCGTCACCTTATTGGCTTGTAGATATTGTTACGTCACGGCGACGCGTCACATGTGATTTAACGGACAATTTTTGAAACAACTTGGTAGCCATTGTGTTTTTGCCAGCGTGGGTCGTGACGTTCCAATCCGGTGGATTTAAAACTGAGAAAGCAAGAAAAGCAAAAAATACTTTAACTTGTTTACATTGATAACAATTTTTGTATTAATAACTTAAATACAAATGTGAAGCAACTTATTTTTAATATAAGGACTTGTGCATTTTGAAGCACTTGATGAATTTTGCTGATGTCAAAATCACTAGGATTTCATACTGATTTCAAGAGAAGCACTTTGTTGTTGTCGGCAACTTTAACATGAATGTGCCTGCAGACATCTAAACTATATCTAGTAGAACACGGAATGAAAGTAGAATTAACCTCATTTTGGTCCAAGATGAGCACATGGCCGAGCATGTTAGTTACATTTTTGCACATGGAATCACTAAGTTCACTCTCGCAGTTTTCAGAGAGCAGTAGTTCTTCATCACTTCTGTGTTTTTTTTGATAAAATTAAGAAGAGTAGTTTGAATCCCGCTATGTTTTTTTGTAGGTTTGTGTTACTGTACAGTACTATATATATATAATGTAACAGTTGCAGAGAAAAAACATAACACTCTATATAAATATTTTATTCCACCCACACTGATCAATAGAATAACATACAATTTGTACGCAATGTGAGTGCATAGCAAGTTAAGCACAAAATCCATGGAGGTAGGAATAAACTGAAACAAAACATAGCAAGAAACTAAAATTTAAAAAAAAAAAAACAAAAAAAAAAAGGCATGTAAGCCAAGACTAACATATGGTTATTTTAAATCACAACGCATGTGCTGCCATCTCTGTGCATTCAACAAAAATATTTTCAAAATAAATAGATTATCTCATCTGTAATTGTTACTTACATATGTCAATAATAAATTTCTTAGTTTAATTTCATTTTTGTATTTCAAAATATTTTATATTTTACTTTAATGATGGGCACAAATCTTATGTCTGAATGCATGTTGGAGCAATGTGCTCAGTGTTTTCACCAGTGGCAGTTTTAACTTCATGTTTATCCAAGTCAATATTTTGGAGAAAGGCGGCGGTGGTTAAACCCCCTGAAATCACCTCCCCCCCACCTTTTTTTTCTCTTTGCCAATGAGCAATGTGTGGTTTCTCTTGTTTGGCAGTTCATTTCTGGTAATTGCCAAGATACTGTGCAGAGCAGCCATCTTCAGTTTTAACATCACCATGTTCGGAGGAGCGAGAGATAATGTGCAAAAGAGTGTTTGAGAGTGAGAGCATACCCATTATGGTAGCAAGAAAACCCTTGCATACTCTTGTAGATTATCTGTTATTTGCTATTCGCCTCCCGCCTAGGTGAACCGGGTTCGATTCCCGGCAGGGTCGCTCCCGGATTTTCGAATGTGGGAATCATGCAGAACGATGCTGCTAGTTAGCAGGTTTTCTCAGGGACCCCTGTTTGCCCTGACACTTAATTTCGGCACTGCTCCATACTCACCTTGTTTCACCCTCATCGGCTCTCAAGACCTCAATGTAAAGAGCCATCCAAATCTCTTCACTCCCTCAAACATTCTGTGCTCATAATTTAAAACTCAGAGTTGTGTGAGCTTGCCCATTTGGTAGAGATTCTCTCCCAGTAATATTATACAGAACATAATCTAAATGGTATTTGGAGTGTAGTGTCGGATCATTGTCAGGGTATAATTCCTACAATTTTGATGGCTCTCGTTAGAACTAGATGGGGATAGGTAATTGCCGTTAATTATCCAAGAGCAGTATTGTTGAACAGGGTGATCAGTTACCTAATATAGGGATAAAGCTCTGGTCTGTATGTATAGTAGCCTACTTTACTTATAGAAGAAATAGTATTGTGAAAGGAGTCATTTACTTGTAATTGGGGAGGACCATCTTAGGAGGTAACAAGTAGACTGGCATCAGCCTTTCCTATGCGTTACTCCTGTAACCCAGTTTTTGGAGAAAGCAACCCACCTGATTTTTGCTTTGCTGTGATTTGACTTTGTCAGCCAACACAGAGCAACCTTCGCGTCTAGTGATCAAAGCACTTAGCCTGCTAAAGTTGTGGGTTGATCTAGAAGTGATAGCAAAGCAGAAAAATGGGAAGCAGGATATCAGTGAGGGCTGATTTGCGGACAGTGGACTCATCTTTGCTTTGGATGAAGCTGTCGAATAACACATAGTGAACTGACATAGCTTCGGAATCACTTCACTACTACTTGATGAGTTGCCATGAGCAATAACTGAGCAGCACAGAGATTAATTTTAAAATCGCCGAGTGGTTGTTGATGGGCGTTGGACTCATTATAACTTTATTCACAGTAACCAACACGACTTGCTACAACTCGTTCAAAGGTAACTCTGATAAGCATGATAAATGCCAGGGACTAGACCCCAGACCAGATGTCTAGTACTGCAGGGCAATATATTTGGTATGTTACCGACTTCTTGAAATAACACATGCCAACTGGTGCAGTCTTTGATGCTCTGCCAGGCCTTTTGGTTGCATTGTCTCACTCTCTCGATCCTTCCTGCTGAGGAATAGTTGGTTACAGGATAGGTTGAGCTTGGGGTCCGAATAAGTGCGTCAGATCACGGAAGGCCTGGGTGAAGTTCCCCAGTTGGCAATGTCACAATCTGTGAAAAGAGGTTCCCAGGTGATCTAGCTGAGGTGTTGTCACATGCACTCTGCCTTAGGATGTCTGGCATACCACCAACCCCGATTATGTCTCCCAGGCATCCAGGATAAGTAGGGGAGAGTGAAAAACCTCTCTATGTGAGCAGTGTTTACCCGACAGAGGGAAACACCATGGGCCACCACCACTCTGGAGAATATGACTTATCTAGATGAACAATAGAATAGAGGTAGGATATATTCCTTGCCCTCATAATCTGATGCGAACTTGTGCTGGCCACTCACTTGAGGCAGGGCTACACAATGCTTCATGTTCAGAGATTCCCAGACTAATGGGCCACGTCTACCTGACAGAGGGAAACACTAAAGGCCAGTACCCATTTTAAAAAGCGATGTTGCCCATTTTTGTCAAGAAATTCTGAGGATTCCGTCTGAAATTCACCATTTGTGAAAATGCTCCAGTTTTAGCACTGGCCGCTTCAACACAGTTGATCCGCCAATCACTGAAGCGATGGTTCCCAGATGAGTGAGCCATGTATACCGATCGGAGGGGAACACCACAAGCCGACACTCATCTACAAGGGTAATGCTAGGATACCCGTAGCCACTATATATTTAGTTAGGTTGGGACCTTTGAACTTCCTTTTCCCTATTCTAAAAGAATGAAGTTGAGCTGTAGTCTAACATCACTTTGTCACCTGCACACCACACCAGCCAACTCCCTAATATAATACAGTCGAAAGGTTTACAAACTCCAATAAACCCACATGTGATTTGTACACCTATAGACTATTCACGGTAAAGTGAACTACTTTTGAAAGCCCTCTCATTTGGAATAATAGTCAAATATATTTAATTTTTGCGTCAGATGTTAAATTCCAACTGCGGTGGAATATACACAATGTATTTATTACCTACATGTCAATATATATTAAAAAAGGGGATTAAAGGTTAATAAATGGCTGAAAGAAAAAAGGAACAAGGGCCTCAAAAGTGCTCACTTTACCATGAACAGGTAGCAGACAAACTTAAAATATTAAGTAAACTATCTAGCCTATGAGAGCGCAAAAATCACAATTGTAATTTGACACATTTGCTTTCCAGACAGTATAAACAAAATACAGACAATACACCATTAATTTCCACACAAATGTGCAGAGGCTGTTACTTAATTTTTGCTTTGGAAGTAATATTAATTATTGTGTATAAAATTGGTTTCATTGAGTTTACTCTTTCTGGTTAAATAACTTTTGTGGGTGTTGCACTTAAGTTAGGTGAATATGGTTTATTATGTTTATATGTAAATGCTTTTAGTAACTTTCCTGAAAACTCAAAACATTTATGGAAGCTTGAATATATGCACAGTATTGGGCAATAGAAAATGTTATCAACCAAAATATTTGATCTTTGTCAAACTATACATCAGTAAGAGCAAGTTGTTCAAGCCCCATTACATGTTCATTTGACTCAAAATTTGAGCACTAAGTAAATATCTACGATTTTTGAAGAATACTGTAGTCACAAGACTAAACTATCTTTAGCATTTTTGCTTAGACTGTGTGATGTAATACCCAAACATATTTTGTAGGGGTTTTATTCCCATGGTAATAACTATTTAATGTTGATAAAAAATATAGTCAGAACAACCTTTATCAGAGTTCCTTAAATACGCATTTGAAAGTTTGTTCTTTTCGTTCAAAGAGATATCAGCTGTTGTTAGTTTCCAAAAAACAAACTATTATGTTAAGTTACAGATATTGGTTTCTTTCGAACTGTAGAGTATTCTTTAGCTGCATTATTAAAAGTTACTTATATAAATTATTACCTGTTTTCTATATTTTACAAATGTGCTAAGTGTTGAAGCATATGTGAATGTAATTTTGTTAACTAAATTGTTCTGTGAATTTCTTGTGTTTTAGGGTGGCTACCCAGCAAAGCTTAAAAAAGTTCTTATTGTCACTGCCCCACTCTGGTTCAAAGCTCCTTTTAAAATTTTACGTTTATTTGTGAGAGAGAAGCTACGTGACAGAGTCTTCACAGTCAGCATACCCCAGGTAAAAAGTCTGAATTTAAATTTTTCCCTGTAGCTTTTTTTTTGTTAGATAGAATATTAATTTTAGGGTAATAATATTGGAGATTCAATATATATTTGTAAAGTATTAGCTATAAACTTATAATTTTGTAAATCACAGGCACTATAAATGTCTTATTATTGCAGTTTGAATTGCTATAAATTTACTAGTGGCATTATTTATGCTCGTACAAAAATAACATAACATTTTTAAAATGTTTTGAATTTTTATTAACTATGAGAGAGTTCAGTGTAGAATGTACATTGTTTTCTGCACAGCTAAGTGTTCATATCCCTCGAAGCTCCCTTCCATCTCACCTGGGTGGCACACTGGATGTTGATCACGCGGCATGGTTGCTTCATTGTGTCAAGTCAATGACAAATCGCTACGGGGACCTGTGCGATGTCACGAGTTCATCTCAGCAACTTCCTGCCACCATTTTAGATCAGAAGTCTGCTCTTACAAATGGAGGCTCTGTGCATTCTGATGAAAAAACTTGTGATAAGGTATAGACATGTGCATTCTTTTCTCATTTGATATCTTTTAATATCGGCAATTATGTTTAGGTAAATTTTGAGTTTTTTTACAACATTGTATAAAAACAGTGTTGAAAATGTAACTGAAAAAAAAATTTATATCAAATTGTATTTGTAAGAAAAGTTTTTTAGGCTTTTTTTGCATTGCTAATGCTTGCTGATTTTTGCATAATTTTTAAATAATGGTTTTTGTGCATATGTAGTGAAGTTGTCTGTGTATTGATAGCAGATTTACGTAGTTTATAAGATCTAAAGAAAATTTTATTTGGGTATTAAATACACTGTACTTCACAATCTTCTGAGAGTTACTAGATAATTGAGTAACAAGAGTTATAAAATTAATCATACTATACATGGTAGGTAGAACTATTAATAATACATTATATTACACAACTAAATGCAGTTACAGTGGAAATCACCACAATAAACTATTATCTTTTCCATACTGAGGGATGTAGGAATTTATTTACATGTATAGTTATATATAGAAATTAATCTCTTTCTCACCTGTACAATGTCCTATGGTTATATAGCAGATTCCGTTGTTTACATAGACACACACAGAGTGATAACCATAATACACTTGACAGTCAGTTCTATGCCACAAATACTCCCACTGTCCACCAGTGGTGATATGATTGTATAGTCCATCACTGCAATCTCTCCCACCACTTGTTCGTTGGTAAAAAGGTTTCTCCCTGATCCATTTCCTTGTTCACCAAGTTTATGTAATTGGCTTGAAGTCTGTTAATCCTCTCCAAATTATTTTTAGTATGCTAACATTCTACAACATTTCTATGGGATGTTTATGGACTAAATCAATATTTCTGTAGTAATTATCAATGGCACTACCCGAGTTCAGAAACGGGTCACATAACTGAAGCACTAAACATTAGCATGAAGTGACCTATATCCTAATGTTTTATGGAGTCAATTTTTAGGTTCCTTGTCAACTTTTTATCAAAGCATGTTTTGAATATTTTGATTCCACTCTTGTGGGTTTTCATATGGTAATAATGTTTCATTATCAATCGTCCCTTGAATGGCACAGTTGTCTCGTACACTGTTTCTCCTGGAGTATCTAAATTTTAATACAAGGTAGTCCACAACATTCTGAAGATTGTATTATCTATTATCGTATTTACTCATGTATGGGTCGCACATTTTATGCCAATTTTGAAAGTAAAAAGAAAATAGGTTGTAACTCTTTTGTGAGTTTTTCACTTTGTGTAAAAATTAAAGTTAAAAACCGCTAACTTTTTATTCTAAGCCCTTTTAAGTACCTGGGAAAAGTATCTTATTTTGAAGAAGTCATGAATTGCAATTTGGACCGATTTTGACTCACCCCAACCAATATATACAAAAATTGTAATTGTACTTAAGTAATTTTTGAATGACTCTCCCGGAAAAATAACACATTATTTAGTACACCGCCAATTTTACGAAGTTCCACAGTTCCTAAGAATGACTTCATAAAATTGCTACCCTCCTGCAACTTTTGACCTCTAAAAATTCCAAAATTTGTGTTTAGTGTTTTTTTTTCCCCCATGAAGTATGTGTTTAATTGTCTTGGTTATAAAATTGTCATGATTTATAAATGAAATATAAATTTAATTCACAGTGTCTCCCAAATAAGATTATAACCCAGAAGTGTCTAATTTACCTCCTCTTGTCACCAAAAATGTGTATAAACAAAGAGCGGTACATAAGTTTTACTGAGTGCAAAGTGCATTTCAGTGGCTTCTTGCAGGATGATCAGATGACGTGTTATTAATTTTTATTGATTCATTTCATTGACACAAATCTTTTGAATAAACTGATATTATGGAAGGGTATAGATGCCCCTTCATTGCAAAATAATGCACAAGCACCATGCCTGAGTAGGACATGGTAAGAGCAAATGGAATAAGAAAAACAATGGAAAAATCGGAGGATGTGCTTTTGAACTATTAATTATTGAAAGTCAAAAAGAAACAAATATTTATATTGTTTATTTGCAGTCATGTCAAAAATCACACATCATTTAATCACTTTGAATGGCTGTCTGCTTTCAAACAAGATGTCCATTGCTTTGTGTTGTTCATCTGGCTTGGAGGGATAAGCTTTGGCTGTCTTCAGGTAATACTTTAGCATGACAGGCGTGGCCTTGTTTCCACTCCTTACATGGTGGGTGAAGAAGGGGATGGTTGCTGAGCAACAAGCGTGGTGTCCTCACATCCTCCCTCTGGTGACCGACCAGGTGGGAGTGAATGGAGCCTGTGGAGGAGTAATCGCTGTGTCTTCGCTGCTCCATTCACCATGTCTTCTCCCGCTCACAACTCGTGCACATTGCATTGTGAAAATGCTCACTGTAAGCTATCAAAGCCACAATCTTTGACCGCTCTTCCAGTTTTTGACCACTCTTCGCCAAGTTTTTACAGTTTTTTAGTTGTGACATGTCAGTTAAGAGAGACAACATTAAAATATGTATATTTCAACACTAGTACAAGTATATTAATATTGAAACGACAAGGCACACGGCCTTGTAATTTAGTGGTGTATTCATTATGTCCATACAACTAGAGATGATGATGGCTAGAGATTTATAATTTTAAATATCCATAAACCTGTTTGTAGCAATATGCCAACAAACACAGTGCAGTGAAATCACGCTATAATGCCATATGATGGTAAGTTAAATTATCAATATGACCAAATTCATTATGAAGTACTTCATGCAGTGTAAATCACATACTTCCTTTATGGATGTCCTGTGTTGTCGTGCACATGTGAATAGTGCCAAATTTTGAAGATGATTAAAATTGAAATATTAACTGTCAGTTGAGAACAATATTTTTGGGTATCTCTTGTCTTTAAATGCACACAACAAATACTAAAACTGAACGTAACAGTTATCTAAATTGCTTGAATAATAATACAGCTTTGAAATGTGAACTGCGTTCTTATTAATTACAGGCATGTTTTATTTTTTAACAAAGGTGTTTATTTACCATGTGAAATGTAAACAAAGACAAAGGCTGAAGACTGTACAGTATGTGCAGATTTTGCTTTAATTTTTTCCACATTTCCATCATTATAGCATCATTTAACGTATTGAGGGCTGGTTTCACAGTGTAATTTTAAAGTATTGTTTAGCTGACCATATAATAAATTTAAACAGAAGTTTTAATCATTGGTTAGTCCCGTACCGTTTCTCAAGATATTTCCTCGTAAAGAAAATTTTGGTTAGCTAAGTAATGGTTAAGATAAATCTGATAACCATGCTGTGACGTTTTCATTCATGATTGGGTGTTGATAGGTCATCTGCTTTTTATGTTGTTCTGGTTGAAAAGTTTGAAAGGAAACACCAACAGTAAACGGTTTTGATTAGGAAACTTTGCTGCTTCAGACAATGTTTTATTAATTTTGTATGTTCAAAGGTATTTGTGTGTTACTGGAAACAAGACAGATGCACCAATGCAAATTCATATAGACTTTTTTTGAGTGATTTATGTGACAGGTGATTTTAACACAAATAAGTTTTTAGGACCATTGTCTTGGTGATTACATATTCGGTGTAATTGAAATGTAGAGGTTTTTCGATACATATTTCATGACATGCCTGGCGCCAGGGCAGTACAAACAATTAATTACTTGTTATTAAACAAAGTGGCGACTGATCACTTTCTATGTGTATTTCAATTACTGAAATATTACGCATATACTTTAATCATATTAATATTAACACATCAGGTAAGCCCGATAGAGGATTCTCGACTTTACAAATACGACAGTGCATGCCTACCCGAATGCAGGAACACTACCAATACTTTGAAAATAACATTAGCCTCGTAATGGTTTGATACTACTTGGGTTTTAAATATATTGCACTATATTAATGTATGATTATTATAAAAATACTCTACAATAGATATTAATTCTGGTAAATGAATATGATCATTAATATAAAAGTTATGTTGCTCGCCAAGACACTTCCTTGCTTCTGTACTTTTCCAACGACTCCGAAAACTTTGAGCAAGTTTCCCACAGTCGTGACTACATGATTTGATGTATTTATAACAAACCAAAAATGACTAACATTTTAACAATATGTCGAAACAAACAAATTTTTCATCTTAGAGGCCAGAATACTTATTTAATTAATATTGTCATCCATTTGCTAGCCGGATCACGCCCCGAAGTGCAGTGGCTAGACACTTTAAAGAAATTAACACACAACGACAAAAAATACCTCATACTACCTCAATACCAAACAGAATTGCATGAAATTTTAATGTGTGTTGTCAAATTTCATTTTCAAAATATCCGAGTTCCTCCCAGATGGCTAACAGCCTCTGATATTAAAATGCACATGTAATGGCTATTGTGTTATGGTCTTAAAAAGGGCATACTGCACTACAAAATTATTACTTAAACGACAACGTCCAAATGAAATTAAACCAAACTTTAGTATATGCTCACAAATACTTATAGTCGTGTTATAATAATGGCTCCCTCAAATCCATCACCTTTTTCATAATGAAATTACTGGCTAAAACATGCAAATTTACAAGTGTGCAAATCTTCACAAAAACATTTATTATAAATTAAAAGTGGCAAACTAACTATTCCCACTACCTAAAAAAAATCCAAAACATCCCAATTCACTACTGAATAACTATGCCTGCTTTTCTTAGTTAAGACATTGTTTGAACCCTTGCTACAAGTCATATTTAATTACATTTTTACAATATCAGCTTATTTCATCGCCAAAGAAGTGTTTCTAGCCTATTTTTATCCACTTCCACTAATAATTAGATACCATATATTGCCTATAAGTCCAGAAAATTACATTCTTTCATATTTCATATTTATTTGAAAATGAATTACTTATCTCTAATTGCAGCCTAATAATCACAGTCGATAGATGTTATCAATACTTTTGTCATCCATCCTCAAATAACCTATTGGAAATTTTCTGCTGACATTTGACACAATTTTAATATACAAACATAACTTTACATCAGCTGAGAAAGACCAACATATTTTGTTGTAAGTGTTCTGATTGTCTAGTAATTGGAACCTAATCTTGTGTTTAAGATGACCACTGGCAGCAGGCTAATTAAATGTTGGTTTTTCTTAACCATATACTGAAAAACAGAAAATGTCTCTAATTGACACTTAAATTTTAATCAGACCTTAATCAGAACAAAACCAGACATTGTGAAACCAGCCCTAAGCGCAATATTGCTAATTTTTTATTTATTTTCACTTGGCAAAATCTGAAAACTCTTAACCATTTGCTGTAATAATTATTATAGTTAGAGCACTGTTGTATTTCCATTGCGTATCTGGTACTGGTATTTCCGTCTCCTTTGGCGGCTTCCTATCAATATTTTTCTCCTCCCTCTTGTCAAGAATGAAACTCCACCTAGGAACAGGACAGTAAGTAACCAATTATTATGGCAGAGGAAAAAGTAGTAGTGGAGGACATGGAAGGACATTAAAAAACAGGAGGAAATGGAAGCGACATACTCAAATAATAACACTCAAAACATATATGGTCACAATATTTGAACAAATACATTAAAATCTGTAAAGTTTACCTTATTAACACATCTAGTAAATATTCATACTGGCTTGTAAGTTGAGGCCACGTCTGTTTTACAGATTTTCCAAATATTTCAGCATGTTTTGTTGCAGTCATCTTCAAGGAAAGACATTGCCGAACAAAAATTAAAGTGTAGAAGAAGACTCCAGTCTTTTCTTTAACTGAATGGTAGAAAATATCAAAAAAGAATAATGTACTTTGGGTAAAGGGTGTTTGGTGCTGAGAGTTATTGCCTTGCTTAGCACTTCCTCCACACTTCCTCTCCAACTTTGTGATCTGTGGGAGTACTTGACTGTTGGAGAGGAGGGAGATGGAGCAAGGAATATGGAGTGAGTGAGAAGGGCAGGAAACAAGGAATAGTGGTGATGTGTGGTGCTGTATTGTTTACACACAGAGACCCAGTAAAACTATGCAAATGTAATTTTAGTTACTTATTTTGTATTCTTGTATTAAGAGATTTCCCACTGAAATTAGCATAGAAATTATTTAAGTTGAATATATGGTGCGACGCAAATGCAAGTGAAATTCTTACAATGAAAAATTTAAATTTTTATGCCAGAAAATAAATGTGCTACCCATAAGTGAAGGCAACCCTTTTGCAGATAAATACAGTATTTTCTGGCTGAAATGCCACATTCTCTAAAAAGTAGTCCGAATCTTTTTTTAGGATATTCAAATCTTTTTTGGTATATTTTTGAAGGAATGGCATTCATTTTGAAAACAAAAAAAAAGGATTATTGTCTCATTGATCACTGTTTAACTCAGTGCCTATGAATGCATTTATTAGTAGAAACTGCACCATTTATTGCTTTTTCATTCATTGGTGTCCACATTTCTGTCTGCTGCTTACAGGTGTGTCAGTGTTGTTGAGATTTTGATTTGCATAAATGTTCATTTGCTCAGCAAAAATATCCAGGAAGTCATTCCCATCAAATTATTTATAACAGTCAAACATCGAAGGAACGGTTATTTGTGCCACCTTTTCTGGATTCAACCCCAATTCCCTGTGGGAAAAAAATTATTAAATTATTGTTTAATCCCAACTGGATAATGCAAAGTATCATTGTATGTATCAGTCCCAGACACCACAATGTTCTGATGAATGTTTGTTACATTTTCTTGGCATTTCTCATGCAAGTTAGTCAGCTCAGTATCACACAACATATACAGAGGTGACAATAGTCATGGGATAGCAATATGCAAATATACAGATGCCAGTAGTATCACGTACAAAATGTATAAATGGGCAGTGCATTGGTTGGACTTTCATTTGTAGTCAAGTGATTCATGTGAAAAGGTTTCTGACGTGATTATGGCCGCACCACGGGAATTAACAGACTTTGAACGTGGAATGGTAGTTGGAGCTAGACGCATGGGACATTCTATTTCGGAAATGGTTAGGGAATTCAACATTCCAAGATCCACAGTGTCAAGAGAGTGCCGAGAATACCTAATTTCGGGCATAACCTCCCACCATGGACAACGCAGTGGCCGACCACCTGCACTTAATGACCGAGACCAATGACGTGTGCGCAGAATGGTCAGTGTAAACAGACAAGCAACACAGCGTGAAATAACCGCAGGAATCAATGTGGGACGTAAGACGGACGTGTCCGTTAGGACAGTGCGGCGAACTTTGGCTGTACTGGGCTATGCCAGCAGAAGACTGACCGAGTGCCTTTACTATCAGCACGACATCGCCTGCAGTGCCTCTCCTGGTCTCGTGACCATATCGGTTAGACCCTAGACGACTGGAAAACCGTGGCTTAGTCAGGTGAGTCCCGATTTCAGTTGGTAAGAGCTGATGGTAGGGTTCGAGTGTGGCGCAGACCCCATGAATCCATGGACCCAAGTTGTCAACAAGGAACTGTGCAAGCTGGTGGTGGCTCCATAATGCTGTGGTCTGTTTTTACATGGAATGGACGGGGTCCTCTGGTCCAACTGAACCAATCATTGACTGGAAAGGGTTATGTTCAGCTACTTGGAAACCACTCACAGCCATTCATGGACTTCACGTACCCAAACAACGATAGAATTTTTATGGATGACAATGCGCCATGTCACCGGGCCACAACTGTTCGTGATTGGTTTGAAGAACATTCTAAACAATTCCAACGAATGATTTGGCCTCCAAGATCGTCCGACGTGAATTCCATCGAACATTTATGGGACATAATCGAGAAGTCAGTTCGTGCACAAACTCCTGCACCAGCAACACTTTCGCAATTATGGATGTTTATAGAGGCAGCATGGCTCAATATTTCTGCCGGGGACTTCCAACGACTGGTTAAGTCCATGCCACGTCGAGTTGCTGCACTTCGCCGGGTAAAAGGAGGTCCGACACAATATTAGGAGGCATCCCATGACTTTTGTTGCCTCAGTGTAGATAGTTTGGAAGTAGCTATTATACACGAGACAGACGTAGTTGCAGTAATGTTGCGTGGTGTATGCAACTGTTTTGAAACAGGTGTAATACACTGGGTCAATATGTTTACAACGTCATACTGTTCTGAGGTAGGTATCACAGAGCAGTAGAATAATCAGGAATATGAAGTGTCTGGTTCCCTTCACATTTTTACCTGATGATGCTGAGCCATCACAAACAGAGTACTGACATTTTAAACTTGATAATTCAAAATTTGGGTCCCTGTCTGAATTGTGTATGTGGTCATGGTAGAATATGAATCTGTAAAAAAAAGTGATGGCATACTGTATTCATATCAAGAACATCCATAATAAATAGGGACAAGGTTTTGTGTTTTTATTTTTAAGCAAATTTATTTTTAAAAATACTAGGTTTCAGTGTTATTCGTTTTCTTATTAAAGGTTGTAAATCTAAACTTTATTGTTAAAATGGTGCATTATTGGATCCAATATTGTTCAGTAATATTCCTATGCAGTAATATGCCTGAGATTGCCAAAGATCTCTTAATAAAAACTTCTGAACACCACTCTGGCAAAGAAGATAACACTTAGAGCCAGCCAAGATTTTCTAAAGGAAAGGATAGCCTCTTACTACACTCAAAAATCAAATTTAAAAAATGGGATATCAGCTTTGCAACTCCCATTTTGAGTTGGTCCTCAGTTCCAATCAAAGACTTTGACAGCATGTACCATTCAGTTTCCAACCTGGTACAGAAATATGCCACTAAACACAAGGAAAAACATAAAGTCAAATTATCCTGCTTGATAAAACACAGTTCACTTAAGGACCAACTAAAATCTCTGAACCTGCAATACAGCCATGAACTTATCTAGCAAAACCTGTTGAACAGCAAAGCTTCAGTTCTGAAAAAAAGGCCTCAACTTCTGCTTCAATTCACCCAACATCTCAAAACTTGAAATGGTCACCTCAGTAGAATGTGTAATCTACAAGTTGTTACTGATAGAACAAGAAAAGGTTTGATGGCAAGTTATAGCAGTTATTACATCAGCCAAATCCATCAAACTAAATTTGAAACCTGAAGAATGCCAAACTATGAAAGGTCTGAAGGAAGACCACAGTATTAAGATGTTCCCTGTAGATAGGAGTAATGTTACAGTCACCATGGACATGGATACAAAGGATTATGAAAATAAAATACTATAACTAATTGGTACTAACAAATATATAGTTATTGATAAAGACCCCACCTCCAGCATAGAATGTAAAGTGTATCAAACACTCAAGAAACACAACATAAAACTTTCCAAAGAAGTCAGTTATGCCTAACACCACATAGCAGTAAACTGCCTTTGTTCAGGTCATGTGGCTCACCATGCAAAAAATAGTCAAATTTCATGACTCCCTTGGTGGGCCTCACACCTACGCGTGCAAATACTCACCTCACTTCGAAAACCTACTGCAACAAATGAAAGTAGTCCCCAGCAACATATTGGTGAGTTTTGATGTTCAAAGTCTGTTCATGCAATGTATCAAATTATTACTCTGTGGTGTTTGGATGTACACAAATTTATTGGATACTTTGAGCCATTTGCTTGTTTCTTACGACTACATAACCAGAACAGGATGCGTCCATAGAATACATATACATCTGGTACAATTGATAGTGTGCCAACCCGATACGCTCTAGTACCTTCCTTTCAAGCTGGAGGACCATCCTCAGAAAAATAAACACACACCACGTTCTGATTTTATACTAATGCCACCTTACCGTATTCCATACTCTCAAAATAACATTCTAAACAGAAATGCACATCTTTATAGATTAAGCCTAATCTGAGGTTTTATGGTTGTCTGAAAGGGCGATCTGACTGGCTGCTGCTCCACAATCCCTTCCCCGCCTGTATCAGGTGTGTGACACCTACCAGATTCCTTCCTTGTTTTAATGCTGTTGTTGTAATGCCTCTTCCATACTAGCCCCATATTGTGTAATTTAATAAATAGAACTCTGTTGCTTGTGACTTGCTGTACTCTCCCTCTTTTCCACTCTTTACGTGAGGACCTGTAGTCACGCACCCATAACTCCTTGTCTATCACAAACTGCATTCATCTTTTCCCTTCTGCCACGATAGGCTGCTCGGACCTACTAACATCCTGGGGCCTAATCAGGTTGAGCCTAGTTCTTATAACCTTACCAGACATAAGTTGAACCGGACTAATCTTAGTTGTGAAGTGAGGTTCACACCTGTCAGGCATTAGACGACTATTAACCAGAGTGCCCAATGAAGTGCGTGTATTAACTCCATCCTGCAGTACTTTAGACAATCCCGCCTTAAATGTTTTGACCACATTTTCTGCAGCCCCATTACTTGTAGATTGGTAGGGACGAGACATCAAGTGCTCAATACCATTGAACTTGCAAAATTCTCAAATTCCTCCAAAATAAAATTGCTGCCATTATCCGAAACAATAATTCTGGGCAACCCGTACCTGGCAAAGGTCTCCCTATGCTTGCCAATACACGCGTCTATAGTTAAGGAGAACTCATCGGAAATACCTCCACCCACTTTGAAAATTAATGTGTGATAATCAAAAAATGTGTACCCTTTACCAGACCTTAATAATCTCTCAAAAACTTCTTTTCTCTGCGGCATCTTAACCTCACCTACTTTGGGGATCTACCCTTGCTGACATACACACCTCGCAGGATCTTGTGAACTCTTCCAAATTGAAGTTCAAGTTAGGCAAAGTTAAAAAATTAAGTTAGGTAAAGTTAAAAAATTTATGTAGGTCTTATTTGTGGTGACAAATAAGACCTACATAAATTTTTTAGCTTTACCATCCCTAGGTGTGTAGAATATACCTCTTCAAGCATTCTTGTGTGACAACTTTTGTGAATGATTATTCTATAGCCCCACATGAGTATCCCTTGTTCGAACTACAGTTCCTCCTCCTTGCAGAAATAAGGTCTTAACTCATCTGATACTGTACGAGGCCACCCATTTTGTACGTACGCCACTACCGTGTTTAAGATTGCCTCCTGATCAGTCTCACCCCTCAGGATTTTTGCATTAATTGCAATGGCTGGCTCGACAATCCACTATCCACCGCTCAACCTGGTTAACCTTAACTTCATTCCCAGTGGCAAACTTGACAGGCCATCTGCTAAATTGCATTTCCCTTTCACATGCTTGACAGTGTAATCAAACCCTGACAAGAATAAAGTCCATCTTTGAAGTCTTCCTGCGGCCAATGCTGGGATTCCCTTATTTTCCCCAAAGATTGCTAACAATGGTTTGTGATCAGATTAAAAAATATAATGCCTCCCCAAAAAATATTGAGAACATTTCTTGACTCCACAATACAAGGCTAACGCTTCCTTTTGGACCACTGGGTAATTGCTTTCAGCCTTAGACAAAATCCTATAATCAAAGCAAATTGGTTTTTCCACACCATCAGGAAAAATATGTGACAAAACAGCTATGATCCCCTTCGTAGATGTGTCACAGGTCAACTTAATTGGCCAATCTGCCTCAAAATGGACCAACACAACAGCAGCCTTAGCCATTACAAAGGAATCCTCACACTTATCTAACCATTCAAACCTGCCCCCTTTTTTTAACAAATCATACAATGCACACAGGATTGTTGACAAGTTGGGTATAAACTTCTGGTAATAATTCACTGGGTCCAAAAATGCTCTTACTGTATCTACATCCACAGGGCGGGGTACGCTTCACTAAAAGCCCTGAATTTGTCGGTGTTCTTTCGAATGGCGTCTTTGTCAATTATATGACCCCAATATTGCACCTCCGCTGCAAAGAACTTAAAGTTTTCCAAATGCTCCGACTCTGTACCACCCGTGACGACAATGTCATCAAGAAAAGAAACAATACCCTTACAACCCAACAATGCCTCAAGGACTGAAATATGGCACAAGCAGGTTTCACCCCAAAAGACAATCTATTCACAATATAAATGCCCTTGTGCATGCTCTGAGCTAACAGCTTACCAGTCTCCTCAGTGACACACAATTGGTTGTAGACATTCCTGAAAAGCAAATGGAACCGTTCTCAGCTTGAAAAAAATTGGCCTTGCATCAGCTGTCAATTTTAATTCTATCTTACTATACTTGTAAGTGCTCTGTTTACCATCAAATAATTCACTAAATTCCCTCAACAGCTCCGTGTCCAGCCCCTTAGGAGTAACACTAGCCTTGTTGACACTAGACCAACCAATTTCAGAGCTGCGAACAAACCCCTACCTCAGTTTCTACCAACAGTTTCCATAACAACCAATCTACCCTGACTGGTGTTAGTTACATTCCAGTCCACACCAATTTCACCCACTGGGTCCAAAATTTAGCTGCCGTACAATTTTAGTTTAGATGTGGTCGGCCTCAGTTTGCAATGACTAAAAACATCTTTATACTTTGACAATGGTACTAATGAAATGGCCACTCCTGTATCAAGTTCCATCTCTATCGCTTTTGAATTTACCACAACTGGAACGAAAATGGGATCTGCTGGCCATACAGCGTTATGGCCTTACTAGCGAACCGGCCTGGCTTCGCCCGGGTACAATTGAGTTTTACAGTGATACACTAATAAATAAATTGGGAAAAGTCAATTCATTTATGTGAAAACAGAATTATAAAATTATAGTATGTAGGCCTAGGTTTTTAACTAATTACGGCAACCCAAAAGGAATAAAATATTTTTTACCTGATAGCCAAGAAATAAGTTATTGTTTTTGAAGTGTATCTGTGCAACTATCGCGTAGTTACCACATTTCCGCTTTCCAGCGTCGATGTATGAAAATCAAAACGTGAGTTTCATCAAGTTGTAGCTTTAGAAATAAGTTTACCTAGGCACTACTTTTTGTGCTTGGCTGAGGGATCTTAATTGATCACCAAAGTTAAGCAATGTTCTCAGCTGTACACATTAGGATGGGTGACAGTTTAGTGGCATAACATCTGAGCAGTTCCGGGCTTCGGAGGGCACGTTAAATATTGGGTCCCTGTTGTTATTGATTGATAGCAGTCGTTAAGCCATTTCAGAGGTCCTTGGACGGCCGTATAATCTCTGACACCAGAGGAAAAAAATATTTCGGTCACGTTCCCAGCCGTTGCAGAAAGACGTTTTGTTGTTATTCCACAGGAACCGTACAATTTTCCGGGATAAAAGTATCCTATGTCCTATTCCAGGACCTAAAGTACCTACATACCAAATTTCATCAAAATCCGTTCAGCCGTTATGGAGCTGAGTTCGGTCACGTTCCCAGCAGTTGCGGAGTTATGTTTTGTTGTTATTCCACAGGACCTGTACAATTTATCGTGATAAAAAGTATAGTATGTCCTATTCCAGGACCTAAAGTACCTACATACCAAAGTTCATCAATATCTGTTCAGCCATTATGGAGCTGAGTGGTAACACACACACACGCACACACATGCACACACACACACACACACACAGAGAGAGAGAGACTTTCGCATTTATAATATTAGTGGGATATTTCCTTAACCTCAACATTTACCTTTTTACTTCTACATACCTTGGCACTATGGCTTACACCTTGACACCTATTACACTGGAACTTCTTATACTTGTAGGTTTTAAAATTATGGTTAGGCTCGGTACAGGCGAAACAGCACTACTCCGCTTCAGCCCTGCGCTGCCCCCTGGAAGCCTTCTGCTTGGAAGTCGTACCACCAGACTCTGTATTACAAACAGTCTCTGCCCGCTCCCCTTAGCTGACGTGTAGAAAGGACTCTTGTTCCCACAGTGTTGATATCACGCGTAGCACTTGGATCCTCGTGTCTTGCTCTTTCCTTCCTCACCATGATGTTGAGCAAGTCACTCAGGCTTTTCATAGGGCTTTCTTCACATAATCGGTCAACAATGGCACTGGGAAGCATGCCTACCACAAAATGATCTTTCACAAAGTCATCCAAGAAAGCTCTGAAATCGCACAACATGACTACATTCTTAAGCCTCGCAAACCAGACATTAATGGCCTCGCCCCTCAACTGATTCAGGTTATGGAATTCCATGTGTTTACAGAATACTGACACCGCTGGCGAAAACTTCCATTTTAAAATAGCAATGAGTGCCACGCAGCTCTTGTCCTTGAGCAACACTGGATCACATAATTCCCTCAACATTTTATACGCCAACGTACCCATAATCGTCAATAGTGCCGAAACTTTGCCCGCCTGGTGCACTTGGTTGGCCGTAAATCACTGTTCCAAATGTTCTCAGTAAATACTTAGTCCAGTCCTGGGACAAATCATAAGTTTTTACTGCCCCAATATTACCAAAAACCCGAAAATTCTCAGACATTTTCCAACCACCACCACTCCACATTTTATGTACAATTTTAATTACCTGAAGATGTGAGCAGATCACAGATTCTGAAATGTTGTGATTCTTTGCAGTAAATTTGGCTTTTTTGTCTTGTAATACTTGGGCTGTCCTTGTTGTTTTGTCTTGTTCGTTGTTGGACTGGATCATCATACTATTTTATCCGTATATATTATGTGACTTTTTGTGTTTGGATGTAAATTTTTTTGCTGTCTTATGGTTAAAAGTTTTGTTTCATTGCCGGCCTCCTGGCCAGCAGTGTACAAAGAAACAGGATCGTAACGATGATGAAGTTCATTCCAACTTTTGCAGCCTTTTTACCAGCTGCGACGAAATACACACTTAGACCATTCTGTAATAATTACCTGTTCACTGGGTGATAGTTAAAGGTTTGTTATAAATTTTTAAGTGACAAGGACCAGGAATTTCATTGTTTTCAAAGTTAATTTATATTTTCTTTGTTAAAGTCACATTTATTTCAGAAAGCACTTCACTTTGATTCCCAAAAAAAATTTTATTGCGGGGTACTTGCCAAGTTGTGAAAATTACACTACCAGGTTACTGCATTCTGTTAAATTGAATTAGAAAATTCTTTGTCCGGTCATGCACACGCATACCATACGAGCTGCGACCTGAGTCCGTAGCTGAAAGCCTTAATACAATACTGCCTCGTGTAGGCCTTGAAAATTTACATGTTAAATTTCTTGAGGTTGAACATCCAAATGAAAGAAAACTTTACCGGCGCAACCTTCAACCTACGCAAGTTAAATTACAACGCCTGTTTACATTGTGTTTAAAAGTTTCTATCGGGCCACCACAATCACAACCTTCCTGTCTGTGGTCCCGAGGATTTCTGTTGCCCACACATGGCACCGGGCACCCACATCAACAAACGAGCTGACTCCTGATTGGCCTAGCCCACTCGTCTGATGTATCGTGCCACCGCTGACCTAAATTCCTGCTGATGCCTTGGCACCAATCTTAACTTTTTTTCATACCTGCACAGCAAAACAAAATAAACGACACAGCAGAAAAAATATAATTATATAACGTGGAAAAAATATAAAACAAGTGCTTTGCAATATCAAACAGGCTTAATTAATTCAGTACTACAAAATAACCTACATTACCATTTACAAAAATTATATTTGATAATTCCCCTTTTATTTTTTACCTTAAATAAGCCTATAGGCATAACCATTTGTATAAAAAGTGCATTTAAAAATAATTACCCTTAATTTTGGGTAAATAAATAAAAAGAAAAAGTGATCTTAGTGACGTGTAATGTTACAGTGTGTTTTAGTTATTTTGTATCATTCTTTGTCAAACTGGATCATTATAATTTTTTTTATCTTTTTATATGTCCATTTTTTTGCCTGCAATTATTTGTTCCACAGCTGCTGCGCTGTGACTTAACTGCTGTTTGCGTTACATTGTGGTTTTGGCTGTTTGCGTCTTGTTATAGGTGTGCTGTCCTCATTGTTTTTGTGTCGCTCATTATGTAACTGGATTATCATCTTTTGATCCACCTGTGCGTATTTATTTTATCATCTGTAGTTTTGTTCTTCATCCATATAGTTTGTTCTTAGTTTTGTTTGTTTCTTTTTTATAGTCTCACTAGGTAATGGAAGTTCTATCAGATTTTGAATTCATTTCTACCACACCATTGCCATTTAACTTCAAAAACAATCCCAACTCACCTTATGCAAGCTACTGCAGTCACCACCCAGTACGTATTCATCATTTATCCATTATTTGCCTGAATTTGGAGAGATTAGATTTAACCTTACCATTGGTATCCATAAGCCATTTATTTTTATCTTATAGTAATTTTTACCAACCTTCTATATAAGGAATATTGCTTGTACGTTTTGTTGTTTTTAGTCTTTTTAAACTTTCTGAAAATATTTGTTTCAGTAAAAAATTCAATTTTTGGACTTGAAATACTTGTCCATGTATGTTACTACCAGAGTTAACTACAATACAGTCATAAGCTCTCCAGTAGCAACTTTGTCAGAAATAGTGCTATACCATTACATACATGTTACAGGAAGAGCTAATGTGCAGCAATGCAGAGGATGAGAAGTGTAAGGCTGAGGATGGGCGAGGGAGTCACTCTCCAGCGTTTGCTGCAGAGGAAGAGGAGGAGGAGGACCTTGAGATAACATCTTCCAGGGATACCGACAATGGGGACATCTGGCAACACAGCTCAGGTAGTGGAGGTGAGGCTGTATAACAGCACTGCAGTGGGTGGCCACTGATTATTTTTTATAAGAAAGCTCAAAACCCATTTATGACATTACGTATAACTACTTTGTGTAAAACACAGTATGGTGCTGTACAAAAGACAAAATATTGGCATTATTAGTTTCCAAACTACATCATACCATGATGATTTTCTCTTAAAAACAGTACAAAAAATCAAAGGAAAGTTGTTACAGAGTGAAGTTTTGAATGCATTCTGTTCTTACTTTTTTTCTTTCCTGTCCTATTTTACTGTCAAACTTTCCTTGTCGCTGATGTATAGTCTGCATTGCCCACAGTCTTAGGATACATTTTTTCTGGTGGAACCAAGGTTGTCCCAGTATGACATCTTCTCCTATGTGCGGGACCAAAGTAATTTTATTATTCGGGTTGTGCCATCTGCTCTGGTTTGCCCCCAGGCTGTAGGTGAACTTGTTGGCTGTCAGTCAGCAAGTCGCTTCTGATAAAATTGTTTCCTCAATGCATGGGGCTCGGCACTGGGCGCTCTGTCTCTTTCTTGGTTGGGCAGTCTCTGTTGAAATGCTGGCCCGAGCAGAACCAGCACTTAGGGAGCGCCGGATTAGGTGGAGTCACAGCAGGGGGTGGTGCACGACCTTCGCTCGGCCTTGGCTCTTCCTTCCCTTTGCCTCTACCTTCCCCTTGCTACTCCTGGTCTTGTCTAACACTGTCTGTGCAAAGAAGTTTCACTTGCATTCCCTTGCTCTCTCCACGAGTTCATCAATGGTTTGCGAGCGCTGGATTTGTAGTAGATTACGGAGGTTGGGTAAGAGCATGCGTATAACAGTTCTCACACAGCTCTCCTCGTTCCTTTCAGGTATTGTACACTTGCACATTTGTACTTTGCAACGTATAAATATCTCGGCTTCTTTCTTGATTCCTTGGGTGCGGGTGTGGAACTCGGTGGCCAGACGGGTGAAGACTTCTTCGCCGGAGAACTGGGTTGCTAACCGGTCATGGAATTGTGCCCATTCAGTGATGAATTCACAGTACCTAGCCCACCATTCTTCAGATTTCCCACTCATTTGCTTGGGTGACCCATTGTTTAGGGGACACTTTGTTCGCCCTAAACTCGCGTTCACATTCCTGTGTGAAGGCAACTGGGGTTGGCAGTTGCGAGCCGTCTGGGTTACGGGTTGATGTTGCACTGTGGGTGCCTGGGTTACCCGGTCTGTACTGTTTGGCTTGTTGACACATCGAGCGATGGTATACAAGTTCTGGGCATGTGAACCTCTCGTCAGGCCACCCTATACAGCCGTGGTGAAAAGTCTGGTTTCAGGTTATACACCTCACTGCGTTTATGCCGCGACCTGGACATGCGATCCAGTCGCAGTGGGCAGCACTGTTCACACCGGAACTATAAGCCTTCTGTATAGTGGGGTTCATCATTCCACCGCAGGCAGTGGTAGTGGAATCGACCTTGGCATGTTGCGCGCACTTGATTTAGAACTGTCCCCCGCCCTTACACGAGGCAATGCGGCACCTTGCGTTGGGGTTGTGTTGTAGGAGTCCATGACAGTGGAGGTTTCACCAGCAGCGTCTACGTTGTCTCCCACTTCGGACATGTTCCTGGTTAACTGGATTGGACGCCATGGGGTTTTCTTGACTCTCAAAGTTCGGTATGTCTGGGGTTTCTCCCGGTCTTTCTTCGTTATCTCGGGTTCATGCTGATCTGGAGTTAATTTATCCTGTGGCCCCACGTTTGGTGCGAAGTAAAAACTCTTCCTATAGCAATTGACACGTGACGTTCTAGGGACAGCAGTGTGCCACGTCTCAATAATTAGAAGTTTTTTAGTTCTGCGCTAGATCAGGCGCACAGGTGCAAAGGGGACAGACCTTACCGTGGCGGTGTCTGTAAAATCTGGTTCTTGGCGTTTAGTGTGCCTTTGTATAATGTCGGGCGGGTAGGCTGCCGGCTTGGCACGAAGTCTAGCTGCGCTAGTATTGGCTTNTGTTTGGTGCGAAGTAAAAACTCTTCCTATAGCAATTGACACGTGACGTTCTAGGGACAGCAGTGTGCCACGTCTCAATAATTAGAAGTTTTTTAGTTCTGCGCTAGATCAGGCGCACAGGTGCAAAGGGGACAGACCTCACCGTGGCGGTGTCTGTAAAATCTGGTTCTTGGCCTTTAGTGTGCCTTTGTATAATGTCGGGCGGGTAGGCTGCCGGCTTGGCACGAAGTCTAGCTGCGCTAGTATTGGCTTGAGAGTTCAGGTTGTTGGCGGAGCCACTGGCTTACCTCCCACTACCGGTCGTCGGGTGCTTGTTGGTGCTGATCCAATATCTGGTCTCTTGGTCCGGCTGGTTGGTGGCAACGGCGTCTGCTGGATGGCTTTTTGGAGAAATGTGCTCAGCTGCGACTGGCGGGTTTCCGGCCCGCTGGTGCTGGTTGGTCGAGCTGGGTCTGTGTCATTGATTGGCTCAACGTCTAGTTCCGGTGGTAGGCCTAGGTGGAGGATATCGACGACTGGGTGTACAACCTTGGGAAGTTTTACCAGGGGACCAAACAGATGAGTAGGGGGAACTGTGAGGTGAGGCCTCAACAGTTGGCGGGCGGCGTGTGCTTGTTTCTGGGGGGTGAGATAGCTGAAGTCTGGGATAGGTTGTTTAAGCAGTCCTTGCTTACCAGCTAGGATAGCAGCTGCCTTCCTGTCGCTCCACGTACTACCTCTCCAGTGGGTGAACGGCATTTACTAGGGAATTAGGTGCTACGGTTCACTTCCACAATGGGGTGGCAGGCAACAACAACACTAGTTAGAGTGTATTCGGAAGGGGTAGATCCTTCCTTGCCAGTCCTGGCACTCCCTCCAGCGAATTTATATGCTTTAGAGGTAGTGGGTTAGCTGACAAGGGGAATCTAGCCTCTTAGTTGTGTGTCTTGCTAGTGGCCATGGCTCTACCGTACGTGTGCATCAAGTATCTTTACGTGTCTGCTCCACAGTATGGGTGGCCGTCTAATGGGTTGTGTCTTTATGTCGTACGTCTTGTCCTTTTAGGGCACAGGCCGCAGTCCTACACTAAGTTCAACAAACCAGTATTTAATGTGTGGTTTCCTGCCTGTCTATTATGGGGTGACGCTTACAGGGGATGACCAAACACAATTCATGCAAGAAGGAGCAGACGGCGGTCAAGCTGGATACGTATTTTATTCTATCCAGAATAAGACATAGTGACCCATACTTTCCTACTGTTAACAAGGCATTGATTAACTCTCGGAAGGTAAGCGAAGACAGGTGAAGGTGCCTGTCGGCTTGAAGGGTGAACTAGAAGAGCACAGAGCAACAACTGGGTAGCCGCGATGACAACTAAACCCTAACTGAAGTTGGGGGTGTCTTGAAGGGACTTGAGGAGAAGTATGGGTTGTGGGTTTTTACAGCAAGTGTCAAGTGGGCTGCAGCGCGCATACTTAAGAAGTGTAGCATTGTTAGCTGAAGATCAACAGTTGGTCTCTTGTGAGGAGAGCGGAAGAGAGCAGNCGCATACTTAAGAAGTGTAGCATTGTTAGCTGAAGATCAACAGTTGGTCTCTTGTGAGGAGAGCGGAAGAGAGCAGACTGAGCAGAGAGCTCCAGCACATGAGGTGGTGGAGCGAGCTGCTGGAATCCAACAGCCATTTTGTGGCAGTGCAGGGACATATATTCTCGTGCTCTGGGGGTATCTCAGGCGTCTTCAGGCTTTGAGTAGCTCCGACGGGGTGGCTCCTCCTGTGTAGGCGGAGCCGTATTCTGGTGCCATCTCTCGGGGCGGCTGGAAGCAGGCCACCCTGCTGTGCGGGTTGCATCGGCTGCGCGAGCTCAGGCGTAGTTTCGCTGGCATGGTTTGCTGGTATTTTCCCTTTTCACTTTGTTTTATTTAAGGCAGGGGTGATTTAATATATTCTTTCTTCAGGTGCATTATAGTCTCCAGCATCCACCTTCTTAGATGAGACGTAATGTTGGCTAGGGTAGCTGCCGTTCAGGGTTGTATCACTTGTAGGGCACGTGATGATACGTAGTTGCAGCAAAAAAAAAAANGGCTAGGGTAGCTGCCGTTCAGGGTTGTATCACTTGTAGGGCACGTGATGATACGTAGTTGCAGCAAAAAAAAAAATTGTCTATATACGCGTTACTTGTCAGTATGAAAGACAACCAGTCTAACATTAAAATGGCAGAACCCTTTGAAACAAAACTTCCCAAAAATCTTGATGTGAAACATTATTTTGTGAAAGATCTTATTATAAATAAGGAAAATGAAATTGATGTATGTTGATACAAATAATCAGTTAGTAGATATGATGACCAAATCTGTGTGAGCTACAACCTTGAATGTAACGGCAGAATTGCAGGGGGGTGTTGTAAGGCAATTCTGGTAAGTAGGGATTTTTGTGTTAACTTTGGTTATGGGTTTGNGGCTAGGGTAGCTGCCGTTCAGGGTTGTATCACTTGTAGGGCACGTGATGATACGTAGTTGCAGCAAAAAAAAAATTGTCTATATACGCGTTACTTGTCAGTATGAAAGACAACCAGTCTAACATTAAAATGGCAGAACCCTTTGAAACAAAACTTCCCAAAAATCTTGATGTGAAACATTATTTTGTGAAAGATCTTATTATAAATAGGGAAAATGAAATTGATGTATGTTGATACAAATAATCAGTTAGTAGATATGATGACCAAATCTTTGTTAGTAGTTAAATTTGAACATTTTGTAAAACAATTAAATCTGTGTGAGCTACAACCTTGAATGTAATGGCAGAATTGCAGGGGGGTGTTGTAAGGCAATTCTGGTAAGTAGGGATTTTTGTGTTAACTTTGGTTATGGGTTTGNGGCAGAATTGCAGGGGGGTGTTGTAAGGCAATTCTGGTAAGTAGGGATTTTTGTGTTAACTTTGGTTATGGGTTTGTTGTAAGGTTGGCAATATTCTGTTGCTGTTTTGTCTATGACTGCGGTTATGTAGCCTTGCTGAGCTTATGTGGTAGTTTGCAATTGCATGTTGCTACGAGTGTGTAAATGTGTGTTGTTGCACATATACAATTTCTCCAAAAACATTTTATATTTCTGTTCTTCGACAAACAACAGATATTACATGCAGTTCTGATAAGGTGTATATAAAATGGGTATTATATATTTACTATAACTCTTACATGCTTTGTACTGGTCATGTGGTTCTAGTTCTTAAAGATGCACAGTTTTTCTGTCTAACGCACTGCACAACGGCCAAGTGCTCTTACGGGTATTGCTACTAACAAGGTCACAGCAATCACGGGCTGCACTGTGCCATATGCCATTGTTATTGTTTCCATCTCTATTTCAGGCCCTAGAAATTTAATCAATATTAANCGGGCTGCACTGTGCCATATGCCATTGTTATTGTTTCCATCTCTATTTCAGGCCCTAGAAATTTAATCAATATTAATGTTGCTCAAAACAGTTTTATCAGCCCTGTATTTCAAAGCAAATGTTTTTGCCTCAAAATGCAATAAACCTGGATAAGTTATTAATTTTTCCAGGGGTGTTTTNCGGGCTGCACTGTGCCATATGCCATTGTTATTGTTTCCATCTCTATTTCAGGCCCTAGAAATTTAATCAATATTAGTGTTGCTCAAAACAGTTTTATCAGCCATGTATTTCAAAGCAAATGTTTTTGCCTCAAAATGCAATAAACCTGGATAAGTTATTAATTTTTCCAGGGGTGTTTTCTTTTAATTGTTCTTGCGAATGTTTGGTTCATGGTATAGTGCCCTTGCAGTATGATATAAATCAGATTTTGACATCTGCACAGCACTTTGTCATAAAGTGTGGAAGGTAACTTCTGATCTTGAAGAAATTTACAAGGGGAATATCATGGAACATATGTTACAAAGAGTCACATGTATATTTACAGGCCAAGATAATAACTTTTAACACAAGAAATGATTTNAATGTTTGGTTCATGGTATAGTGCCCTTGCAGTATGATATAAATCAGATTTTGACATCTGCACAGCACTTTGTCACAAAGTGTGGAAGGTAACTTCTGATCTTGAAGAAATTTACAAGGGGAATAGCATGGAACATATGTTACAAAGAGTCACATGTATATTTACAGGCCAAGATAATAACTTTTAACACAAGAAATGATTTGTTTTCCTAACTACTGTTACAGTATACAACATAAACTGCATTTCTTCTTCTCTTTCTTTGTTACCCACTTAATTTTCCTCACTATCACTGTCCTTTTCACACACCTCCTTTCCCTTTGTGCAGCCTCTTCGTTTCACCCCTCCTGTTCCTGTTTTATATATATATAGAGACTCTTCTCCTTTGCCACCTTACTTGCCATGAACACACATCAGAACGTTAACCTATTCACACCTTCTCAGCTAATCAAGCATACGCTTGATATTCAAAATTAGACTTTGGTTCTGTGTCCTTTTCTTTTTGAGAGGGTTTAAAATTTGGGGTCACTTGCAGTCGGTGTCTGGGTACAATCTGTTAAATTCTGTATGTAGTTGTAGAGAGTAAAAAAATTAGAAAGAAGCAAAATGAAACTAGACTAATTCATGTCTAAAAAGTTTTTTGAATGATAAGAACTTTGCGTAAAAGTAGCCTCTTACCAAGTTGTTCATAGTGTAATTAATTTTTTTCCTTGAAAGTTTTTTAAAACACATACTGTAGGTAGGGAAAAATGAAATGACAGTGTTTTAAACATTGACACAGCAGAATGTATGCTTTATTTTGGGTGATTTCATCATTGCCTGAATGTTTCTAGATGTAATTTTTTTAATGTGATTAAATGAGTTCTGTAGAAATTTATATTAATCTTTTTTATAATTTTGCATTGTCATTACATGTTCATCCCAGATATTAATAAACTTGGTATCCAGTGATATAGTTTTGTTGTCCTTTGTCCCGAAAGGCAAGATGTGTAAGCTTACTGGCTACGGTTGCCTTAGCAGTCTTGAAATGTCACGAGACTTGGTGAAAAGGCGGAGTGGCCACAACTCTATCTAGATTGGACGTGGCACTGTAAAATCCAGCACTTTCTAGGCTAGCAGTGGAAATTGTACCTACTAATAGAGAGTTGGTCCATATGTTAACTGTCATCACAATAGATATGGCTAATAGGTGTAAAATNAAATTGTACCTACTAATAGAGAGTTGGTCCATATGTTAACTGTCATCACAATAGATATGGCTAATAGGTGTAAAATATAAATTTATTGTTACCTCAAAATTGTTAAAGAAAAAATGCTAACTGTTATAAACAATTTTGTATTGCTGATTTCTTCCCTATACATATTTGTATTGAACAGAAGTGTTAGTTTGTTTTCGAGCTCGTGGTAAACCAGTAGAACTAGCTCTGTCATTTGTGATTGATACAATATTTTATTAATAGATTGTTGTTATAAGGTGCCTGCTCACCCGCTCCGCCTGCATCGTCTGCAAGTAGCGGTTTCTCGGATGATGACAGCCTACATTGTGACATCAGCCAAGGGTGTTCACTGGAGCAGTTTGTAGAGTCTGTCAGGGCACGTGGTCGTGCTGGTCTTGTACAGGACTATGCTGACATCCGTGCGCGTGTCCCAGATGGCTCATTTAACCATGCTCGGTGAGACATTGCACTATAATAACTGCATTAATTACTTCAGTAATTATAATTTAGCAAGTTATTTGTAGTTACAGTAAAACCTCTATGTAGTGAACGTCTTTACAACACAACTTCTCAATAACACAATTTGAGTACAATCCATTAAAAAATTTATATGACATATGGCACTTTATACCCTAAATAACAAAGCATTTTTTTCCTTCAGCACAAAACCCTTTTACAGTAGACAAACTGGAAGTTTTTATTATATGTAACTTACCTTTGTATTTCTCCCTTTTTNAGCACAAAACCCTTTTACAGTAGACAAACTGGAAGTTTTTATTATATGTAACTTACCTTTGTATTTCTCCCTTTTTATAATCTGTATTTAAAATTTATAAAAAACCTCCATTTTTACATGTTTCAGAAAACAAGAAATATAGTGCACAAGAGACATAATGTGAATTTTATTGCCATAAAAGCTGTTTTAACTGTCTCACGTTCTCAAGTAACTTTAATTATAAAAACTTTTAATAATTTCTATTGATAAATTAAATTTATGAGTTTGCAAATAGTTTATTAACATAATAGTTTTTCCAAACAAAATTAGTGATTGATTTTGTCCCCAAAAATAGTTATGTACCTTTATAGTAGCCACAAGGATTTACTGTACATGCATTCAAAAGAAAATCCATTTCTAAAATACTTTTTCTTACAGAAATGAAATTACATACAAAAGAACAAATGCAATTCAATTTCAGCAGTAACGAGATTCAAAATTCTCTGTATGAGTGAAAAAAAAACATTTTTGAATTGTTTTTCTATGAAGAACCCTCTGTAACAAAATCACAAAAGTTCCATCCCTTCAGTTTTGTTATACAAAGGTTTTACTACAATTGTAGCAACTAAATAATAATTTTAAATATTTATTGAGCTCAGTTAATATATTAACTATGATTTATTTCATAGAAGTATTATAATAGATGCAAATGCAGTCAAACTCAAAACTAAGGCCTTTAAATGGTTCCGTGGTAAAGGGCCATTATTTAAAAAAAGTCATTATTGGAATTTGAAGCTAATTCTGACCCGCCTCTTAACACCTATATGCAAAAATTGGGTTAAAATTTTACTTAGGAAATTTTTTTTTCCTTTAGCAGCAAATTTACATGTTTATTTTCTAAATACAGTCAAATGGTTCCCGTGAATTGGCTGGTAAGATCTATGCACTAATAAAAAGAAATTTGGTTTATTTTGATTCACTTTGACCCCCAAAACTTAATAGTGGCATTTGGGTGCAATTGTTTCTAGAGCAAAAATAACACTTTATTTTAATGAACTGTTCGCATATTTTAATTTNAGCACAAAACCCTTTTACAGTAGACAAACTGAAAGGTTTTATTATATGTAACTTACCTTTGTATTTCTCCCTTTTCATAATCTGTATTTAAAGTTTTTAAAAAAACCTCCATTTTTACATGTTTCAGAAAACAAGAAATATAGCGCACAAGAGACATAATGTGAATTTTATTGCCATAAAAGCTGTTTTTAACTGTCTCACGTCCTATGTACCAAGTAACTTTAATCATAAAATGGTTTTATAATTAGTATTGATAAATTAAATTTATGAGTTTGCAAATAGTTTATTAACATAATAGTTTTCCAAACGAAATTAGAGATTCATTTTGTCCCCAAAAATAGTTATTTACTTTTATAGTAGCCACAAGGATTTACTGTACATGCATTCAAAAGAAAATCAATTTCTAAAATACTTTTTCTTACAGAAATGAAATTACATACAAAAGAACAAATGCAGTTCAATTTCAGCAGTAACAAGATTCAAAATTCTCTGTATGAGTGAAAAAAAACATATTTTAATCGTTTTTCTATGAAGAACCCTCTGTAACAAAATCACAAAAGTTCTGTCCCTTCAGTTTTGTTATACAAAGGTTTTACTACAATTGTAGCAACTAAATAATAATTTTAAATATTTATTGAGCTCAGTTAATATATTAACTCTGATTTATTTCATAGAAGTATTATAATGGATGCAAATGCAGTCAAACTCAAAACTAAAGCCTTTAAATGGTTCCTTGGTAAAGGGCCATTATTTCAAAGAAGTCATTATTGGAATTTGAAGCTAATTCTGACCCTCCTTTAACACCCATATGCAAAAATTGGGTTAAAATTTTACTTAGGAAATTTTTTTTTCCTTTAGCAGCAAAATTACATGTTTATTTTCTAAATACAGTCAAATGGTTCCCGTGAATTGGCTGGTAAGATCTATGCACTTATAAAAAGAAATTTGGTTTATTTTGATTCACTTTGACCCCCAAAACTTAAAAGTGGCATTTGGGTGCAATTGTTTCTAGAGCAAAAATAACACTTTATTTTAATGAACTGTTCGCATATTTTAATTTTGACATCCACACAAAGGAAATTATACCCTAGAGAGGCATACAGGTCCTCTCCTTATCTAAAAAAAAAAAAAAAANGAAACGAACAAGCGCGTCAGCCCGCCATTGTGACTATAGCCCGCCTGCCGGACACCGCGGCAGGGCAGACCAGCAGTCTGACGGGATGCTCATACCAAGGTAAGTCTCGTCCTTATCAACGATGATCATCCACGTAATAGCAACTGCATATGATGTGGGTATTCCTTAGTGTAGGCGCTCGGTGATAGATGGAATGCCATCACAGGGGTTCTGGCAAATTTCCTATATAAATAATGATAAAATATCCCGCTTTTATCATTTATCAAATATTGCATCAATGAAAATATCTTCATTCCCGTCACTTAAGATTTCCCACAACAATCCTTTTTAAGCTGATTGCTTATGCAAACATCTAACAACTGGGTGTGAAATACGTTAAAATGTGCCGCTGTTTTACCATCCCTGCAGCGCAGTGCTGATGGTTCGGCGACTCCGACTCAGCGANCGAAATATCTTCATTCCCGTCACTTAAGATTTCCCACAACAATCCTTTTTAAGCTGATTGCTTATGCAAACGTCTAACAACTGGGTGTGAAATACGTTAAAATGTGCCGCTGTTTTACCATCCCTGCAGCGCAGTGCTGATGGTTCGGNTCTAACAACTGGGTGTGAAATACGTTAAAATGTGCCGCTGTTTTACCATCCCTGCAGCGCAGTGCTGATGGTTCGGCGACTCCGACTCAGCGACATGGTGAGTCTGTCTAGCATCCACCCTCCCCTTACACACCCGATGAGAGGGGAATCGGTTACCTAGCAACCAGCGTAGAATCCTTGCATCCTCTCTTTCTCTCATGTGTCTGTCTCTCTCTCTGCCATGCACTTGTATTCCTCCCCTTGCATGCAGACGAGAGAGGAAGCTGTTATATGGCAAAAAAAAAAAGCTGCACACATACACACACACTATCTCTCTCTCTCCTCTTCTCTCTCTTATCTCTCTCTCTCTTCGCTCTCTCTCTCTCATATGCTTGCTTTGGTTCAACGCCTTACACATCTGGTGTGAGGGCAATCTGTACAGTATATGAAGCATTAAAAACAAAACTAATCATGTGAGCTCAGTTTAATGGCACACTTTCATCCTGTCAAACGCATCATACCACACAGCGGTCAATGGCTCCGCCAACTGAGCTGTAACAAGGTTACGATAGTCACAAGTATGCAATGGTAATCCAATAGTAGAAATTTTTTCAAGATCCGCCACTCAAAATAGTTGCACCTATTGTCACTAGTACAGTATGGCCCACAATAAAGTATACCGAAACTTGGCAACATTGCATCACAAGACGAGCTTACATGCAGGTGTTTTCCGTCAGGCTGCAGTTTTATTTATAATACTGATAATAAAATAATAATACTGTTTTATTTATAATACTGCACCAAGTGTCTGCTTTGCCTTTTCTCCTAATAACCTTCACATGCAAAAAAAACTGTATTTGGATTTGGATATGAACTTGTATTTAATCTATTTGTTTACAGCTGTGTCAGAGAAATATAGTCTTTATCCCTCCTTTCAGCAATTCAGTCCAGTGATTTTGTTATTATTTCCGCTCACAAAGAATGGTGTCTGGGCTAGGCAACCCTGATGTGTAATGTAGGTAATGGCAGGTAACATTGGTAACCTTGATGGGAGAGGCAGACTTTGGTGTACTAGTGAGATGATGTCTATTTTTAAATATTTCCATCTTCCAAGTTGTACAGTATTGGCAAAGATAATTGCAATGTTTGGCGACCAAAATAAATGCTACAAACTTATTTCTCAGCCTATTTCCTTCAAATTTTTCATGATTCCCAAAAAAANTTTGGCGACCAAAATAAATGCTACAAACTTATTTCTCAGCCTATTTCCTTCAAATTTTTCATGATTCCCAAAAAAAGGGTCATTATTTCAAGAAGGTTGTTTTTCCTGGAGTCATAATGTCGAGATTTGACTGTATGTTATAGTTNAAAAAAAGGGTCATTATTTCAAGAAGGTTGTTTTTCCTGGAGTCATAATGTCGAGATTTGACTGTATGTTATAGTTTTACACATCTTTCATTGTATATTGTTTGTGTCTGTTTTATAGGTTAAAAGCCAATCAACCAAAGAACAGGTACACAGATGTTCTTTGCTACGACCATAGCCGCATTCTGCTGTCACAGTTGGATGGTGATCCATGCAGTGACTACATAAATGCTAACTTTGTTGATGGGTACAAGCAGAAGAATGCATTCATTTCTACACAAGGTTAATTATTAAAAATAATGTCTTATTGTAATTTGTGTTACTGGTGTTTCAAACTAAGCTGGAAATTATGCTTTCAATACTAAACACCTAAGACTAGACTAAGGCGAAGGTGTTTTTATAAGGGTTTTTATGAAGATTGTCATATTTATGGCTTTAGTATACTTCAAAATGTTATAATGCCAACAAATTCCTTACAGCCATGGCCTATCTGTAAATTTTAGGGCACAGATTTTGTTGATTTATTTGTGACCTAAATCCAACACATGTGCCAAATTCATAACAATTTGCCGGTATCATGACAGTCTTACACGTACAATATGGTACGTCCAAATCATTATTCCTTCCAAAAGTATTTATTAAAATTTATGAAATCACCACAGTTAAGTTGTATTATAAATAAAAGTTAATGTCTCCAAGAACATTACATAATAATGTATGTATAACATGTTTTAAAATGCTCCATCATTAGAAACATATAAAGATATATAATAATTGTAAATACTTTGTACCTTTGCATTCATTCTATTTNAAATGCTCCATCATTAGAAACATATAAAGATATATAATAATTGTAAATACTTTGTACCTTTGCATTCATTCTATTTTTGCATGTATCTTGGCTCTGTTTGTAGAACGTTGATACTTTAAAAATATTTTTCGAATTCTAATTCCAGTTGGTGCAACAACTTTTTTGTGTTTCTAATAACAGTTACTGTACGTGATAACAGTACACATTATTTTAAGTAAATTTGTTTATTATAATATTTTGGATTATATTAAATGTTTAATAATGGTTATTTATTGTAATATCAAATATTAAAATAGTAACAATGGGGCATTATTGACACAATATAATAGCTATTACTTGACAATGTGATGTTTTCTTGGCATTTATTACATCTTCTGTTAAAACTTATTAAACAATATTCACTATTCTCCTACAGAAGGCATTTTGCCTTTTTTTTTTATTTACAGGCCTTACATTGCAAAAAAAAAGTTGTGCGTTGTGCGCACACGTGTGCATGTGTGCGCATGCATGCATGTGTGAAAGGGAGGGTGTGTGTGGAGTAGGGGGTGGGGATGTGCATGTGCAACAATAAGTATATTTGTGAGTTTGCCTGCGCCAATGGTTAAACCATAATATATCCTCAGTGGCGGGACAAGTTACAACTTGGAAGTTGTGTTGGCATTATTGAGTACATGGCTTGTTTATGCTGGTGGTACATTGTGCATTTGTTAGTAATACCCTTCCATATGAAACATAAAATTACATTTTAATGCACTGGCGTAGGCAATAATTTTTTAATGCACCGGCATGTATTAAGTACAAGGTTAATACACTTTGTAAAAGGGTGATGAACTTAAAAGAATGTGAAAGACTTTTTCTCCACAATAGACAAAAGTAAGGGGTAGGAATGTGTCACCTCTCTTTCTTTCCCTTCAATACCTTACCACCCATTTCACTCTCCCCTCTTTGTTGGTTTTTGCCATGTGGAGATGCATTCATGGAAACAGAGGGTTGGAGAATTGTATGGCTCCCAAGAGTAGCTAGGAGAGGGAAGTTAGCAGACAAGAGAGAGAAGCCAACAAAAAAATGCTGTCATGGGAAGAGAAAAAGGATGTTAGTTATGTGTATTGGTCACTTCATCCATAGACAATATCTGTCAGCCTCCCACAGGATTTAGGTTTTGAAAGGAAAACAAATAAGAGCTGCTTCTGTTCTAGGGAATAAACGTCCTTACATTCAAATGATTCAGACAGCTGTAATGAGTTTGACACACAACCTATCGGGTATTGTTGGTGTTGGCCAACGGCANCTTGTGGGGACTACTATTTGGGGTTGATCTGGTCTTTTCTGAAAAATCAATTACTGAGCATTGAACACGAGGAGGGGCGCTAGTAGGCGTAGGCCTGGTTTGCACACAATACTACATAACTATGGGTTATGTTCAGGCATCTGACCACCTTGTCTGCGGCTGAGGGCCGACTTTGGTGGTGTGAGGGGGAGGTAGTGGCAAAACAGCAAGTTGTTTGTGCCAGAACAGGCTTCTGTTCTCTCTGGTGGAACTGGTGGATGCTTCCTCTCTTTTCCAAGTGTATACTTGGCTGACACCCTGTTCACTACCTTTCGGGACTCCAACCAAGGCTAATCCCTGATTGCCTGTTTTATCTCACCCAGCCCTGTGGCGAGGCATCACGGGTAGATAGTGCAGAGCGGTAGATAGTGGGTGTACCGTAGGGGTACACGTGGCCTGACAGCAAGTGTGGGTAGGCAGGTGGATTGGACAGGTAGGCCTGAACTACAGATGTCAGCAGCAGGATAGGGGCGACTGCTCTTGTGCTACTCAGGAAGGTGGGACGTTGCCATAGATCCAAGCATCACAAAGAGTCAGAGCTCCCTAACAGGGGTTTGTCTATTGGCCTCCCCCAAATACGTTTGCTGGGCANTCCAAGCATCACAAAGAGTCAGAGCTCCCTAACAGGGGTTTGTCTATTGGCCTCCCCCAAATACGTTTGCTGGGCAGGATGTTGCTGGCAGACCCAAGCACTTAAGGAAGGTGACAATAGGCAAGGTAGGGATACCGCTCTTGTGTTACTCAGACGGGATGTCGCCACAGATCCAAGTATCACGTAGAGACTGTTCTCCCAGAAGGNTCCAAGCATCACAAAGAGTCAGAGCTCCCTAACAGGGGTTTGTCTATTGGCCTCCCCCAAATACGTTTGCTGGGCGGGATGTTGCTGGCAGACCCAAGCACTTAAGGAAGGTGACAATAGGCAAGGTAGAGATACCGCTCTTGTGTTACTCAGACGGGATGTCGCCACAGATCCAAGTATCACGTAGAGACTGTTCTCCCAGAAGGTGCGGTTGGGAACAGAGATGGCTGCTTGCGACAACTCCTACAAGAATATTGGAGGTCTCGTGGATGAAACAGGAGATAACAGGAGCAGGTATAGATAGTCCGGACGATGACTGCTTCAAATATGCACTTTGAGGAAAAGGTTATTTTTTTGTCATTATTTGAGGTCAGTGAACATTGGTTTAAAGGTGGGAGGCCTCAACTATGTCACCCCGGTTAACTTTTACAAGCCCTGAAATATACCTTTAATGGTCAAAGCACATTACCCAACTTTGCAGTCTGTTTTTAGACTTTTCTGTCATGTTACAATGTATGTTTTTTTAAGGGTAGCAAAGCCTTGTATATGTTATATTATCCTGATGGATCATTTATAAATGGCAGCCACTAAGTTTTTGGGGGGATAGTGGGTACTATAGAGTGGGGGGCGGTGGAAGAACGAACATTATTAACTGGAAGAAAAATGTAATTGGAGAAGTTAAATTTAAAAANCCTGTCGTGTTACAATGTATGTTTTTTTAAGGGTAGCAAAGCCTTGTATATGTTATATTATCCTGATGGATTATTTATAAATGGCAGCTACTAAGTTTTTGGGGGGATAGTGGGTACTATAGAGTGGGGGGCGGTGGAAGAACGAACATTATTAACTGGAAGAAAAATGTAATTGGAGAAGTTAAATTTAAAAATAAAACAATGTGGTTTGACAAATCTTACAGAGAACACTTTACATAAAATTCAGAATGGGTTACATTCGTGTGGGTAAGGGTGGAAGTGTATTTTACAAGGAACCTCAAAAATACTCCACACCTGAATAACGACGTGGGTTGTCAATGTTGCAGTTTTTTGTCAAATATGATTTTCAAGGCCAAAATGACTTGGTACATCCCTCCTTTTAAACATTTTACCCCAGTAACTTCCCCTAAAAAATACATATTTAATATTATATAAGTACAACAATAAAAATGCAAAATAAATGAATAAAAATAAATTTCAGAGCAACATTTTTTTATGTAAAGGTGCATTTTACCTCTGTATAGTGGTGCAAACCACACCTTAAAAGGCTTATGAAGAGCAGTGAAGATTACTGGAGACATAAGATTTAGCACTTTGTACTTTTTGAATGAATTCAATGATTTATACCACTAATTTTTTGGGGTATTTTAGGCAATAGTGAGGGTAATTATATTAGAAGAAAAACTTTTTTATTTCCAAACTGAAAAGAAAATGAACAATGTATTAGAAACCATCTTATATAATAGGAACATCTATATTAAATGCAATTTTATTACAAGTGCAAATGAGTTATCCATTATTAAAAATGATCACTTCATGTATCACTAACTTAAAGTGAAGGGGAATCGTGATGATGTCGACTTTCGTCTAAGTCATGACATATAAGAAGTTTCAAAAACTCGTCATATACTTGAGCCACCTCAGGACCAGCGATCATCCATCTTAAAAAGGCAGCTGGTTCTCTGTTAAGCCAATGGCTCCATTGTGACCATTTACAAGAGCATTGTTATTGCTCATGACTCTTAAATGGGAAACCTGGAAAATGGGCTCTTTGTTTTCCTTATCGTAAATTTCCCTTAGCAGAATTCTCTGTATACACTAGGGCAACGCGTCTTCAGAGTAGTCATGTCACAAATATGTATTGAAGCAGGGCGGGCATACTTTTGATGATCTAAGGCAAAGAAGAGCTACAACAAATTACCCAAAGTTTTTATGTATAAAGCGAAGTTTCTTGAGTGGTTCAACCTTGCCCAAGCTAGAACTTTCAGTTCAATCATTAAAATCAGTTGCCAGTAGAAGAATGTGGGACTTTGTTCGGATCTTTCTGTACACCATTTCTCTTCATCTAAAAGTTCACCATCACAATTTTTCGTGTAAACATCATAGGATAATTTGCGTAATGAGTACAAATTACAAGACGTGACCTGATGAGCGTAGAGAATGTTTTCTTTACGTTGGCACGCGCACAGTTACAGCCGGCTTTAAGTTGCAGACTACCACTCGACTAGCTCAAGACAGAGTAACACAAGACTCTTTAAAATGGTCGCCAATTAAATAAGAAATAAAGTCAAGTTCCGGTTTTGTTTTGTTCCATACTTTTATTTATCAGTTCAAGTGACACAGTTCACATACGAAGTTCAGGTATGCAGAGTACGAACCGTTCACAGATAAATAGACACGTGCAGAACAGAGCCCAAGTCGTTTACGAATTATTTCAATTCTTAAACACTTGCCCAAAGAAATAACAAATGCAGCGACCTCCCACACCGGCGGAGAAATAATCTAGTAAAGTCTAGTTTGCCGGTGTGGGGGTTAGCGCTAAGCCCGACGCGGCCTAGGCGAGCACTAGTTGACAACTGCTTCAGACGACTGCTCGGTATCAACTACTTGAGACGACTGACTTAAATGGCGGCTGACTTAGACAACTGCTCGGTATCAACTGCCAGAAGGCGACACACACACGTGTACTTGTGCTGCCTATCACCCCCCTCTTCTCAGATAAGGGTCTGGCATGGGCTGCCACACATGCTCTCCACACGTTATCGAAACTGCGTCGTAGGAACTAAAACTTGTTGACACAGTCTGAAAGTTTCTAAATAATGCTGACGCTTACTGAAAACTACGACGTTCGAAACGAAACGGCAAATGTATGCCAGATAAACAAACTATCACGGTAAAACGAACCACCACTGCTTTTAATTTCAAACCCGATAAAAATATTACGAAGCTTAGCCAAACAAAGATTAAGAATACTGCGTCATTACAACATGCCTGGCCTTGAAGAACGATTCAGTTGTCCTACTTGTAGCTACATGCGCTTGGGTGAGAGCTGCCATCCAGCCACTTCCTTGAGGAATATCTCTTAAACTCTTTTTTAAGGCCATCAGCAGATGGAGTCGTCCTAACATAACTACTAAAGAATTTTCACTTTATTGGTCGGGAAAGGTCCACTGGATATTCTTGCATAATTTGAATAGTGGTTGATCACATTCTAGTACAGGTATTTAGTGTTTGTCCTGAGTTGACATAAGCTGTTGCATCTTTAATTACATTCATAGCATGTCGCATCATTGCCACTGTCTGAGATTTTTCGTAAAACAGAGGAAGCAGAGCTGACTTACTTAGTTAGCTATTCAAAGCACAGTCTTCTTCCACATGTGAAATGCTGCCCAAGATACATGTACATCTGGATCTTTAGCACATGTTGTCTCTCCACAAACGCCTTGAATAATTCTTCGTACTGCATTGCACCAGTCAATTTCCTTACCCCCCATATTTTCTTGTTTAGGTATCTGTAACGTTGTAATTTTTGGAACTGCCGGTGTCGTTTTCAAACCCTGAACGGGGAGCACTTAGGTGTAGTTCTGGGGTAACTCTTTTACTTTGTTGTCTCAAGAAGTTATCAGTGGTAACATTCTCTTTTTTTTTGTGCAATAATTTTGGGCATGCTGGAACAAAGAAATTCCGGTTCCATGAAATTAAGTCTTTGCACTTGTTTATGAAGAATTATGGTCTAGGTTGTCCACTGCTGCGGTAATGAAGAAACTTTTCTGGAAGCTTTGAGGGCATACCTTACCAATGTCCTGTAAAATGTAGCAGCAGTGTCTCCTAGATTGGCTGACGTCGATAAATCCCAGTCGTAAGAGACGGACAGTCNCGTAGGAGACGGACAGTCCAAGCTTGTAGAATGTTTCTTTCAGTTATTTAGATCCTGTATTTGAATGGATGTAAGCGCCAACAAATAGCGATAGAGGTGTCTCTTGATGCATAAGGTACTGTTGGTTTCCTGACAACTAGTTATGACTCGATCGCACATTAAAAGCCAGCAACTGAGACAGCAATAAAATTGGCTGGGTTTCCACGTTTAGATTCGTCAATGCATGTACCATTCATAATAAGAGACATGAAGCAGGACTATAAAAGTGAATCGGGAACTGAGTTTTGTTCACAATTTGGTGGAAAAGTTCCATTGAACCATTGACAGTTGTTTTTCAGTGAGTTCCTATGTATGATCTTAGCTCGCAACAAGATAACAGATTCCGTTTCTGCATCATGTTCACAAGAATGAAAAAGAGGCGGTTCAACATCATCGGAACTCTCTGGGTACATATCCCTCCCTGCCTTCTACATATGCCCTCAGCTCTGGCATATACTTCTGTATTTTATTTTTCAAGCACGTGGAATTCGCAGTAAATGCATCACCTCCCTAGTTCAGTTACTTGGTCCTAAACAGTTTCCTAGAGTTTGCAGTCAAAATACAGGAGCCATGTCATCTTGGAAAC
Organism: Clitarchus hookeri; assembly: GCA_002778355.1. NCBI lineage: Eukaryota > Metazoa > Arthropoda > Insecta > Phasmatodea > Phasmatidae > Clitarchus > Clitarchus hookeri. The sequence continues at coordinate 185,676 of NQII01004674.1, forward strand.
TCTGCTCATTGAAGCTAATTGTCCCTGAAAATGCCTTTGCTCATATTTGAGGTTGGGCATATTCATTTTTATTTTGTGCTCTAGCCCAAATATTCTTCTTGTACAGTCTATGTAAACAATGACTGTGGTATTTGGCTTCAATTTCTATTTAGTCACATTCACTTAACTTTGCGATCAAATCTTGGTGCTGTAAATTGTTAGCACACCGTCTAACTCGTGCATCTAATTCAAATGTACAGTCCCTTTACCATTGTCATGCATGCTGTGTTTCTGTGCACTCTGAAGAGATTTGTTGTTATATTTGCGACTACATGTTTTATGGAATTTGGTTTTATGTTTTGTAAGTGTTCTCGATACAGCAATTCGCCCGATTTTCAAAGTTTCTGGAAATGCCTTTAGCTTGCCACACACTGTTAGATTCTTACAAAGGGTTCAATAGCTTCCACTGTACTCAAAATATTCACCAGGGCACACAAGATTAAAATCACAATCCCTCTGGCACAAAAAGCACAGGTTCCAGTCTGTAGTGTTGAGCATTTGTAAAAATTTATCTCCTTTCACACCTTCACAACCTCCATCCATGAGCATAAAACTTTTCTCCATACTGGCACAATATCTGGAAGCAGAAATAGCAAGATCGATTACATAAAATTCACATTATTTAAGTGTATGACCTTAAAATTTTATAAATACATTCACAGTTAGAAGTATTCATTTTAAGGGTGGTTTGCCTATACTTGGTAGACATGGAGGCACTGGGGGCAAGGGTGACCCCAGTTTTACGGTTTGTGTTTGTGTTTATGAGGTAGCTGAGAAGTGTGGAAGGCTTCGGTGAGCTGGCAGGCTGCATGACCATCTAGACTGATGATAATTGGCTAGCGGCAAGCAAAGCTTATGTCGTCGGTGCATGGTCGGGCAGAGTGACGTCCTACTGAGCAGTAGAGGTCTGAACTTGGTCGGACAGAGTAATACTGAGCTGCGTGTGACAGCTGGTGGCTGAAGAAGTCAGTATGTGTTCGAGCAGAGTAACGTCCTAAAACTGAGCCGCGAGAGACAGCCTCGAACTACAGGCTGCTGGCTCTATAGATACCCAGAGCATAGGGGGATCCAGGGGTAGCAGAGAGGTAGCAGAGGTACAGGCAGCAGAGAAGTGGTGGAGATGGCCGCTGAAGCTGGTGGCTAGTTTGCCCTCTGTGGCCGTAGACCGAAGGGGTAAGCGTCGTGCCGTGATATAAAGCGGGTTGCAGTCCAACAGGATACATCAGCTGGTACAAGCCAACCCTAGTTTCAAGGGCATCCTGTGGCATATACAGTTTAACATCTCTTCATAGGAGGGGGCCATAGCTGTGGTGAATCTACATTAACATTTGTGAAAAATGCAACACCAACATGTGATTGAAATTAACTTCATACCCCAGATTAGGTACATGACAATATACAGTTGATTAGGATTACAGAACTGTACATAATCTTTTTTCTTGAGAATTCAGTATGGTGTGAAGCCCCCACGTGCTGCAATCAGAGCCCCTAAACATCATGGCATGGAATCAAAGAGGACCTGGATATGTTCCTGAAGAATCTCCCTCCACGCAGTTTGTATGCGAGTCCACAAAGCATCAGCATTGGTTGCTGGAGGTCCATGATAGAGAAGTCGAAGACAAACCATATACCAGACATGTTTGATGGGCAATATGACAGGCGAACCAGCAGGTCAAGGAACCAGTGGTACCCGTCATTCATTGAAGAAGACTTGCATATTCCTCGCCACGTGTGGCTGGGCATTGTTCTGCTGAAATGTGCAGGGTCTAAAACCTCCCTGATGTAACAGTTGCTGTTCAGATTGCTCTCAATACATAACAGTCAAGATCGCATTGACGCGTGACCTGTACTGGCATAATAATTGTTTACGACTCCGCCTCATTTTCATGTGATGTCATGTCACGCCGAGCTGGGTTTGAACCCAGGATGACTTGTTTCCAGAGCCAACCAGCACACCCTTACGCAAGGGGCACCAAAGGACACTGCAGCCGAGGTCGTCTATGTCATTATGTCAGACGTCACATGTCCTGCAATCACCTCCACGTGCGACAGAAGCCATCTATGAAGCCCAGCACTGCCCCCAAGCTCGCGGGAGCGACTCAACTCGCACACAAGGAAACTAGTACATCCAGCCTCCCCCGAGAGAATGCGGCCTGCACCGCTAAGAGAGGAGCTTATGTCCAATGAAACCAGACCAGGCGAAGGGAGCCGAAGGACCCGCTGGTTGACTATATACGCCGGCGCGCAGTTCAAAACGGCAGTTGTATATTTGGAACGTAGCTCCACCACCTTGTATGCTGGAGCTATCTGCCTACCGCTTTCCTCACGAGAGATCAACCAGCCTTCTAGAAGCCTTCCAAACCTTCGCCCAGCGACCCCAGAAGAATTCTTTGACCCCCTTTTTACTCACTACCACTTTGGTAGTGAACCCCCGAGTCCCTTCTGGACAACAGCATAGATTAGTTAGGGTCAATTGTTATAAGAGCTACATAGCCTTTTCTGCTCTTGTTTAGTTTCGCCCCCAGGTCCCCTTCACCTGGTTTACTGTAGTTTACTTCCTCCGGTTTCAGTTCAACTGATAGCTTAGCTAGGCGATAGTATGGGCCACCATGTTGATTCCTCTGGGGAATAAACACCGAGCCAGGTTCTACTCCGGGTGAGACCCAAGCAGGGTAAAGCGACACCTCTGTCTCTGACCGGCACTATAGAACCCTTGTCCCACAGTGTTGTCATTGCCATTTCTCTAATAGACGTCATGCANCTCTGTCTCTGACCGGCACTATAGAACCCTTGTCCCACAGTGTTGTCATTGCCATTTCTCTAATAGACGTCATGCATCAAGTGTTTTTGTGGCTCCCAACGTGGGGCCACAGCGCTTTATTATTCAGATGTGGCAGAACCAGGCCAGTTTGACCTGGAGAATGAATATAATAAAGCTAGAAGTCAAACAAATAACCAGCCAGACTTCGGGGAGTCTGTAAACACCCCGTGGCGCTGAATTTTACTAGTCGAGATATGTCCGAATTAAACCTAGGCATTGCAGACTAAGACGAGGCCTTTGAATCCTGACCAGAGAAATGTAGCATACCTTAATGTAATCGAGCAGGTTGACGCGCCTCGAACGACGTCATTCTCTCATCTAGCCTCGCCACAGTCGCAGCCCCCTCCTAAGAAAAACTGTTACGCCGTATATGACACAGGGCGCCTTCCAAGCCAGGGTGGTTTGCCCAGCCATTGCCTGCTGTGCTGCAACCCAATTTGCAACACATTGCCTCAAATCCCTTTAGCGCCTGGCACGCGAGTGGATGTCCCTGCCGCTCTCAGTTACTCTCTTCTCTCCTTCACGTCTCTCTCTCTGCTGGCCCCCGTGCTGGCCCTGTGAGCCAATTATAAATAGGACCCGCAGTCCTGAGTTTGAGGCTGTCTCTCGCAAGTCCACTTGCCTGGTGTTACTCTGCCAGAGAGCACACCAACGGCTGTCTCACGCCAGTCCAATTGACCAGTGTTACTCTGCCTGAGAGCACACCGACGGCTGTCTCGTGCCAGTTCACTTGTCCGGTTTTACTCTTCCAGAGAGCCACCAGACTTCACGTCTCACCTTTGCAGAACCTCACACTGATGAACTACTGACTTTTTCAAGTTGCAACAGTCTTACGCTGTTCAGTCGATAACTCTGCTCTGTACAACACTGCCGCGCTGCCCGTCAGCATACTGAAGTCCCGTGCTTCCAGCTACCCTTGTAGCTTACTCTCAGCTATCATGAGTGTGCAAGTACCCCAGTCGTGGGGTTGCCCTCGTCCCCTACGCTGCCGTGTCTTCTGAGACATAGGTAAGTATACAATTTGGCAACTTAGGACCGGCCCTTTAGGCCTCAGTCAGGGTACAGGCTGGTTTATGTATGTTTTATTTGAGCAATCAATAAAACAGGCATAAATCGTACTTGGTCTAGTTGTCTCTCCAACACTCTGTATTCCTACACCTTGTCCTTTCTCTTTCCGTTTCATCACCTGTCCTAGTGAGATTTTTCTAGTGTTAGCCATGAGCCGACACCTTGTCCTTTCGCTTTCCGTTTCGTCGCCTGTCCTAGTAAGATTTTTCTAGGGTTAGCCATAAGCCGACACCTTGTTCCTTTTCTCTCCTATTGATAGCTGTCTCAAAAGTGCAGCTTAGGATGCTTGCCTTCCTTGGCCTTATTATAGCAGTTGTCTATTGGACTACCAACCATCCAGTAAGTTCTTGGGTCAGACCGCGACGTTTCGCGCGCCAGGTTCCTTGCTTGGAAGCGAGCCTAACGCCCAACAAGAGTCCTGCTCTTAGTGACATCTGGGTCAGATCGCGATGTTCCGTGCGCCAAGGAGTCACGAGAGTGGACGATTTTTGCAGTCTACTGTAACCTCCAGTTTGGAACTTGGGTAAGATTGCGACGTTCCAAGCGCCAAGTCTCTTGGTTGAAGACCAGTATGATGGGTCTCCCACCTCACCTGACCTCTGCATCCCTCATTCCATCAGGCTGTGTCTAGTGTACCCCTTACTGGCCACCCACTATCTACCTTATTTGTTACCCCCACCACCTTATGCCTCATTATAGGGCTGGACGGGGCGAAGTTGCCAAGCTAGGGTTAGCTTAGGCTGGTGTACGAAGAGAGAGCGGCCCTGTTGACAAGGTATACTCCTGGAAGAAAGAGTTGGCTGCACGCCAAAGAGGGTCAACCACCAGCTCAGCAAGCTCCAATTCTAACCTCCTCTGGTGCATACCACGCGCAGTATCTCTGCTACCACCTACGTCCGGCCAGCTAACGTTACCAGGTCAGTCAGGGCCCTTAATGTCGCACCAGCTTACATTCCAACCAGGACACCCACTGGCCCATCGCTCGCCTGTGCACCACCCAAAGCTCAGTGCATAATTATTGACGTGGCCAAAGCCAACAATTCAGGCACCAGGAGAAACCCCATTCAAGCAATGACCACGGCTTCACCGTCGTCCAGGGGGGGAAGTACCTCGGCTTTACCCTCCAACAGAAAATCCCACAAAGGGCAAGTGACAAGGCGAAAAGGTGTAAATTTCATTAGTTGCGCACACTGCCAGAACAGATTCAACTACCTATGCTTAGGGTGGAATGATGAACTCCGTTATACGGCCGGACTAGAGTACTGTTGTGATGACTGTTGGATCCATCAAACAGCCTATTGTAGCAGGCTTACCTGCACAAGACAAGGCGTAAATACCATTAGCGGTATTAATTGCGCACAATCATTTCACCACCTGTGCATTGGGTAGCCGGACGAGATAATCACCAGGCCTGTCTTAGTGTATACGTGCGAGGTGTGCAAACAAGCGGCCAAACACCGACCAAGCAATCCAGGCACTCACCACAGCATGATGTCTACCTGGCGTACCTGCGAGCCCCAGCTCCTGGAATTCGTGGGAAGAGCCCACGAAAACCAGAAATATTTACACAAGAATGCGAAAGGGAATTAAGTGAGAACGTAGTTCTACCCAAACAATGGGTTGTCAAAACCCAGAAACAATTAAAGGGTAAGACTGGTGGAATAAATGTAAGGAATTTATTACGGAATGGGGGTAACTTGGTTCACGCCCTGCCGCCTAGTTTTCAGGTGAGGAAGTGTTGGCGCACCTCACCACGGAATTCCACAGTCGAACCCAGGCCACTGAGAGATGAAAACGAGGAAAGCTGCGTCCATAATATTACACGCATTCTGCTCCCAAATTTGCGCAATATGCCCCAACTTCCCCGACTCCAGTCAGTCGATGAGTTGATAGAGAGAGCACGAGAAACGGAGAGAAACATTAAAGCACAGACCGCTCTAGATGGGCAAAAAGTGGGCAAGGGAAGAGAGAAGGCAAGGTCCCCTACTGCTCCTTCTCCTTCTCCCCCCATTCCCGCACTCCCTAAGTGCCGGTTCTTACCACAGAGGCATTTCCACAGAGACTGCTCTCAACAACGAGAGAGACAGAGCCATCCGCAATGAGTCTCCCTCCAGACGCTGACCCATGAGCCCTATTTCCCAGATGCACCATGCATAGCAATTGGGATCAACCAGCGAACGGCCGTCGCAATGTTAGACAAGGCTGCCACTGGCAATTTTATAAGAAGCAACCTCCTCACGCCAAACCAGCAAGTCCACCTGACAACCACCAACCAAAGGGTCCAGCTGACCCAGTCATACCGCTTCCTCCAGGTAGAAGGAAAAATAAGACTTGTCGCCTGGATGGGAAATAAAGCCACTGCGGCGGAGTTCCTAGTGGCCCCACAGGTAGAAGAAGAGGTGATGTTGGGGCAGCCCTGGCTGCAAGAGCAGCAGTGCGTGATATATTGTGGGTGGCACCACATGTTTACCAGAAATCACGAACGCCTGAAAATCAGTTGGGGATGCAACTAAGATGTCTCAACCACTTCTCTGACCCTAACACAGAGTCTGGCAGAACGCATTGCCTCCTACAGCTGACATTAGGGGGACACCCACCGAGCCGGAAGCCACAGCAGAACCTGGTGACCAATCTCCAGAAGCGATGACCCAGACGTTGCCATAATCAGCCAATATCCAAACTTGAAGAACCTCAGCCCATTGGAGTAGCACTTACTCAGCCGAAGCAAACGACAAGCCGGGACCCCAAACCACATCCGGACGTCTGGCAGAGAAGCATCTTACCTACTCCAGTAAGGAGCGAACATCGTGCACCACTATGAGCTATATTTTTCAGAACACTGACCTCAATCCCGACTGACTTCATCAGGAAAGTGGC